>CM040434.1:74970694-75425694 GCA_022702705.1 Papilionanthe hookeriana x Papilionanthe teres | reverse complement strand
TAGGTTAACTCGAGTTCAAGTTAGGTCGGACTCAAGTTAAGTTAGGTTTAAGTTAGGTTCAATGCGGTCGAACCTAAGTTTTTAGGTCGACTTAAGTTCATGCTAGGTTGACTCAAGTTAGGTTAGGTTTAAGTTAGGTTCAATGTGGGTTGAACCTAAGGTTTTAGGTTATGTTGGACTTGGACTAAAAGGTTGAATTTGGATTTAATTAAACCTTAGTTGTTTAAGGTTTAATAATTAATTAATTCTAATGTAGTAGACTTAATTAGGATTTGTGTTTGATAAAGTTTTACTTAGTTAAGACTTAATAGTTTAATTAGGTCTAATGAGTTAGACTTAATTAAGGTTTATGTTTGATTAAACCTTAGTTAGTTAAGGTCTAATGCGTTTAATTGGTATAATGGGTTAGACCTAATTGGGGTTTAAGTTCGATTAAACCTTAGTTAATTAAGGTCTAATGGTTTAATTAGGTCTAATGGGTTAGACCTAATTAGGTTTTAAGTTTTACTAAACCTTAGTTAGTTAAGGTCTAATGGTTTAATTAGGTCTAATGGGTTAGACCTAATCAGGGTTTAAGTTTAATTAGACCTTATTTAGTTAAGGTCTAATAGTTTAATTAGGTCTAATGTTGGACCTAATTAGTGGTTTAAGCTCGATGAAACCTTAGTTAGTTAAGGCCTAATGGCTTAATTAGGTCTAATGGGTTAGACCTAATTAGGGTTTAAGTTTGATTAAACCTTAGTTAGTTAAGGTCTAATGGTTAAATTAGTGTCAATGGATTAGCACTAATTAAAGGTCTAAGTTCGATTAAAGCTTAGCTAGGCTAATGTCTAATGGTTTAATTAGTTCTAATTAGTTAGACCTAATTAGGGTTTAAGTTCGATTAAACCTTAGTTAGTTAAGGTCTAATGGCTTAGACTCTAACTAGTGGTCTAAGTTCGACTAAACCTTAGTTAGCTAAGATCTAATTGCTTAATTAAGTTTAATGTTGACCCAATTAGTGGTTTAAGTTCGATTAAACGTTATTTAGCTAAGGTCTAATGGTTTAATTAGTCTCAATGTTAGACCTAACTAGGTTTAAGTTCGACTAAACCTTGGTTAGTTAAGGTCTAATTCGTTTAATTAGGTCTAATGGTTAGACTCAATTAGGGTTTAAGCTCGATTAAACCTTAGTTAGTTAAGGTCTAATGTGTTTAATTAGATCTGATAAGTCAGACCTAATTAGAGTTTATGTTTGTTTTAAACCTAATGTGTAAGAAGGTTAATTAAGTTTAATATGTCTTTAGACTTAATTAAAGGTTTGGTTTTGATTAATTAAGTTTAATATTTTCTTAAACTTAATTAAAAGTGTTGATTTTTGTATTTAAACCTAATTTAAGTAAGGTTTAATGGGTTAATTAAGTTTATTATGTCTTTAAACTTAATTAAAAAAAGTTTAATTTGATTAATTAAGTTTAATATGCCTTTAAACTTAATTAAGATTTGATTTTTATATTAAACCTAATTTAAGTAAGGTTTTATGGGTTAATTAAGTTTAATTTGTCTTTAAACTTAATTAATAAGGTTTAATTTTTGTTAATTAAGTTTAATATGTCTTGAAACTTAATTAAGACTTGATTTTTATGTTAAACCTAATTTAAGTAAGGTTTAATGAGTTAATTAAGTTTATTATATTTTTCAACCTAATTAAAAGGTTTAATTTTGATTAATTAAGTTTAATATGTCTTTAAACTTAATTAATATTTAATTTTTATATTAAACCTAATTTAAGTAAGGTTTAATGAGTTAATTAAGTTTATTATATCTTTAAACATAATTAAAAGGTTTAATTTTGATAAATTAAGTTTAATATGTCTTTAAACTTAATTAAGATTTAATTTTTATATTAAACCTAATTTAAGTAAGGTTTAATGAGTTAATTAAGTTTTTTATGTCTTTAAACTTAATTAAAAGATTTAATTTTGATTAATTAAGTTTAATATGTCATTAAACTTAATTAAGATTTAATTTTTATATTAAACCTAATTTAAGTAAGGTTTAATGAGTTAATTAAGTTTATTATGTCTTTAAACTTAATTAAAAGGTTTAATTTTGATTAATTAAGTTTAATGTGTCTTTAAACTTAATTAAAATTTGATTTTTATATTAAACCTAATTTAAGTAAGGTTTAATGAGTTTAAATGTTATTTTAAATTTAGTTAAGTCCAATTTGGTCATTTTAGACTTAAGTGAAATTTCTCATTAGTCTATCATAAACTAAAACCCTTTTCAAACTTTGATTATTGATGAAAATAGGTTAAATTTATAAAGGGGTATTTTAAGGATTAAAATTATTTAATTAATAAAGGATTTTAACCCTAAATTTCAAAATACCATTCAAAATGATTTCTATGACTTAGAAATAATTTTCTTAGGGTTATTGTCTGTTGCCTTATCATTTCTAGCCATTTGCATTTTTATTTTCCTTAATTTTCAATTTTTATAATTATTATTTGAAATAATTATATACAAACTTGAAAATTAAAGAAAAGTGTCCTAAGCATGTTTTCTGTCCTTGGAAAAATTATGGAAGGTTCCTAAGAACATAAAGATAAATGCCTCAAAGTTTCATAATTTTTTGATTTATAAATAATTTTTAATAATTAAAATACTCATAAAAGTATTTAATTAATTAAAAATTAAATACTGAGAAGAAAATTATGATTTTGGTCTCATAATTTTCTCCTCTTTAAGTGCTTTCTAGAGGTATTTTTATTTTATTTTTATGACCTCTGGATCAAAAGATATGGATCTTTGAAGTTTTTAAGGTTTTAAGGGATTTTTTTATTAAATCCCGCTGCCAAACTCACCGCCGTTCGATGCGTGTCCTCGTACGCGTCGAATGAGCGGGAGGATTCGCTGTGGGCTGCCGAACAGCGGACACAACGAGGAAAAGATCAGCGCCGTCCGTTCCTAAAGCGCGCGATCGGACGGCGGAGAAAATTCGGCCAAAAATCTGAAAATTCTCGAACCATTAAACTTCAAACATCAATATCTCACTCATTTCTTAATTAAATTGAGTGATTTTTTTTAAATGATCATCTAGATGAAAAGTATCTATCCATACAGTGATGATACACTTCTGGGCTAGTATAACACATGATATGTTGAAAATAAGATTTATTTTGTAAAGAAAAATTCCATACCTTTGCCACAAGCAAATCAAGCTAGATCAGTACCTTATGGTTGCCTTCTAGACTCCAATGAAGGTTATTGATGCAGCAATTTGATCCAGAAGTTGGGCTTAAGGAGGAATTTTAAAGAAGTGCCTAATTTGGGGTTGTTTTTGAAATATGGTCAAATTGGCTCAAATAGGCTCAAACTATGGCTTGGATTTGATCCTAAAAGATTATTGAGACTCTTAGGAAGACTTTTTATGTCGGGAGCAGGTGGATTTGGGAAGCCTATAGTTCTCCCTAAATTTTTTTCTTCTTTTTGCTAGGTTCGGCCATGGGGTCCTATTTATAGCAAGGGGAGGTTATGACTTAACTTAGGATGTTCTAGGGGAGTAGTTACCTCCTCTATCAGCCTACTGGTGAAGAAATTGGTCGAAGATAGGCATCGATGCTTCTCCCTAAGTTTTCCATGATGATTTCCATTGTTTTGTCTCTCACCCATCGGCTCATGTAAGAGGTGCATGGTGAGCCGCTCTACTCTTCTTAGGGAGCTTACACCTCATCTCTTAAGCTTGGCAAATGGTGACACACAAGCTTATCCCTCATCATTGCATCTAACCATGGTAGGGGGGTTTCATGCATGGTTTTCCTTCCATCGGGTAGCTTGGGAGGTGGGAGGTGAGGCATCATGTCGGTCGGCCACCTCATGGCTAAATGAAGCTTAGTGGTGAAGGAGAGAGTGACACCTCACCCCATGCATCATGATGGGTATTAACCCATGGCTAAGTGGTCTTAATGTAAGCTTAATTATGTGTTAATTAAGCCTTAAGATGAGTTTAGCCTAATTAATTATGAGAAGGCTATATGTCATTTCATTTCTTTTTAATTTCCAATTTTAATTAATTATTTTATTAATTAAAATTGTTGGAAAATATTTTATTAATCAATTTATTAATTGAAAATAATTACAATTTAATTAATTAATTAATTTTGTCATTTTTGTCATTTTATGATTTTAATTTAATTTTAATTTTAATTAATTATGTCATTTAATTAAAATATTAAAAATTAAATCATTAATCATTTTAATTAATCAAAATAATTTTGAAATTAATTATTTGATTAATTTTGTTTTTTTTTTCATTTTTATCTATTTTAATCAAAATAATTTTGAAATTAATTATTTGATTAATTTTGACCTGGGTTGACCCAAGTTAGCCCAAATTGATCGATTTAATTTTAAAATGTCCAGTACTTGTGATTTTGTCATTATGGGGTTTTAAATGTGTCATTGGGTGAAAAGGTTGACTTATGGGTCAACAGGATTGGTTATTGGGTCTGGTTTGACCAATTTGACCAAAGTTAACTTTTTAGGTCATAAGATTGATCTATGGGGTCAACAGGGTAGGTCATTAGGTTTGGTTTGACCAGTTTGACCAAAGTTGACTTTTTAGGTCAAAAGGTTGACCTATGGGGTCAACAGGGTTGATCATTAGGTCTGGTTTGCCCATTGTGACCAAAGTTGACTTTTTAGGGCATAAGGTAGACCTATGGGGTCAACGTGGTCAGGTCATCGGGTCCAGCTTGACCAACTCGACCAAAGTTGACTTTTTAGGTCATAAGGTCTGACCTATGGGGTCAACAGGGTAGTCATTAGGTCCGGTTTGACTCAATTTGACCAAAGTTGACTTTTAAGTCTTAAGGTCGATCTATGGGGTCAACAGTGTTGGTCATTAGGTCCGGTTTCGACTCAATATGACCAAAGTCGACTTTTTAGGTCATAAGGGTGACCTATGGGGTCAATATGGCAGTCATTAGGTCCGGTTCGACCATTTTGACCAAAGTTGACTTTTTAGGTCAAAATGGTGACCTATGGGGTCAATAGGGTTGATTACTGGGTCTGGTTTTACCATTTTGATCAAAGTTGACTTGTTAGGTCAAAAGGATGACCTATGGGGTCAACAGGGATGGTCACTGGGTCTGGTTTGACCAATTTGACCAATGTTGACTTTTTCAGTAATAAGGTTGACCTATGGGGTCAGCAGAGTAGGTCATTTGGTCTGGTTTGACCAATTTGACCAAAGTCGACTTTTAGTGTCATAAGGTCGACTTATGGGGTCAACAGTGGTAGTCATGAGGTCCGGTTCGACCATTTTGACCAAAGTTGACTTTTAGATCAAAAGGGTGACCTATGGGGTCAATCAGGTCGGTCATCAGGTCCGGTTCGACCATTTCGACCAATGTTGACTTTTAGTGTCAAAAGGGTGACTTATGGGGTCAACTGTGGTCGGTCACCGGTCCGGTTCGACCAATTCGACTAATGTGACTTTTTAGGTCATATGGCTGACTTCATGGGTCAATAGTGGTAGGTCATTAGTGTCCGGTTCGACCAATTTGACCAAAGTTGACTTTTTAGGTCATAAGGTCGACCTATGGGGTCAACAGTGGCAGTCATTAGGTCCGGTTCGACCAATTTGACCAAAGTTGACTTTTTAGGTCATAAGGGTGACCTATGGGGTCAACAGTGTTGGTCAGTGGGTCTGGTTTGACCATTTTGACCAATGTTGACTTTTTAGGTCATAAGGGTATTGACTCATTGTAAAATTAGGTCAACAAAAGGGCCCCCAATTTGTGTAGAATACTATATAAGTATTTTGCACATATCAGGCGTCGACCGAAGTGGTCTAAGAGATGTTTCATAATGGTCGTGAAAGGAGGGGATATCATATCACTCCCGGAGGATGTCAGATGTCTTTCATGTCGGTTCTAAGACGAGATTTTCTTCTTGTATTTGAAAAGAGATTTACTGTGAGGGAAAATGGATGTCATATTTCATTTCTCAAAATGTTAATGTTGATATTTGGTTAGAGGAAAGTCATGACTTCCGTATCAGGAAGGGACTTATATCCAATAACCGGAGAGAGAAAATAGATGTCATTTTCTATTTTCCAGAATGTCAATATTAAGATTTAGTTAGAGGAAAGCTGCGATTTCCACATCAGGAATGGACTTATATCCAATAACCGAAGAGAGAAAATAGATGTCATTTTCTATCTTCCTCAAAATGTTGATGTTAAAGGAAAGTCGTAATTTCCGTGTCAGGAAAGAACTTATATCCAATAACCGAAGAGAGAAAATAGATGTCATTTTTTATTTTCCTCAGAATGTCAGTGTTAAGATTTGGTTAGAGGAAAGTCGTAATTTCCGTATCAGAAAAGAACTTATATCCAATAACCGAAGAGAGAAAATAGATGTCATTTTCTATTTTCCTCAAAATGCCAATGTCAAGATTTGGTTAGAAGAAAGCCGTGATTTCCACATCGGGAAAGGACTTATATCCAATAATCGAAGAGAGAAAATAGATGGTCATTTTCTATTTCTCAGAATGTCATGTTAAGATTTGGTTAAAGGAAAGCCGTGATTTCCACGGAAAGGACTTATATCCAATAACCAAAGAGAGAAAATAGATGTCATTTTCTATTTTCCTCATAATGTCAGTGTTAAGATTTGGTTAGAGGAAAGCCGTGGTTTCCACATCAGGAAAGGACTTATATCCAATAACCAAAGAGAGAAAATAGATGTCATTTTCTATTTTTCTCAAAATGTCAATATCAAGATTTGGTTAGAGGAAAGTCGTAATTTCCGCATTAGGAAAGGACTTATATCCAATAACCAAAGAGAGAAACAAGATGTCATTTTCTATTTTCCTCAGAATGTCAGTGTTAAGATTTAGTTAAAGGAAAGTCGTAATTTTCGCATCAGGAAAGAACTTATATCCAATAACCGAAGAGAGAAAATAGATGTCATTTTCTATTTTCCTCAAAATGTCGATGTCACGGTTTGGTTAAAGGAAAGTCGTAATTTCCGCATCAGAAAAGAACTTATATCCAATAACCGAAGAGAGTGGCGAACTCATTAATATTTTTAGTGGGAATATACGCTGGGGTTTTGACCTATATAGGTCGAAAGTTAATTCTCATGTTTGATTATCATAAATTATTCTTTTTTGTCATTTATTGATTTCAGGACCTGTCGACATATGACAGATAATGGGGATATATTTTTCCTCAACACTTCATTTTATTTTCATAAAAAGTCACCAATACATATTTATTGCAAACAAAAGCTTACAGTACATACATATGTACATATCATATAACACGCTGCAACAAACTACTGATATTTTACATGTCAACGACCTACCGATATGTCACACATCGACAACTATAGATATATTATATGTCGGGAGTTCTTCATATCATGTCATAGATTTGGAGATTGTCAGATCGTCCATAAACGTCCTACACTCCAAAACATCATTTGTCGAATATGTTTTAGGTGTTCAGACATTTATGGGATCACAACAGTTCCAAAGGCTTTAGTCCTTCGAGCTCTGATATTGGTTGATATCCGTCTGGTCGTTTTTCAGGTTTCATTTGTCGCAAGGTGATCGAGATTCGTGGCTTGTTAACACTGGGTATGTAGTGTTTTACAAAATCTGCACCGTTTCCTTGGAACAGAAGAACTGATCCTCGAGTTAAAAGGACGCGGCATGTCCCGTCAAACTCTCCGGGCCCCAAGATTTTTATCTCTCTTCCGAATATAACGGAGCAGCGATTCATTAAAGATAGAGTACAAAATGGTCTTTCAAAATCATGACTGTCGATGTGAGGAGGGATACAATCCCCTTTATCATACATATTAATGATGCAGCTATCAGGAACACAATCCGCAGGTATGATTCCCCAAGTAACAAGTCGTCTGATAATTTGGATTATCACAACGGGTAAAGGTCGACTTGTTCATGTCGTAGAATCCCAAGAAGGTTTCCTTCTCTGTCTCTTGCATAGTTATAGCAACATCCGTATTGAATGTTTTTCCCACCCTTACCGCGAATCCATTTACTAGGTTCAGAATAGGTCCTCCTTCGAAGGCGTCCAGCCCTACCCTGATCTCGGGCTTCTATGATGTGGTTGATGATAGCAGCTTGTTCAGTTTCATCAAATATTCTGGTTAAAAGTTTAAGACCATCCAGAATATTTATCATTCTTTTATTCACATATTTATATTGTTCGAAGGTTCTCCATTCAATGGCGCGAATTCGTCATATTTCTTTCTCTGAGTGATTCTTTTTGTCTGATACTCTTAAACATTGAGCAGGTGTGACCGATGGTGGAGTGATGACTGCTTTGCCATCCTCTTTTTCTGTAAGATCTAGATTTGTCGTTTCCGATATTATTTCCTCAAACGGAGTATTGATAGTTCGCAATTTTAACTGACTCATATCTTCCAAGTCTTGTTTCTCTTGTAATTGTTTTTGTCGTTTTAGTCATTTATTGCGATTTCGTCTTTGCGATCTAGTGAATCCTGTCGTTGGATTTTTGGTTCCTGACGTTGATGCTCCTTGTACCGGGACAGTCATGAATTCTGCCTCATCTGAGCTATCACTGATTGCGAAGTCATATTCTTCGGGTTGTCGGAGTTTAAATTCTATCAAAGGTGTTTGCAGATTAACTTCACTGTGATTCACCAGATAAAGTAACGATCCATGATATATGGATTCAACCTGGAACAGGTCAAAATCAAAGTGAACTCTGGTCCCCGCATCTATATGTTGACGATCCAAGGCGAAAGTCATATTATTTCGAATGAGAAAAATAACTGCCTTCGTGCATTCTTCCTGAAAATATCAAGACAGAGTATTATTTTAGATTTTCAAATGTTCGTTTAACAAATGAAAGAGATGTCACAAAACATCAAAGATGGTTTTTGAAAGGAGAATTTATTATCCCAGTTTATAAACAAGTTTTTATTCATTTCTTTTTTTTTTATGTCGCGTAGTATTTCTTTAGGAAACGCCCGTTGATTGGAGGTAGGATTCTTTCTCGTTGACAATCCACCAATTGGTAGGATCCTCTGGAATATGTCTTTTCAATTACATATGGACCTTCCCATATCAGTTCGAATTTGCCACCTATTTTTCAATAAGCTAGTATAGGTCTTCGAAGAACTAAAACTAATTCACCGATTCGAATGGTTCTAGGGCGAACTAGTTTGTCGTGAGCTCGTATCATTTTTGCTTGATACAATTCAAGATTTTGTTGGGCTTGCAGACGTTTACCCTCTAAATTTTCAAGTTCTTCAAGTCATAATTTGACATTCTCTTCTTCAGTTATTTTATCAGTTTTTGCGATTCTGAGAGAAGGAATTTGGACTTCAAGAGGCAAAATGGCTTCAGAACCATATACCAAAGCAAATGGTGTAGACCGTGTTGGAGTTCGGTATGTAGTTCTATAAGCCCATAAAGCTTCTATTAGTCATTCATGCCATTGTCTCGGGCTATTACTTAATGTCTTTTTCAAGATTTGAACCAACGTTTTATTGAAAGCTTTAGCTAATCCATTGACCTTAGGGTAATAGATTGTGGAATATCTCCAGTCAATCCCATGTCTCTGGATAAAGTGATTCATTTTTGTGTTTTTGAAGGCCGACCCATTATCTGATATGACTCTTCGAGGAATCCCAAATCTATAAGCGATATGTGTTTTAAAGAAGTGGAGAACTTATTCGCCTCGACTTCTCGAAGGGGTATTGCTTCGCCCATTTAGAAAAATAACCAGTAGTCGCTGTAATAAATTTATGGCCCTCGGAGGATGGAGGATCTATAGGGCCCACTATGTCAGCACCCCAACATTCAAATGGCTATGATGCAATAGTTGGGTGTAGGACATTTGAAGGTCGATGTAAAACTACTCCATATATTTCGACATCGATGACATTTCTTTGCAATGTCAAGACGACAGTCATCATTGTTGGCAATAATAACCCATTCTTTTTATTTTTATTTTCATTTTGGGCCCAGATTGATGTGCACCACATAAACCTGAATGAACTTCCTTAACAATCTCTTGAGCTTCAATTTGGTTTAAACATCTTAACCAAACTTGATCAAAAGATCGTTTATAAAGGACTTCATTTCTTAGGGCATATGATAATGCTCTTTGTTTAATTTGATTGACAATATAACTATTTTCAGGCAATTTTCCAGTTTGTAAATATTGGATGATTGGTTGTCGCCAATCATCCTTCTCGTCACTTATTGTCATTGTCATATTTTCACCGATTTTATGCAAATTATCCATATCAATTTGAGAAAGAACTTGTCGTCCTTTTGTAGAAATCAGTATGTCATATTCTTCTGGACACACAAATTCCTTTGCAAGTTTTGCCAGAGCATCCGCTAGAGAGTTATCTCGTCTCGGGATTAAGAAAAATGTTACATCAGGAATTTGTTGAAGTAATTTCAAAGTGTAACTAGAATATTGTTCAAGTCGTGGTTTCAAAAATTTGTATTTGCCAGCAATTTGATTGATAATTAGCTGGGAATCTCCGTAGATATCAATATTCTTAATTTCCATTAATATTGTCAATTCTAGACCGGTTATGAGCACTTCCTATTCGGCTTCATTATTCGTGCATGGTTCTGTCAAATGATAGGAAAAGGGCATCATCATTTTGTCTGGAGTAATGAAAATTAATCCTACTCCGGCTTTGTCTGGCATGATTGTCTGTTTATCTTTTTCTTTCCATGCAGATGATGCTCCGTCAAAGTAGAGTTCCTATCGTTGCATGTTAGAATCTTTTACTTCTGATATTTGTTCATCAGGTAGATCGTCGTTAAGGGGTGATCCTGGTGGAATTGGGTGTGCCGCTAAGAAATCTGCTAGGATTTGTCCTTTGATAGCGCGTAACGGTACAAATGTTATGTCAAATTGTAACAAGATCATTTCCCATCTTGCTAATCTCCCAGAAAGTGTCGGTCGTGTTATTAAATATGGTAACGGGTTAACTCTTGAAATAAGAGTTACCTTATGAGAAATCATATAATGTCTTAGCTTTTGAACTGCGAAGATCAGGTCTAAACAATGCTTTTCAATTGTTGGATATTTTACTTCCGTTGGAACTAAACAATGACTCAAGTAGTATAACACATTCTCTTTTCCTTCATCATTTACTTGTGCTAGTAAAGCTCCAAGTGAATTGTCCATTGCCGTGGTGTAAAGGATTATAGGTCTTCCTATTACATGGGCTGCTAAGATAGGAGGGGTTGTCAGATATTGTTTAATGTCTTCGAAGGCATGCTGGCATTTTTCATCCCACACAAATTTGGCATCCTTTCTAGTAAGGGCAGTAAGGGGTTGACATCTACCCGATAGATTGGAAATGAAACGTCTTATATATGCTAATTTTCCTTGAAAGGATCTCAATTGAGTTAGATTTTTTGGAGGTGACATATTTAGGATATCTTCAATTTTGAGAGGATCAATTTCTATCCCACGATGTCGAACTACAAATCCTAAAATTTTCCGAAGTGACACCAAAGGCGCACTTTAAAGGGTTCATTTTAAGATTATATCGTCGTAGTCGTTCAAAGACAATTCTCAAATCGTATATATGATCATCTTTTTTTACTATCGACAACCAGATAGTCGACATAACATTCAACTTGATTATGTATTAGTTCATCAAAAATCTGTGTCATGGCTCTTTGATAGGTTGCTCCTGCATTTTTTAGTCCAAATGGCATAACCTTATAACAATATATGCCCATGGGTGTTCGAAAAGCTGTATTTACTTCGTCTTCCGAAAACATTTTTATTTGGTTATATCCTGATGATCCATCCATGAAAGAAAATATCGCATATTTTGATGCAATATCAACCATTAATTCAGGAATTGGTAAAGGAAATTCATCTTTTGGTCATGCTTTGTTCAAGTCCCGTAGTCTATGCGACTCTTATTTGTCCATTTTTCTTTTAATCGGCACCACATTGGCTAGCCATGTTGGATAATTTTCTTCTCGTATGAAGTCGGCCTCTATCAATTTTTCGACTTCCGCAATGACTTGTTGCTCTATTTCGACACGCATCCTTCTTGAGCTTCGTTTAACTCGGGTTTATAATTTGGTCTATCCCGAGTTTATGGACTGCGACTTCTGGAGATAAACCAGACATTTCGTCATAAGTCCAAGCAAAACAGTCTTTATATTCCATCCACAATTGAGTTATGTCTTTTATTTCATCATCATTAAGGAATGAACTAATAAAAGTCGGTTTTGGATTTTCATTAGTTCCTAAATTTATTTCTTTTAGTTCATCAATTGTCGATTTAATTTCTTCTTCCAACTCCAGGGGAGCATTTTTCAATTGGAAGATCAGGCAATGATTCGGAATCACATTCTTCTGTAACAGTCAAACAAAATTTTGTATCATCTAATGGTCCCAAAATTCCAAATCCAACACCTTTTTTAGAGTTAGAATTTTGTTTATTATCATTCCACATTTGTTCAATGAAATGCGGTTGTTTTAAAGACCATTGTTTGAGCATTAAACTATTTTGAATGAATTTTCGTGCCCAAGGAGAATATAACTCAAAAGGAATTTTCATTGATTGTGGATGATTTGCATCTTCTATTTTTACATCATTTTTAGTACAAGAAGAAGTAGAGCCAAGTCTAAACTTAATTGGCTTTTTGTCATCATTGCATACTTCTTTGATTATTAGATTCTCTATCTTAGCAGTGGAGATTGGAGTTAGAGTCATAGAATGTATATAATGATTGATTTTGTCATACATAGATTCAAATTGTTTCTCTTTATCTTCTTCTTTTAGAGATATTTTGAATTGGGGTTCCTTTGCAACCACAGATGTCGTTTCTTCTTTAGAATCCAGATGGATTTTGAACTTCAGTGGTTTCTTCATTGAGACAATTGGATCTTCTCTCCTTCGTCCTCGTTCTCGGCCTCGACCTCGAGTGCGAGTCTAACGGAAATTAGTCTCTTTTGTCTTTATTGAAGAAAAATCCTTTTCATTTATTTTCTTTTCTTTGTTCTTTTCTTCCATATTTATCATTGTCTCTTTGGAAGATATTGTTTTATTTATAGGAGCATAATATGTTGCATCTTCATGTATACCGATTTCATGGATTGAAATCGGTTGCAGGTCTCCTATAATACGAAATTCTTGTCCTTTTCGTAAATATTTGATACATTGATGTAATGAAGAGGGTATCATTTTATATTCATGGAGCCATGGTGTGCCAAGTAAGGCATTAAAAAAGGTATCTGAATCAATAATATGAAATTTTTCTGTTGTTGCCAAGTCGGCTATTTTTAAGAGCAATGTTATTGATCCAAGGGCCCGTTCTCCTTGTTGATTGAATCCTCTTAACATCATTGTATCTCTTGATAGTTGAGAGGCATCAATGTCTAAGTATGCAAGAGTTCTCAGATTCATAATGTTGATTGAAGCACCTGGGTCAATAAGAACTCTCGAAAGTATCGTGTCATTGATGTTTACTGTAATATATAGTGGACGATTATGTTCAGTTGTTCCGAGCAATAAGTCATTCTCAGAGAAGGTAATTTTTGTTGATTCCTCTAATGAGTAAACTTCGTTTTGGGTAGTACTAGCATGTTGAGTTAAGCAAATGTCAGGGTCCGAAAGGGCCTTGATTAATGATTCTCTCATTTCTTTGGAAAGTATGAGAGCGTCATAGATGCTTAATTTTGCAGGCAATTTTCTCAAATGGGCAAGTACATTATAATCCACCTTGTTGTGAAGATCATCCTTATTTCCTTCGAAGTTCGGGGATATATTCGAGGAATGATCTTATCTCGGTGTAATTATTTGTTTTTCTTTCTCTTGTGGAATTATCCTAGAGGTAAGATTTTTCCACTTCTCAAGTTAATTTCAACTATTTCTTCAAGTTGATTATCCGATTCATTTGTTTCGAATCGAAGATTCCAATTTTATAGAAATCGGAATTCCTTGTAATTTAAGCGTAGCAATGTCATTTTCATTTTTGTCGTTGTCAGATTTCTCATTTTCATTTTCATTAGTTTGGTTGTCTTTAGATTGATCATATACGATTTGAGCATTGTCTATAGGGTTAGAATTCAAATGGTCATTCTCAGAAGCATCATCCAGAATAGACAAAATGTACGCAAAACTAGGATTTTTATTATTCATGGTAAAAAGAAAGTCATACAAAGTTATCGGCTTGAGGATTTTTCGTCCTTCTGCCGACATAACTATCCTAGTACAAGAGTGAAATGAACTAGAAGGTACAAAAGGAGTTGCAGCCCCTATGTCTGGAAGACCTCTAATCTTTTCCATTTTCTTGATTTTCTTTTTCTTTTCTTTGTTGGGAGATTTTGTAACTTGATATTTAGCGAAGATCTCTTCAGAAATGCTATTCTTGTGTTTAGGATTAAGTTCCTCTATCGAAATCATATTGACTGATCCTTTTTCAGGTTCTCTCAAGTATTCTTTCGGGATGAATATATTTCCATCTTTGAAATTACGCTCTAACCAGTCTTTGAAGACAAAACATTCTTCAATTTTATGTCCGAGCATCCTGTGATAAGGGCAATAATTAGGATTGTCCTTCATGTCAATTTCTGCTGGCCTCTTAGCTTCTGGTAGCTTAAATTCAGGTATTTTAAGCAAGCTACGAAATATTTTACTGACAACTTCTCTTTTAAATGAATATACATTATTCATTCTTTAAGCCATTGTTTTCTTTTCAGTTGATACTGGGATTGGTTGTCAAGTTGTAATCGAGGTGATATCTCGTGATGTCGAAGGATTTTTTCGTTGCTTCTTTTGCTCCGGTTGGATTTGCATCACCTCGTTTGCCTTTTTCTCGCAATATTCCCGTGTTTCTTTTCAAAAGTTTTGATAGTTTTGTCTTTTCAGTTTTCTCCATTACACTCATCTACTTAACCTCTTCTTGAAGATTGGCAGCTTTACTGAGTAATTTTTCAAAAGTTTTTATCGTAAATCCTTTAAGCATAAAAGCTATGGGACCATAGATATTTTTTAGCAGTATTCCAACAAAGATGTTGTTCTTATAATCGTAGCTCACATTTCATGCCGAGATTTCTCCAACCGTAAAATATAATCTACCAAGGTTTCTCCCGGTTTTTGTTTCTCTACCACCAAATCACCAACAATGGTATGATGTTGTGCTCCCGCAAAGCGTTGAATAAAAAGGCTTTCAAGCTCTATAAAGGTTTTGACGTATCCATAGGAAGTTCCGCATACCGCCGAAGGCAACTCCCGTGAGATCGTTAACAAATTGTCGAAATAGGAGAGCATCATTTCCTCCAAAGATTACAGCAGCTTACTCTAAAATGTGCCAGATGTTGTCGGAGATTTCCCGTCCCATCGAAAATTTTAAAGACAGGAGGAACAAAACCCTTAGGATATTGAACAGAATCATATTCCTCTGGGTATGGCCTACCCTTTGGAGTTAATGCTCCAGATTTTGCCTGAGCCATCGTTTCTTTAATTTTCTGTTCCACTATTTTTGTAATATCATTTTCTGGAGTTTCTTTATGAGGAGAATTCTTTCTCTTTCGAGTGCTTTCCTCGACATCCATTAGTTCTTCTCTCGCTTTCAAGGATGTGAATAGCCTCCGTCTAATGATTTCAATAGTCTGGAGAAGGATCACGTGGTGGTTTTTGCAAAGTCGCTACCAGTTCTTCCATTCTTTGTTCAAGACGACTTATTTGTTCATCTCGTTGTCATATCACCTCACACAATTCCTCTTTATTCGATTCTCGTGCTAAGGAAGCAGATCGGGTTTCTACCATGTTAACACTGGCAACATTCTCATTGGAACTGTCAGAAGTATTTTTCCTTTCTTGTCCTCAAAGTTGTTTAATATCTTCTTTTAATTTCTTTAATCTTTCTTGAAATGATTTTGTAGAATGTTTTCTGCAAATCTCTTCTTGTGAACTATTTGCAGGAGTGTTGGTGGTATTAGAATTCCTTTCAGATGATTTTCTCCTCCATACATTATTTTTAAGTATAGGGCGAGAATCCTCAGGTGGTTTATCATAACCGGTATAAGGACAATTTGCTTTTTGTAGCATCTGGACCAAGTCTGTCATTTTAGCAGTTGTATCTTCTACTTTTGACATTAATTTGTCATATCGAGTTTTTTCATTGGTGACCACTACATCTTTTATTCTAGGGCCCAATCGAAATTTTACTGGCACTCAAACACAATGTTTATCAGTTGGGAATTGATAATCGGCTTCTTGATAATCGATTTTTCCATTGCTAAAATTCTCCTTTTCATGGTGTTGGAGACTGCACAACCCATTTTATCTAATAACTTAGATAATGAACTTTTTTCTTTTCGTGCTAATCTCTTAAACACTGAATGTACAGCATGAAATGGGGGAGATCTTTTAGGTTGAAAGGAATTGTCGCTGTATTCAACAGAATTGGAATATATTGATTTTCTTCTAAAAAGGAAGGATTTCCAAAAATATTCTATTGAAATTCAGGTGTTTCAAAATTATCATTTTCATTCCACCTTTTCTTTCTTTTAAATGAAGGAGTTCTATGAACGTTCCTCGAAGAAGATCCGATTTCATACATAGATGATGGTGGAACATCATCTTCCTCGTAAACTTGTTTTCCTTTCTTATCACTCGTCTTTTCATTTCTTCAAGGATATAAGGTTCTTCAGGTGTATATTCGAGTAAATTGTCTGTAAAATTCAGAAAGTCTTCATAAGGTTGCAAGTCAAATTCTTGAAAAGATTGAGTATCAGTTTGATATGGATTATCTAATATGAATTCCGTTTCACTAAATAATCTATAATCATTGTGATAAAAAGGAGGATTTTCCTCTATTGGTTTGTCAAAGTCTTGAAAGTAAGAAAAGATCGAATTCGGAGTTAGACTTAAGTTAAATTTTTAGTTTGACTTGAGTTAAATTCTGAGTTTAAATCGACCGTAAGTCTAAGTTTGGTTTGACTTGAGTCTAATGTGGGTAAGACTTAAGTTAAATTTTGAGTTTAGATTAAGTTAGGTTCAAGTCAAGTTAAACCTAGACTTACGGTCGATTTAAGTTCAATATGGGTTGAACCTAAGTTAAGGTTTGACTTGGATTAGATTAGGTTCTAGTTGGATTGAACTCAAGTTTAGTTCAGTTTATGTTAGATTCAATATTGGCTGAACCTAAGGTTTCAAGTTAAGTTAGGTTCGATGTGGGTTGAACCTAAGGTTTAGGTTTACTTGAGTTCAAGTTAGATTGGACTCAAGTTATGGTAGGTTTAAATTAGGTTCAATGTGGGTTGAACCTAAGGTTTAGGTTAACTTGAGTTCGAGTTTCGTGGGATTCGAGTTAGGTTAGGTTTAAGTTAGGTTCAATGTGGTCGAACCTAAGGTTTAGGTTAGATTGAGTTCGAGTTAGGTCGGACTCGAGTTAGGTTAGGTTTAAGTTAGGTTCAATATGGGTTGAACTCTATGGTTTAGAGTTAACTTGAGTTCAAGTTAGGTTGGACTCAAGTTAGGTTAGGTTTAGGTTAGGTTCAATGTGGGTTGCACCTAAGGTTTAGGTTAACTTGAGTTCAAGTTAGGTTGGACTCAAGTTAGGTTAGATTTAAGAGGTTCAATGTGGGTTTGACCTAAGGTTTAGGTTAACTTGAGTTCAAGTTAGGTTGAACTCAAGTTAGGTTAGGTTTAGGTTAGGTTCAATGTGGGTTGAACCTAAGGTTTTAGGTTAACTTGAGTTCAAGTTAGGTTGGACTCAAGTTAGGTTAGGTTTAAGTTAGGTTCAATGTGGGTTGAACTTAAGGTTTTAGGTTATGTTGGACATGGACTAAAAGGTTGGATTTGGATTTAATTAAACCTTAGTTGATTAAGGTTTAATAATTAATTAAGTCTAATGTAGTAGACTTAATTAGGATTTTTGTTTGATTAAGTCTTACTTAGAAAAGACTTAATAGTTTAATTAGGTCTAATGAGTTAGACTTAATTAAGGTTTATGTTTGATTAAACCTTAGTTAGTTAAGGTTCAATGATTTAATTAAGTCTTATAAAGTTAGATCTAATTAGTGGTTTAAGTTCGATTAAACCTTAGTTAGTTAACTAAGGTCTAATGGTTTAATTAGGTCTAATGGGTTAGACCTAATTAAGTTTTAAGTTTGACTAAACCTTAGTTAGTTAAGTTCTAATGGTTTAAATAGGTCTAATGGGTTAGACCTAATTAGGGTTTAAGTTTGATTAAACCTTAGTTAGTTAAGGTCTAATGGTTTAATTAGGTCTAATCGGTTAGACTCTAATTAGGGTTTAAGTTTGATTAAACCTTAGTTAGTTAAGGTCTAATGGTTTAATTAGGTCTAATGGGTTAGACCTAATTAGGGTTTAAGCTCGATTAAACCTTAGTTAGTTAAGGTCTAATTGTTTAATTAGGTCAATGGGTTGAATCTAATTAGTGGTCTAAGTTCGACTAAACCTTAGTTAGTTAAGGTCTAATGTTTTAATTAGGTCTAATGGGTTAGACCTAATTAGGGTTTAAGTTTAATTATACCTTATTTAGTTAAGGTCTTATGGTTTAATTAGGTCTAATGGGTTAGACCTTATTAGGGCCTAAATTTAATTAAACCTTATTTAGTTAAGGTCTAATGGTTTAATTAGGTCTAATGGGTTAGACCTAATTAGGGTTTAAGTTTGACTAAACCTTAGTTAGTTAAGGTCTAATGGTTTAATTCGATCTAATGGGTTAGACCTAATTAGGGTTTAGTTTTGATTAAACCTTAGTTAATTAAGGTCTAATGGTTTAATTAGGTCTAATGGGTTAGACCTAATTAGGGTTTATGTTTGTTTTAAACCTAATGTGTAAGAAGGTTAATTAAGTTTAATATGTCTTTAAACTTGATTAAAGGTTTGGTTTTGATTAATTAAGTTTAATATTTTCTTAAACTTAATTAAAAGTGTTGATTTTTGTTTTTGAACCTAATTTAGGTAAGGTTTAATGGGTTAATTAAGTTTATTATGTCTTTAAACTTAATTAAAAAAGTTTAATTTTGATTAATTAAGTTTAATATGTCTTTAAACTTAATTAAGATTTGATTTTTATATTAAACCTAATTTAAGTAGGGTTTAATGGGTTAATTAAGTTTAATTTATCTTTAAACTTAATTAATAAGGTTTAATTTTGATTAATTAAGTTTAATATATCTTTAAACTTAATTAAGACTTGATTTTTATATTAAACCTAATTTAAGTAAGGTTTAATGAGTTAATTAAGTTTATTATGTTTTTAAACCTAATTAAAAGGTTTAATTTTGATTAATTAAGTTTAATATGTCTTTAAACTTAATTAATATTTAATTTTTATATTAAACCTAATTTAAGTAAGGTTTAATGAGTTAATTAAGTTTATTATGTCTTTAAACTTAGTTAAAAAGTTTAATTTTGATTAATTAAGTTTAATATGTCTTTAAACTTAATTAAGATTTGATTTTTATATTAAACCTAATTTAAGTAAGGTTTAATGAGTTAATTAAGTTTATTATGTCTTTAAACTTAATAAAAAGGTTTAATTTTGATTAATTACGTTTAATATGTCTTTAAACTTAATTAAGATTTAATTTTTATATTAAACCTAATTTAAGTAAGGTTTAATGAGTTAATTAAGTTTATTATGTCTTTAAACTTAATTAAAAGGTTTAATTTTGATGAATTAAGTTTAATATGTCTTTAAACTTAATTAAGATTTAATTTTTATATAAAACCTAATTTAAGTAAGGTTTAATGAGTTAATTAAGTTTATTATGTCTTTAAACTTAATTAAAAGGTTTAATTTTGATTAATTAAGTTTAATATGTCTTTAAACTTAATTAATATTTAATTTTTATATTAAACCTAATTTAAGTAAGGTTTAATGAGTTAATTAAGTTTATTATATCTTTAAACATAATTAAAAGGTTTAATTTTGATTAATTAAGTTCAATATGTCTTTAAACTTAATTAAGATTTAATTTTTATATTAAACCTAATTTAAGTAAGGTTTAATGAGTTAATTAAGTTTTTTATGTCTTTAAACTTAATTAAAAGGTTTAATTTTGATTAATTAAGTTTAATATGTCATTAAACTTAATTAAGATTTAATTTTTATATTAAACCTAATTTAAGTAAGGTTTAATGAGTTAATTAAGTTTATTATGTCTTTAAACTTAATTAAAAGGTTTAATTTTGATTAATTAAGTTTAATGTGTCTTTAAACTTAATTAAAATTTGATTTTTATATTAAACCTAATTTAAGTAAGGTTTAATGGGTTTAAATGTTATTTTAAATTTAGTTAAGTCCAATTTGGTCATTTTAGACTTAAGTGAAATTTCTCATTAGTCTATCATAGACTAAAATCATTTTCAAACTTTGATTATTGATGAAAATAGGTTAAATTTATAAAGGGGTATTTTTATGATTAAAATTATTTAATTAATAAAGGTTTTAACCCTAAATTTCAAAATACCATTCAAAATGATTTCTATGACTTAGAAATATTTTTCTTAGGGTTATTGTCTGTTGCCCTATCATTTCTAGCCATTTGCATTTTTTTTTCCTTAATTTTCAATTTTTATAAATATTATTTGAAATAATTATAAAGAAACTTGAAAATTAAAGAAAAGTGTCCTAGGCATGTTTTATGTCCTTGGAAAAATTATGGAAGGTTCCTAAGAACATAAAGATAAATGCCTTAAAGTTTCATAATTTTTTTATTTATAAATAAATTTTAATAATTAAAATACTCCAGAGAGTATTTAATTAATTAAAAATTAAATACTGAGAAGAAAATTATGATTTTGGTCTCATAATTTTCTCCTCTTCGAGAGCTTTCTAGAGGTATTTTTATTTTATTTTTATGACCTCTGGATCAAAAGATATGGATTTTTGAAATTTTTAAGGTTTTAAGGGATTTTTTTATTAAATCCCGCCGCCAAACTCACCGCCGTTCGACGCGTGTCCTCGTACGCGTCGAATGAGCGGGAGGATCCGCTGCGGGCGGCTGAACAGCGGACACAGTGGGAAAAGATCAGCGTCGTCCGTTCCTAAAGGGCGGGATCGGACGATGGAGAAAATTCGGCCAAAAATTCCAAAATTCTCGAACCATTAAACTTCAAACATCAATATCTCACTCATTTCTTAATGAAATTGAGTGATTTTTTTTAAATGATCATCTGGATGAGAAGTATCTATCCATATGGTGATGATACACTTCTGGACTAGTATAACACATGATATGTTGAAAATATGATTTATTTTGTAAAGAAAAATTCCATACCTTTGCCACAAGCAAATCAAGCTAGATCAGACCTTATGGTTGCCTTCTAGGACTCCAATAGAAGGTTATTGATGCAGCAATTTGATCCAGAAGTTGGGCTTAGGGAGGAATTTTGTAGAAGTGCCTAATTTGGGGTTGTTTTTGAAATATGGTCAAATTGGCTCAAATAGGCTCAAACTATGGCTTGGATTTGATCCTAAAAGATTATTGAGACTCTTAGGAAGACTTTTTATGTTGGGAGCAGGTGGATTTGGGAAGCCTATAGTTCTCCCTAAATTTTTTCTTCTTCTTGCTAGGTTCGGCCATGGGGTCCTATTTATAGCAAGGGGAGGTTATGGCTTAACTTAGGATGTTCTAGGGGAGTAGTTACCTCCTCTATCAGCCCATTGGGTGAAGAAATTGGTTGAAGATAGGCATCGATGCTTCTCCCTAAGTTTTCTATGATGATTTCCATTGTTTTGTCTCTCACCCATTGGCTCATGTAAGAGGTGCATGGTGAGCTGCCTCTACTCTTCTTAGGGAGCTTACACCTCATCTCTTAAGCTTGGCAAATGGTGACACACAAGCTTATCCCTCATCATTGGTTCTAACCATGGTAGGGGGGTTCATGCACGGTTTTCCTTCCATTGGGTAGCTTGGGAGGTGGGAGGTGAGGCCACATGTTGGCCGGCCACCTCATGGCTAAATGAAGCTTAGGGTGAAGGAGAGAGTGACACCTCACCCCATGCATCATGATGGGTATTAACCCATGGCTAAGTGGTCTTAATGTGGGCTTAATAATGTGTTAATTAAGCCTTAAGATGAGTTTAGCCTAATTAATTATGAGAAGGCTATATGTCATTTCATTTCTTTTTAATTTCCAATTTTAATTAATTATTTTATTAATTAAAATTGTTGGAAAATATTTTATTAATCAATTTATTAATTGAAAATAATTTCAATTTAATTAATTGATTAATTTTATCTTTTTTGTCATTTTATGATTTTAATTTAATTTTTATTTTAATTAATTATGTCATTTAATTAAAATATTGAAAATTAAATCATTAATCATTTTAATTAATCAAAATAATTTTGAAATTAATTATTTGATTAATTTTGTTTTTTTTATTTCAATTTTATCTATTTTAATCAAAATAGATAGGTGTTGACCAATTTTGACATGGATTGACCCAAGTTAGCCCAAATTGATCAATTTAATTTTAAAATGTCCAGTACTTGTGATTTTGTCATTATGGGATTTTAAATTTGTCATTGGGTGAAAGGGTTGACTTATGGGTCAACAGGATTGGTTATTGGGTCTGGTTTGACCAATTTGACCAAAGTTGACTTTTTAGGTCATATGGTTGACCTATGGGGTCAACAGGGTAGGTCATTATGTCTGGTTTGACCACTTTGACCAAAGTTGACTTTTTAGGTCAAAAGGTTGACCTATGGGGTCAACAGGGTTGGTCATTTGGTCTGGTTTGCCCATTTTTACTAATGTTCACTTTTTAGGTCATAAGGTAGACCTATGGGGTCAACAAGGTTGGTCACTGGCTCTAGTTTGACCAACTTGACCAAAGTTGACTTTTTAGGTCATAAGGTTCACCTATGGGTCAACAGGGTAGGTCATTAGGTCTGGTTTAACTAATTTGACCAAAGTTGACTTTTTAGGTCATAAGGTTGACCTATGGGGTCAACAGGGTAGGTCATTAGGTCTGGTTTGACCATTTTGACCAAAGTTGACTTTTTAGGTCAAAAGGGTGACCTATGGGGTCAACAGTGGTCAATTATCGGGTCTGGTTTTACCATTTTGACCAAAGTTGACTTTTTAGGTCAAAAGGATGACCTATGGGGTCAACAGGGTTGGTCACTGAGTCTAGTTTGACCAATTTGACCAATGTTGACTTTTTAGGTCATAAGGTTGACTCATGGGTCAACTGGTAGAGTCATTTGGTCCGGTTTGACCAATTTGACCAAAGTTGACTTTTTAGGTCATAAGGTTGACCTATGGGGTCAACAGTGGCAGTCATGAGGTCCGGTTTCGACCATTTTGACCAAAGTTAACTTTTTAGATCAAAAGGGTGACTCTATGGGGTCAACAGTGGTCAGTCATCTGGTCTCGGTTTGACCATTTTGACCAATGTTGACTTTTTAGGTCAAAAGGGTGACTTATGGGTCAACAGTGGCTGGTCACTGGGTCCGGTTCGACCAATTTGACCAATGTGACTTTTTAGGTCATAAGGCCGACTCTATGGGGTCAACAGGCAGACATTAGTGTCCGGTTCGACCAATTTAAACAAAGTTAACTTTTTAGGTCATAAGGTTGACCTATGGGGTCAACAGGGTAGGTCATTAGGTCTGGTTTGACCAATTTTACTAAAGTTGACTTTTTAGGTCAAAAGGGTGACCTATGGGGTCAACAGGGTTGGTCACTAGGTCTAGTTTGACCAATTTGACCAATGTTGACTTTTTAGGTCATAAGGGTATTGACTCATTGTAAAATGAGGTCAACAAAAGGGCCCCCAATATGTGTAGAATACTATATAAGTATTCTGCACATATTGGCGTTGACCGAAGTGGTCTAAGAGATGTTTCGTAATGGTCAGGAAATGAGGGGATATCATATCACGCCCGGAGGATGTCGGATGTCTTTCATGTCGGTTCTAAGAAGATATTTTCTTCTTGTATTTGAAAAGAGATTTACTCTGAGGGAAAATGGATGTCATATTTCATTTCTCAAAATGTCAATGTTGATATTTGGTTAGAGGAAAGTCATGACTTCCGTGTCAGGAAGGGACTTATGTCCAATAACCGAAGAGAGAAAATAGATGTCATTTTCTATTTTCTAGAATGTCAATATTAAGATTTTGTTAGAGCAAAGCTGTGATTTCCACATCAGGAAAGGACTTATATCCAATAACTGAAGAGAGAAAATAGATGTCATTTTCTATCTTCCTCAAAATGTTGATGTTAAAGGAAAGTCATAATTTCCGGGTCAGGAAAGAACTTATATCCAATAACCGAAGAGAGAAAATAGATGTCATTTTATATTTTCCTCAGAATGTCAGTATTAAGATTTGGTTAGAGGAAAGTCGTAATTTTCGTATCAGAAAAGAACTTATATCCAATAACCGAAGAGAGAAAATAAATGTCATTTTCTATTTTCCTCAAAATGCCAATGTCAAGATTAGGTTAGAGGAAAGCCGTGATTTCCACATCAAGAATGGACTTATATCCAATAACGGAAGAGAGAAAAGAAATGGTGATTTTCTTTTTCTCAGAATGTCATGTTAATATTGGTTAAAGTAAAGCCGTGATTTCCACATCAAGAAAGGACTTATATCCAATAACCAAAGAGAGAAAATAGATGTCATTTTCTATTTTCCTCAGAATGTCAATGTTAAGATTTGGTTAGAGGAAAGCCGTGATTTCCACATCATGAAAGGACTTATATCCAATAACCAAAGAGAGAAAATAGATGTCATTTTCTATTTTCCTCAAAATGTCAATATCAAGATTTGGTTAGAGGAAAGCCGTAATTTTCGCATTAGGAAAGAACTTATATCCAATAACTAAAGAGAGAAAATAGATGTCCTTTTCTATTTTCCTCAGAATGTCAGTGTTAAGATTTGGTTAAAGGAAAGTCGTAATTTCCGCATCAGGAAAGAACTTATATCCAATAACCGAAGAGAGAAAATAGATGTCATTTTCTATTTTCCTCAAAATGTCGATGTCAAGATTTGGTTAAAGGAAAGTCGTAATTTCCGCATCGGGAAAGAACTTATATCCAATAACTGAAGAGAGTGGCGAACTCATTAATATTTTTAGTGGGAATATCCGTCGGAGTTTTCGACCTATATAGGTCGAAAGTTAATTCTCATGTTTGATTATCATAAATTATTCATTTTGTCATTTATTGATTTCAGGACCTGTCGACATATCACAGACAATGGGGATATATTTTTCTTCAACACTTCATTTTATTTCCAAAAAAAGTCACCAATACATATTTATTGCAAACAAAACCTTACAGTACATACATATGTACATATCATATAGCACGCTGCAACAAACTACTGATATTTTACATGTCAACAGACTACCGATATGTCACACATCGACAACTATAGTATATATTATATGTCCGGAGTTCTTCATATCATGTCATAGATTTGGAGATTTTCGTATCGTCCATAAACGTCCTACACTCCAAAACATCATTCGTCGAACATGTTTCGTGTGTTCGTACATTTATGGGATCACAGCTAGCTCCAAAGGCTTTAGTCCTTCGAGATCTGGTATTGGTTGATATCCGTCTGGTAGTTTGTCAGGTTTCATTCGTTGCAAGGTGATGGAGATTCGTGGCTTGTTAACACTGGGTATGCAGTGTTTTACAAAATCTGCACCGTTCCCTTGGAACACAAGAACTGATCCTCAAGTTAAAAGGACGCGACATGTCCCGTCAAACTCTCCGGGTCCCAAGATTTGTATCTCTCTTTCGAATATAACGTAGCAGCGATTCATTAAAGACAGAGTACAAAATGGTCTTTCAAAATCATGACTATCGATGTGAGGAGGAATACAATCCCCTTTATCATACATATTAATGATGCAAACTATCGTGAACACAACTGGCAGTATGATTCCCCAAGTAACAAGTCGTCTCAGAATTTGGATTATCACAACGGGTAAAGGGTCGACTTGTTCATGTCGTAGAATCCCAGGAAGATTTCCTTCTCTGTCTCTTGCATAGTTATAGCAACATCCGTATTGAATGGTTTGCCCACCCTTACCACGAATCCATTTACTAGGTTCAGAATAGGTCCTCCTTCGAAGGCGTCCGCCCTACCCTGATCTCGAGCTTGTATGATGTGGTTGATGATAGCAGCTTGTTCAGTTTCATCAAATATTCTGGTTAAAAGTTTAAGACCATCCAGAATAATTATCGTTCTTTTATTCACATATTTATATTGTTCGAAGGTTCTCCATTCAATGGCGTGAATTCGTCGTATTTATTTATCCGAGTGATTCTTTTTGTCTGATACTCTTAAACATTGAGCAGGTGTGACCGATGGTGGAGTGATGACTGCTTTGCCATCCTCTTTTTCTGTAAGATCTAGATTTTTCGTTTTCGATATTATTTCCTCAAACGGAGTATTGATAGTTCGCGATTTTAACTGACTCATATCTTCCAAGTCTTATTTCTCTTGTAATTGTTTTTGTTGTTTTAGTCGTTTATTGCGATTTCGTCTTTGCGATCTGGTGAATCCTGTCGTCGGATTTTTGGTTCCTAACGTTGATGCTCCTTGTACCGGGACAGTCATGAATTCTACCTCATCTGAGTTATCACTGATTGTGAAGTCATATTCTTCGGGTTGTCGGAGTTTAAATTCTATCAAAGGTGTTTGCAGATTAACTTCACTGTGATTCACTTTATAAAGTAACGATCCATGATATATGGATTCAACCTGGAACAGGTCAAAATCAAAGTGAACTCTGGTCCCCACATCTATATGTCGACGATCCAAGGCGAAAGTCATATTATTTCGGAATGAGAAAAATAATCTGTCTTCAGGCATTTTTCCTGAAAATATCAAGACAGAGTATTATTTTAGATTTTCAAATGTTCGTTTAACAAATGAAAGAGATGTCACAAAACATCAAAGATGATTTTTGAAAGGAGAATTTATTGTCCCAGTTTATAAACAAGTCTTTATTCATTTCTTTTTTTTATGTATCGTAGTATTTCTTTAGGAAACGCCCGTTGATTGGAGGTAGGATTCTTTCTCCTTGACAATCCACCAATTGGTAGGATCCTCCGGAATATGTCTTTTCAATTACATATGGACCTTCCCATATCGGTTCGAATTTGCCACCTATTTTTCAATAAGCTAGTATAGGTCATCGAAGAACTAAAACTAATTCACCGATTCGAATGGTTCTAGGGCGAACTAGTTTTTCGTGAGCTCGTATCATTTTTGCTTGATACAATTCAAGATTTTGTTGGGCTTGCAGACATTTACCCTCTAAATTTTCAAGTTCTTCAAGTCGCAATTTGACATTCTCTTCTTCAGTTATTTTATCAGTTATTGCGATTCTGAGAGAAGGAATTTGGACTTTCAGAGGCAAAATGGTTTCAGAACCATATACCAAAGCAAATGATGTAGACCGTGTTGGAGTTCGGTATGTAGTTCTATAAGCCCATAAAGCTTCTATTAGTCGTTCATGCCATTGTCTCGGGCTATTACTTAATGTCTTTTTCAAGATTTGAACCAACGTTTTATTGAAAGCTTCAGCTAATCCATTGGCCTTAGGGTAATAGATTGTGGAATATCTCTAGTCAATCTCATGTCTCTGGATATAGTGATTCATTTTTGTGTTTTTGAAGGCCAACCCATTATCTGATATGACTCTTCGAGGAATCCCAAATCTATAAATGATATGTGTTTTAAAGAAGTGGAGAACTTATTCTGCCTTGACTTCTCAAAGGGGTATTGCTTCTGCCCATTTAGAAAAATAGTCAGTAGCTGCCAGAATAAATTTATGGCCCTTGGAGGATGGAGGATCTATAGGGCCCACTATGTCAGTACCCCAACATTCAAATGGCCATGATGCAATAGTTGGGTGTAGGACATTTGGAGGTTGATGTAAAACTACTCCATGTATTTGACATAGATGACATTTCTTTGCAATGTCAAGACAGTCGGCCATCATTGTTGGCCAATAATAACCCATTCTTTTTATTTGTATTTTCATTTTGGGCTCAGATTGATGTGCACCACATAAACCTGAATGAACTTCCTTAACAATCTCTCGAGCTTCAATTTGGTTTAAAAATCTTAACCACATTTGATCAAAAGATCGTTTATAAAGGACTTCATTTATTAGAGCATATGATAATGCTCTTTGTTTAATTTGATTGGCAATATAACTATTTTAAGGCAATTTTCCAGTTTGTAAATATTGGATGATTGGTTGTCGCCAATCATCCTTCTCGTCACTTATTCTCATTGTCATATTTTCATCGATTTTATGCAAATTATCCATATCAATTTGAGAAAGAACTTGTCATCCTTTTATAGAAATCGGTATGTCATCTTCTTCTGGACACGCAAATTCCTTTGCAAGTTTTGCCAGAGCATCCGCTGGAGAGTTATCTCGTCTCGGGATTAAGAAAAAAGTTACATCAGGAATTTGTTGAAGTAATTTCAAAGTGTAACTAGAATATTGTTCAAGTCGTGGTTTCAAAATTTTGTATTTGCTGGCAATTTGATTGATAATTAGCTGGGAATCTCCGTAGATATCAATATTCTTAATTTCCACTAATATTGTCAATTCTAGACCGGTTATGAGCGCTTCATATTCGGCTTCATTATTCATGCATGGTTCTGTCAAATGATAAGAAAAGGGCATCATCATTTTGTCTGGAGTAATGAAAATTAATCCTACTCCGGCTTTGCCTGGCATGATTGTTTGTTTATCTTTGTCTTTCCATGCAGATGATGCTCCGTCAAAGTAGAGTTACCATCGTTGCATGTTAGAATCTTTTACTTCTGATATTTGTTCATCAGGTAGATCGTCGTTAAGGGGTGATCCTGCTGGAATTGGGTGTGCCGCTAAGAAATCTGCTAGGATTTGTCCTTTGATAGAGCGTAACAGTACAAATGTTATGTCAAATTGTAACAAGATCATTGCCTATCTTGCTAATCTCCTAGAAAGTGTCGGTCGTGTTATTAAATATTGTAACGGGTTAACTCTTGAAATAAGAGTTACCTTATGAGAAAGCATATAATGTCTTAGCTTTTGAACTAAGAAGATCTGGGATAAACAATGCTTTTCCATTGTTGGATATTTTACTTCCGTTGGAACTAAACAACGACTCAAGTAGTATAACGCATTCTCTTTTCCTTCATCATCTACTTGTGCTAGTAAAGCTTCAAGTGAATTGTCCATTGCCGTGGTGTAAAGGATTATAGGTCTTCCTAATACAGGGGCTGCTAAGACAGGAGGGGTTGTCAGATATCGTTTAATGTCTTCGAAGGCATGTTGGCATTTTTCATCCCACACAAATTGGGCATCCTTTCCTATTAAGGGCAGTAAGGGGTTGACATCTACCCGATAGATTGTAAATGAAACGTCGTATATATGCTAATTTTCCTTGAAAGGATCTCAATTGAGTTAGATTTTTAGGAGGAGGCATATTTAGGATATCTTCAATTTTGAGAGGATCAATTTCTATCCCACGATGTCGAACCACAAATCCTAAAAACTTTCCTGAAGTGACATCAAAGGCGCACTTTAAAGGGTTAATTTTAAGATTATATCGTCATAGTCGTTCAAAGACAATTCTCAAATCGTATATATGATCGTCTTTTTGTTTACTATTGACAACCAGATAGTCGACATAACATTCAACTTGATTATGTATTAGTTCATCAAAAATCTGTGTCATGGCTCTTTGATAGGTTGCACCGGCATTTTTTAGTACAAATGGCATAACCTTATAACAATATATGCCCATGGGTGTTCAGAAAGCTGTATTTACTTCGTCTTCCGAAAACATTTTTATTTGGTTATATCCTGATGATCCATCCATGAAAGAAAATATTGCATATTTTGATGCAATATCAACCATTAATTCAGGAATTGGTAAAGGCAATTCATCTTTTGGTCATGCTTCATTCAAGTCCCTGTAGTCTATGCAGACTCTTATTTGTCCATTTTTCTTTTAACTGGCACCACATTGGCTAGCCATGTTGGATAATTTTCTTATCGTATGAAGTCAGCCTCTATCAATTTCTTGACTTCCGCAATGACTTGTTGCTCTATTTCGACATGCATCCTTCCGAGTCGAAGAAGAGATTAAATCTACAATAGATGAGTTAACGGAAGTTAACTTAGGTACTAGCGAAACTTTAGACCTACCTTTGTTAGCTCTTACCACTCAATAAAGAAGACTTCGAAGAAATAATCAAGTTATTAATGGAATTTAAAGGCTTGTTTTGCTTGGAACTACGATGAAATGATAGGATTAGCTCCGGAGGTCGCGAGTCCATAAGCTGGGAGTGGATCCTAGCACGTACGGTCGGACAAGGTCCGGAAGAATGCGTCTAGGAAATCGAACAACAAGTCATAGCCGAAGTTAAAAAGCTAATAGACGCAGATTTGTCCAGCGAAGAACAATACCCAGCTTGGGCTAGCCAATGTGGTGCCGATCGAAGAAGAATGGTGGATCAGAATTTGTGTGGACTTAGGAGATTTAAACAAAGCATGTCAGAAAGATAAATTCCATTAATAACTTGATTATTTCTTCGAAGTCTTCTTTATTGAGTAAGGAGCTAACAAAGGTAGGTCTGAGCTCTTCGCTAGTACCTAGGATAACTTCCGTTAACTCATCTATTGTAGATTTAATCTCTTCTTCAGATCTGGTGGAACGTCTCAATTTGTAAATCTTCAAACTCTTCTGTAGTTTCCATGATTTTCATTAGGCAAGTGACAACCAAGCAAATTCAGTATCGTCAACTGATCCTGCTGTACCCGAATCCGAGTCCATACTTTGAATTGGGTGGACGACCGGAGTTATTCCATAATTTTTCAAAATGTTGTGATTGGCCTTTTGTCCATTGTCGAGGTAAGAAACCACGTTGAATTAAATTTTGAACACAGGAGAGTACCACTCAAAAGGCAATTCCATTAATTCTGATGAAGTGACATCTTCAAATTGTACATTATTTTCAGTTTTGGAGGAAAAGCCACCACAGTAGAAATTTTATGGGCTTTGCACTGCTGCTGCATTACCTCCTTGACACCTTGCCTCGATCTTATTAGAATGGATCCGGGGTCAGGGTCATAGTATGTACATAGTGGTTAATCTTCTCGTACATTTATTTGTATTCTTCGTTCTTCTCATCTTCGAGAGAGATCTTGAATTGCGGCTTCTTGAGCTTATTGTGTTGCTTCTGTGATCTCTTTTCTTCTTTGAAGTATCTTCCGTCGACATTGATGGCTGGTTCCTGCAATCCAAGCTTGTCCTAACGTCTCTATCACGACCTCGTCCCCGGCCTCGACCTCGGTGCGAGTTGTGGAGAAACCTTCACCATCTCGCCCAGGTAAGGGAGTGGTGGTGAGCGGTGGACTAGAACTTGGTTCTTCGTTGTCCCGAACTGCTTTGCTTCATTTGTTATGGTATCTCTGGAGAGAAGATTGTTTTCTTTGGTGGTGCATAATAAGGCTGGCATCTTCATGGATTCCAATCTCATGTACGGAGAATGGTTGTAAGTCACCTTTCGTGCTTTGTTCCCTCCATCGTAGTATTTGATGCACTGATGTAGAGATGATGGTACCATCTATTTTTCATGTATCCGGCGAGTGGTAATTAGAGCGTTGAACGATGTTTCGGGTCGATTATGTGAAATTTTGAGGTTGTCTTTGCTAAGTCACCGGTCTTCATTAGTAGCGTTATCGGCCAGGAGCTCTTTCTCCTTTACGGTTGAATCCTCTTAATAACATTTTGTCGGCTTCGGTTCGCGAGCATCGATTTCAAGTATACTGGCGGTCGGAGACTCATTATATTGATTGATGCTCCTGGATGCACCTACGGAGAGTGTAAATTTTCCGATTATGGCAGAAATGTACAACGGTCGGTTGTGATCGCATCCCCAGTGGTAGGTCATTGTCCAGTGAAGGTAACACCTCGTTGTTCCTTTAACGACGAAACCTCGTAAGGAATCTGCAGCCATTTGGTAAAGCAAATTTACGGATCAGTAAGGCCTTGATCGGAGCTTCTCTCATCTCCTTTGATGAATGAGAGCGTTGTAGATACTCGGTTGGCGGTAGTTTCTAAGATGGGCTAGCACGTTGTAGTCCACTTTATTTCCATGTATCTCGGCTTCTTCTCGAATGGGTATTTCTTCTGTGGGGTTGGTTAGCCGAGCAATGCACAACTTTCCTTTGTCCTTTGGACCCATTCTAGGAGGTAGAACTCTTCCACTTCTTAAGTTTGACTTAAGCAATTTTTCGAATCTAGTGTTGAGCTCGGCAGTGTCTCCTCCTTGAATCGGAATGGCGGTACCTCTTCCAGTTAACCCCGAATGCAGAGCTGCTCTATTGTGTGGAGCTCCTCAGAAACTCGCGGATAGATTCGTTGCTTGTTGAACTCGTAGCCTCCTTGATGGATGTCTTCCTCGTTATTTTGCTCGTCGAGATCGTGTATGATTTGAGAATTGTCGTTGGTATCGAAATCGATGTCCGGATTGTCGCTAGTTACGTAATCATTAGAAACGGTCAAACGCCCAACACCATCACCTTTATCATTATAAGATCCCACCGAAGTGAGCGAGATAATCATACGAGTGGAGGTTAGAGGGATTTCTCCCGAATCCGAAACAACTATCCTAGGATAAGTAGCCCCTGATGCAGCCTTGGGAACCTTGTCCTCTCTTCTTCGTCGATTTTCTTCTTCTCTTCAGTCGTCTCTGTTGAGGTGGTTCTTCTATCCCAGGTGATAGTGCGAGCTTGACGAGTTTCAAACACTGAATTGAAGGCTCGCACCGAAGCGGTTTGGATGCGTCTGGAAATCTTCTTCGAAGACCTTGTCGAGCGGTAGTCCATCCATCGTCGGTCGTATAGGGATGTATCGGAATGAAAGTGGGATCGATTGAGGGAATAACATTGACGGAACCTCCTTTGCAGGGTTCCTTCATGTACTCCCCTTCGGGATCGTTATATTCCACTTTCCGAAGGTTGTCATTGAACGACTTTTTGAAGGTAATGCAATCTTCTATCTTGTGCCCCGAGCATGCGATTGGTAGGGGCGAAAGTTGGGATCACCTTTCTTGTTGACTTCCTGGTCTTTTAGGCTGCGACGAGTGGAAATCTGGAGTCTTCATCGGACTACGGAACATTTTCAGCAACTCATTCTTGAACGGATATTATACGCTCGAGCTCCTTAATGTACGTTGCGGACGGCGGTTGTTCATCTTGTGGAGATGACGTGTTGGGTCGGGGTTGCGGAAATTTTGTTGGGGGTTGCGCGGCCGTTACGGTGGTATTTGCATCGATTTGCTTGCCTTTGTCAATGCTAACGACGATCCCGGATTTCTTTTGAAAGTCTTCGCAGGCTTTGCTTGTCCGTCTTGTCGGCGAAACTTATTGCTTCGCCTCTTCTTGCGAGCTCCGGCCTTGTATGACTTGCGAAAGTCTTAATAGTCGTCTTTGAGGAGAGTTTTCTCGGGCCGTGAATGTTTTTAAAGTAAAAATCTGGCGCATGTTGTTCTTGCGGTTGTGGTTCACACTTCATGCTTAAGTTCCTCAGCCAGTATGTAATCCACCCAGTTTCGTTCGGCTTTTTGTTTCTCTACCACTAAATCACCTATAGTGATGTGGTGCGGCGAATCGCTTGATGAAGAGGGTTCTCTGGACACGAGGAACGTCTTCACCGAACTCGGTAGTATTCTGCATACCCGATTCGAGGCGATTCACGACGAGTGGCGACGAGCGTCGGAAGAATGTGCATCGCTCCATCGGCATTGCAACAAGCAGCACGAAAGTGTGCAACATCTTGTCGGGGGTTCCCGGTTCCATCGAGAGGGTCTTGAACGGAGGGTGGTACGAAGCCTTTTAGATCTTGGACGATAAAGAGATTCTTACGATGAGTCTGCAGGTCCAGTGGATGTTCCGCTCTTTGATTGTGCTAAGGCTTCTCGCACTGTTGTTAGCGAGCTCTTGATATCCTTTTCGGGATCATACTTTGTGTTGTATCCTTTTCGGTACAGTCATCCCGTTGACGGATGTAATCCTTTCCTCGTCTGATGAATGACCTGCGGGGGTGTCTCTCTTTTGTGGTTGCACTTGACTGCGAGTGGCTGGAGCTACGGCCATCTCTTCCATCCTTTTCACCATTTGACGGTATTCCGTCTTTCTCTGAAAGTACCTTCTCATCGGTTACGGCTCCTCTCTTCTGGTGCCGGGGAGCACCTTGTGGTGATGAAGCTCGTATTTCGACCATGTTGATTCTGCCTTATTCGTCGTCGCAGATTGATGAATCGATCTCGTCTCAGAACTTTTCTTCTCTTTCTTTTTCTTCAATCGTCGGATATCGGTTCTCGGCTTTTCCATGGCATCTTCTAGCGGGGCTTTTGTGCGTCCTCGCGGTTGTCGTGCGATAGGCTTGCCGGGTCCCCTTTTCACGAGTCCCCTTTATCGCGGTAGCACTTTCTTGATTCAAGTCTCACGAGACTTTCTTTCTCGGGCACATTTGTTTCAATCTGTTGCCCGGTAATTGGGGACGCCATCCTTCTGGCGGCGAAGGTCTAGGACCGGATAGTGCAATCGGCCAAATGCGGAAGGTGAGTATCCTCACTAATGCGCGATACGAGACGACAACGGGCGGACTGGCCTTCATTCTTTTACTTGGCTTTTGTCATGACGGCGGGTTCTACTCGGGGTCAGGGGTGAGTTTGGTAGCACCCGCCCTATCCTTCATGTAGAATCTCCGATACGGGGCACTTTTCCTTCTTTGCCAACACCTTGCCAAGGTTGGAGTCGAGGAAGACGACGGCGTAGTTCTAGTCCTTTCTTTCGCTATCGTTGCAATATGCGAAGTGAGTAATGCGAGCGGCAATTTTTGCGAACATTTTCTTCATCTTTTGCGGCGGAGAGGATGGAACCTGCTTCCTCCCAAAAGTGGGATGTATTCGAACGGCGGTGTATATTCGCGGCGGTGTATATTCGGGCGGTAATGGTTTCCTCCGGGAAAGCAATTTCGGCGATTCTGGCTTCTCTAGCAATCCTTCTACTTATTTCTTCTTTGGGTCCTTGTTAGTGATGGAATCCTTAAATGGACCCGTTCGAAAACGAGGAAGGTCTTACGGAAAGATACGTATCCTCCGGTAACGAGGTTCATCCTCAATTACGGATTTCTTTCCCTTTAATTTGGCGAAGTCGGGGTAGGTGCGAGCAGCAGGCAGGTGGGGGTAGTAAGAACGAGTCCTCTAGCGGACGGCGAGTACTCACTCTCGATCGGGATCCTTTGCGGGGAAACTCTTGGGTCGACCTAAGGTTGAACTCGATCGGCGGCTTCTTAGCTTCGAGATACCTTGTTCGTTAGTGCGAAGAGAAACGTCGGTGATCTTGACATTCGTGTTTTCATATCCTTGCCGAATCGGATGATCCCATTTCGAGGCGGCTCATCCTTATAGGCAGTGATCCGGTCCATTGGTGAAGGAGAAAATCGGTTTTGAGGCTTCCATTTACGCGAGGTAGATTAAGTTTGTCGGTCAGTCTATGCTTCTTCTTTAGGACGAAAAGAAAGGTGAAAAGGGGAAGTCGAACACATTCTTGTTCATGTATTTATAAGAAGGAATCACTTATTAAAAGAATCACTTATTAGAGGGTTTGTTTATTTAGAACGGAATGTTCAAAGGTGTAAGAAGGTAAGGAATTCGATTCGGAGTTGGAAAGGGAAAAGAAAGTCTTATGCAAGACTTCTCGACTCGAAGGATCACTCTAAACTAACACATGGGGGTCCACCCACCTCGAGTGAGGTAAAAGGATCTCGGAACACCTCTCTGTTTAGGGGTGTCTAGCCGGTGGGCTCCTAAATCAGAGAGAATGTTGGTTATGCTTGTTCGGGGTAGAAATGAACACCGCATCAGCCCGGAAAGAATTAGTTTGACCCATTAAGGACATGGATACACTACCGATTTTTGAAAACGGGGAATTATTTGATTAAAATGGAGAGAGGAATTGTCCCCGGTGGAGTCGCTAGGAAGTTGTCGGCATATTTTTAGGTTGTGTGTTTTATTTTGAAAAGGGGGTCGCTATCGGGAAGTTGTCGGCGAATTTTTAATTTAGTTTAAATAAATATTTTGAAAAGTAGTATTTGATTTTGAAAATAATTTTAAATTTGAAGGTTTAAGATATGAGATTAAACCGATCTCACATCCCGAATAGTTTGTAAACGAGCACCGCACCACGGAAGCCGTGTATACATCACACCAAGGATAGGCACTTGATGGTGGGGCTCGATTAAATAAACTAGAAGATTTGTGACATCGTTTGGTTTGCGAACCAATTTTATAAACACGACAAATTCCCTTTGTAATATGAAAGCATTAAACGGGGGTTTATATTACACAGGTTCTTTAAAATTTCCACAGGAATGACCCGCATAGTTAATTACATCTTAAGTGATGAGAATCACACAAGAAACTCTCGATAATAATCGACGATTACGCTCTTCAAGAATTTCAAAGTTTAAGTTTTCAAGGGATTGAATTTTTTGGAATTTCAATAGAATCAGATCAAATTTGGAATATTTTGTTTTGGAATTCAAAGGAAGAATGGTAGGAGAAATTACGGATTCGGTGAACTTCGGTAATTTCCGTATCTGTTGTTTGGCTTGAATTTAGGAATTCTAATATTTATTTAATGTTGTCTTGCCAATTTTAATTAATTAGGGCTTATATTTATATGACGTAATCCTCCCTGAAACGACTCGAAGATGTGAGGGTTTATGTCATGTCAGGATGACTACTTATCGGAATCACAAGGTAGGTTAGGGCTTAATTTGCGATACGGAAATGCACAACGAGGAGTTGAGGATTTATGTTGCACTAGACAGAGCTACCTCGAAGTCCTATGGCTTGAGAACATTTAATTCTAGGAAAGTTATGCTGAAGTAGACTCGGGTCTTGCGTGTGATGGTCGTGCGCCTGCATGCTCCGAGCTCCTTGTTGTTGCGGAGGTTTAGTTTTAGAAATCGCGTCGGGGGATGAACGAGTGTTTGGTTTAGAGAAAATTTTAATTTCCAAAGTGTTTTTTATTTTTAAGTAAAAGCAAATCTTAAGTTGATTATATGACACCGGTTAAGATCCCGGTTCCATCCTTCCATCATTATTTTATCGGATTCACTTAGTGAGATGAATTTGCTAAACTGTTGAATGAGTTCCACACTTTCATTTAGGCGTAGGAAATCCCGTTAGCAACACGTAGGTTACATCATCAAGTATTCCGTCAACGGGACGTTTTAATTTAGTTGTAATTGTAGTTTTGTGTTAATTTTATGATTAAATTTTGAGTTGTTTATATTTTGAAATGTTGTGGCGGTGAATTTTATCTTGTGATAACTTTTAGCAGTTTTGGTTTCGGTTTTGGGGACTATCCCTAGTGTAGGTTTTCATGCAACGGTTGTTTATCATGCAGAAAAGTAAGTACGATGCGATTAATGAAATTGCGATAATGTAAATTGCGATAAAAAGTAAACGTACACAGGTCTTCCGTCATCAGTGGCAACACGATTAGAATATTTGACGAATTCACAGTGTAAAGCTAAGGGTTATGGTTTTATATGAGTTCTAATCTTATAGCTAGTCATTTTCTATGTGTCTGAGTCACTAGCCATTTTGGTTTGAGGACGATTTTCTTCATCGAAGAGCAAGTTAAAGCTCGATTGTTCTTATAAACATCATATTGAGAAGTGTTTAAGAAGAATCTTAAACATCTTTTTGATATTGCTAAATTGTTTTAAGTCGAATGAATTTAATTATACAAATAGATTAATCGTCAAAAGTCTCGAAGTTTCTTATCTTGCTCGATGAACTAGGACATTTGAATATCACATAGAGGTAGATAGCATTTAGGTACAATGTTATTTAGGAGTTATGATAATAAAAGTTTTCGAGGGCAAATTGGTGTTAATGATTTGTTATTTAGTTTAACTTGATTTAAAGGGTTTAGAATTTGGAATAGTGTTCGAGTTGCTTTATATTTAATTTCTTTATGTCTTAGGTGATGTTATTTAATTCAATTTAATTTAACTTAATTTAATTTAATTGATTTTATTATTTAATTCAATTTAATTGATTTAGTTTGATTTGATGTTAACTTAATTTAGTTTGATTTGATTTAATTTTAATTTAATTTAATTTAATTTAATTTGACTTAATTTAATTTAATTTAAATTAATCTTTAATTTAATTTAATTTAATTTAATTTAATTTAATTTATTTATTTAGTTTAATTTAATTTAATTTAATTTAATTTAATTTAATTGAATTTAATTTAATTAATTTAATTTAATTTAATTTGTTTGACTTTGATTTAATTTAATTTAATCTTTAATTTAATTCAACTTTTAATTTTAATTTAATTTAATTTAATTTAATTCAATTTAATTTACTTAATTTAATTTAATTTTATTTTATTTTTAATTTTAATTGAAATTTTTCTTAAAAGAGTTTAATAATTTAATTTTAGTTTAATGATTAAATCTTTTAATGCTTTGAATTTGAGTTATCATTTTAATTAGGAATTAAATATTAATGAGATAATTAATTTAGGGATTTTTAAATTAAAGAATAATCTCTTCGATAATATCCTTTATTTTAATAATTACAATTTTATTGATAGCGAATTTGTCAGATTATTTAATTGAGTTTAATTATTTTTTAAATTGCTTATTAGGTTTCTACCCTTTAATTATTTAAATTTCAATCATCCAAATCAGATTAGGATCAAATATTTTACTTGTTAATTTTTTATTAAACCTAAAGTTTTAATTAAGGATTAAAAATTTTAATTACCACTTTACCCTTTAAGCTTAATAATTTCATAACTCACTAAATTGAACTCAAATGAACTTAATTTTTATGTGACTTCACTCATATATCAATAAAGACATGAGAGGAGAAAATGTGATTTTTCTGTATTTAATTTATTTATATAATTATTTTGGTAGAAAATAGAGATTTCAAAAGGAAAACCAATAACATGACCAAGGGGAAAGTTTCTGTCCTTAAGAAAATTAGGGAACATTCCTAATGACAAAGAGAACCACTTGGACCAATTTTGGTGATTTTTTAAATTATATTATTTTTATTATAATTATTTTAAGTTTTGGAGTATTAATTAATTTAAAAATAAAATAAATGTTGAAAAATCAATTTTATATTTTTCAAAAATCTCTCTGATATCGAGGAAATCGGAAGATGAATTTTGTAATTTTTGATTTTTACATGATTTATTATAATTATTTTAGTGAAAATGCTAGAAAATACATTTTTTAATTTTAAAATTACCACTGAGAGCTTTAAAATTTAATATCTCACTAAATAGACCTAAGAAAAATATGGGGTTTGTTCCTAAGTGATTAAAATTCAAAATGTGACATTTTGGTGAACACTATTATTTTTGTATTTTATTATTTTTTAATTATTAAAAATATTAAAACAATATTAAAAATCAACTTTTTTAGAAAATTGAAATTTTAATTTTCTTAAATTCCCCTAACATCATAGAGGCTCCAAAACCAATTTGGGAGATTTTTGAAAGATATTTGAAAGTTATGAATTTTTAAAGTTTAAAATGGTAAGTGGCTTAATCGACTGGGCACAGTAGAGAACGAGTCGATTGACTTCAAATTTTATGATTTTCCTACACAAAGTTATGAATTTTTGAAGTTTAGGGAATTAAATAAATAGAAAATCTGCAAATTTATTTATCAGCACGACGCAACGTCATCCTCGACGAACAGAAAGCCGGCGCGCCTCTGGGTTCGACGCCGCCATCGACTCGAGGGGCGGCGGGGGGGCCCATTTGTATTAAGATTCCCGTCTGCGGTCGGCGCGATCCTGGCCGTCCTTCCGCGCGTGTATTAAATGAACGGCATCCGTTCATCGTCCCCGTCCCCATGAAGCCGTCCACACTAAATCCACAGATCTGTCGATACTCGATGGATTTTCGTGTTCGTAGACTGCATGGATTCGTATTGAAGGAACGAATACATCTATACGTCATGCATTGAAGTCAAGCATTTAGTGGAGAATCTCCAGAGAAGCTGGGATGAAGAATTATTTCATTACCTTTGCTCGGAGAAGTGTGAGCGATGCGAGAGTTGTTGCACCTTCGATTGGATCCCAACAAGCTCAGATCGTCTCCTGGTACGGTGAATTGCCCACAAGTGTGATTTCGACCAAGCCCGATCAAAAGCTTGGAGGCTGGGCAGTAGGTGGCTTTGGAGATGGAGAACTTGGTGGACACCTTCCGCAGTGCAGTGAAGGTGTAGGGCAATCAATTTGGGGATTGGCTCTTTGTGGAGAAGTATCTTGGTTTTGCGCCTAGATTTCAACTGCGAAATTGAGCTCACGAGAGAAGAAATGGCAGAGGGATTTCAGTGGGGATCAAGTGCTGCAGTGTATGGGGAGGAGTACGGAACAATTTTGGCGAGTTTCCTTAGGTTTGTTTCAGTGCACCTCTCTTGGCCGAGAGGGGTGGTGTTTAAATAGGAGGGGGCCTCCCCGGGGAGAGTTAGGGCTTGGGATCCATTTTATGTAGCGAAGAGAAGAACAAGCATAATGGCAGCTGGGGATGGAGCGACTCGAGCGAGGAGAATTCCCGAAGTTGGCTCGCATGTGAGCTCTCGGCCATGGTGTTTTCCGGCGGCACAGTGACGGCCGACGACGTGGGTCACCCTCGAGGTCGGTGGGTCGGGGAGCTGAGACTTGGTGCAAGCAATTGGCAAATGCCATGTGTAAAGGCTTTGATGTTAAAGTGGAATGGGGCATGGCTAGTTTTGAGTCTAAATGGGTCAACCCACCCATTTGGGCTTGGTGCACCCTCAGGTGGCTTTAGTGCGTGGGGGATCAAAGGGATCAGGCAGTTTGGCATGGAGAATCTCCATCCAAATATATTTGGACAAATTTAAGTTTAGGTGAAACATGATTAAAGAGCCAATGAGCTTTAGGGATGAGAAAGCCCTCCCTCTTCTTACCCAATATGGCATGGTGGAGTGTCCAAGGCTCTCATGGCTCATGTGGCTCATGCATGGCTTCATGGTACCTTTGGCTTGGCAAAAAGTTTGGTCGATTTCATGAAAATGGATTTTAGGAATTTTTTGGTAATTTGATGGAAATTTGTATGAAACTTGATTTGGAATGATTTGATGATGAATTTAGGACTTAGAAATGGCTTTATTAAGTGGATGGCAAGTGGAGATGTCATGTGGGCTTTGGGGTAGATTTTGGGCTTTTTGAAATGGTTTTAGATGGGCTTTTAAGATGGTTTAGGAAAGTGGGCTTTTAAATTTTGAAATGTATTTTGGGATAAAATTTTGGTAAAGGCAGGCCAAATGGTGTTGGGTTTAGCTCATGGATGTCATGAGTGACTTGAAGCAAATTGGGGGTTACTTGGGTTTTGAATTGGGTTGAATTTGGGTTCTTTTGGTGTATGGGCCAATATAGGTGAGTGGACGAGTTGGGCTGTGTGGAGCTAGGGTTGAAATTGATGTAAAATTAATGTTGAGAAATGTTTGTAAGTGTTTCAAAGAAGTTTTTGACTTTGATTGGGCTTTTGGAATGATTTTGGGGTTTGGGCTCATTTGGGTTAGGTTTGGGTTTGGAGTCGAAATTGGGCCTTTTAGCTTCCAGGTTGAATTTGAGTGGGATTTGGGTTTAAATTTTGGGCAAATCTGTTAGTGTTTTGCTTGTGGGGATGCTAAGGAAGATTTAGAAAAGATTTGGGGTTGGTGGAGTTGAATTGGGTGAGTTTGGGTTAAGTTTGGGTCATGGGTGCAAGTCAGAACTTTAAGACGAGTGAAATTGGATCCGAATATCGATCAAATTGGACTTGGTTTAGTAGGTGGTGTTGGGAATGTTGAATTGAAGTTTAGAATTGAATTGGACCAGAATTTGGGTCAATTGGATAGGTTTGGTTTGACATTGGGTTCACTTTGGGTTAAAATGGGTCAAATTGGGGTTTGACAAAAGTAAGGTAAATTGACAAAATTGGCCCATGGTGTAGTTGAACAAATAGGTAGAATATTTGGGATTTTGTGGAATTTTCACCAGGAATTTCTGAATTTTTGGATTTTTGGGCCGAGAGGGTATATTGGGTATTTGGAGGGTATTGGGAGGTATTTTTGGGTATGGATGATCAATTTGGTGATGTGGAAATGTTTGGGATTGATTTTGGGGAATTTTGGGTGATTTAAATTTTGAAAATTTTGGGTAGTTTCGAGGGTTTTGGGTATAGGGCGGGTGTAGGAGTCGGGGGTGAGGTAGAAAATTTGGAAAATTGAAGATTAGGTGAATGTAAGTGGAATAAAATCATTTTGGTTGAGCCATGAAGCCATATCAAGCCCATGAGCCATGAGGGGGACTCATTTGAGGCATCCCTTGTATTTGTTCCTAACTCTTAGCGAGGGCTTAGGGGTTAAGAATTTATCCGTATGAATCGCCTTTATGAGTCGGGAGGTCGAGTTAGGTATGGGTGTGTTTCAGGATGCCTGTGTGTGAAGTTGTAGTGGGTGCTTAGTGTGTGTGTAAGTCAGCCCCTTCCCCGAATGAACTTAGCGGGGGTAGTCTGAGCCAAAGGTACATAGGAACTCATCTTTAAACTTCCACGTTTGATCTCGACCCTGCAGGTGAGTTAGGGGTCTACCGATCCAAGTTTGTGGAGTTTTTGGGGGAGTTAAGTAGTTTGAAATTCTAGATGGTGGATCCGAATTCTAGTCTCTGCAGATAATCGAAGGAAAACGAGAGCTGAATCTGCTTCTTAAAGAAGAAGAAGACCTCATCGAAAATGAGGTCGCGAGTTGAACGGACATGAACTCAAGTTAATTCGAAATTTAAGATCAAGATATAAACTCAACATTTTAAGCTAAAACTGACATAATCGAAGCAAAAAAAATTGACATTTCGAAAATAATTCGACATAAAGCTGACATCTGACATATCGAATATTCGTGATGATTAACAATGTTTTCTTTGCGGTAAAAACAAGAAATTTTGCTTAGATTTTCTTTACATATTATAGGATGTACTAACTTTGTTTTGCGGACGACATTCTAGGCGGACGACAAAACGAAAACGAAAACTTACAGGTTAGACATATAACACGAAACTTTTGATAACAAAAACAAAACCAAAACTTTGGAAGTTAGACATATAACTTTAAAACTTTTTTAACAAATCAACAACATTGACAACAAAACCAGAACCTTTAGGTTAGATATAATACCTAAAGTATTCAATAACATGATATAACGACATTCGGGAGTGATAGTGGGTATCTCTCCTTAAAATAAATTCTGAGAAAACAAATAGTTAACATTGATCGAAGTTTTCTTAAACAATTGAAAATTGTTTAAGATGTAATTAATTATAGAGGCTTACCTCTATAGGAGATCTAAAGAACTAGAAATAGAAATCCTGGAACCTGTGATTTTCTTAATATGAAAATTCTAGAATATGTTATTAGAATATCACCATGTAAGAATTATCATAAACATCCTTTTATAACGTAGTCCTAAAAATTCTCTAAATCCTTTGAGAAGTTTTGTATGAATACGCCCAAAAATTTAATATTAGATAGCGGCCTCATGACATTGACATGATACGAGCGGCGGCGAAGACATCTGGCAGACACTGTGACAAGCGATTCATAAAATATTTTCAATAGCCACCAAAGTGGCGGCTACGTGAGAGAATCTTTCTTCCTCATCTTTTGTTATCATTTATTTTCATTTCAAAATTTTGAAAATAAAAAAGTTCCCGGTTTATAAATAAGTCAATAATATTCGTTTTCTTGAAATTACGGAAAAATCGCAATGGATTCTCGAATTCGATCTTTTCTTACTTTCAGACTTTGACATACCGATAGAGGAAAATCCACAATTTTTATCACGATGATTATGGACTATTTAGTGAGCGGGTCGTATTGAATGATCATATCAAGCTGATTCTCGATCTTTTCGAAATTTGACTTATGACCTTATGAAGACTTTAAAATTTTACGGACAATTTACACAAATATACACTGAAGAACCTTACATCCTTGAAGAAATGAAAATACGAATGATAAGAGAAGGAAAACAAGTTTACGAGGAAGATGATGTTCCACCATCATCTGTATGAAATCGGATCTTACTGCGAGGAACGTTCATAGAACTCCTTCATTTAAAAGAAAGAAAAGGTGGAGCAATGATAATTTTGAAACACACGAATTTAATGAGAATATTTTTGGAAATCCTTCCTTTTTAGAGGAAAATCAATATATTCCGATTCTGTTGAATACGCGACAATTCCTTTCAACCTAAGATCTCACCCATTTTGTGTTGTACGATTTCGGTGTTTAAGAGATTAGCACGAAAAGAAAAATGTTCATTATCTAAGTTATTAGATAAAATGGGTTGTGCGATCTCGACACCATGAAAGGAGAATTTTTAGCAATGGAAAATTCGATCATCAAGAAGCTGATTATCAATTCCCAAGCTGATAAACATTGTGTTCGAGTGCCGGTAAAATTTTGATTGGGTCTAGAATAAAAGATGTAGTGGTCTGATGACAAAACTCGATATAATGAGCGGTAAACGGAAGCAAAGGATACAGGGTTGCTAAAATGACGGACTTGGTCCATATGCTACAAAAAGCAAATTGTCCTTATACCGGATATGATACACCACACGAGAGTTCTACTTTATACTTAAAAATAATTTATGGAGGCGAAAATCATACGAAAGGAATTCATCTTAACACTCTAACGAATAGTTAGCAAGAGATTTGCGAGAAAACATTCTACAAAATCATTTTCGGGAAAGATTAAAAGAAACTAAAAGAAGATATTAAACAACTTTCGGGACGAAAGGAAAAATACTTGGCAGTTCAGTGAGAATGTTGCCGGTGTTAACATGGTAGAAACCCGATCTACTTCCTTAGTACGAGAATCGAATGAAGAGGAATTGCGAAAGTGATACGTGATGGGAGATGAACAATTAAGTCATCTTGAACAAAGAATGGAAGAGCGGTAGCGACTTTGCAAAAATACCAATGGACCCTTCTCTAAATTGTGAAATCATTAGGCAGAGGTATTCACATCCTTGAAAGTAGAGAAGAATTGATGGATGTCGAGAAAACACTCGAAGAAGAAAGAATTCTCCTCACGAAACTCCGAGGAAAAGGACATTACAAAAATAGTGGGAGCGAAGAAAATTAAAGAAACGATGGCTCGAGCGAAGGCCGGAGCAGTAACTCGAAAGGGTAGGCCATGCAGGAGAATATGATTACATTCAGTATCTAAGGGTTTGTTCCTCTGTCTTTAAAATGTTCGATGGAACGGGAAATCCCGACAACATACGCACATTTAGAGCAAGCTATTATGTCAGAGGAAATGATGCTGCTCTTATTTTCGACAATTTGTTAACGGTCTCGTAGGAGTTGCCTTCGGCGGTATGGGAACTTCTTTGATGGATACATCAAAACCTTTATAGAGCTTGAAAGCCTTTTTATTCAACGCTTTGCGAGGCAACATCATACCACTGTTGGTGATTTGGTGGTAGAGAAACAAAAAACCGGGGGAGAAACCTTGGTATATTATATTTCACAATGGAGAAATCTCGGCATGAAATGTGAGCCACGATTAAAGAACAACATCTTTGTTGGAATATTGCTTAAAAATATCACGCGGGTCACATAGCTTTTATGCTTAAAGGATTTACGATAAAAACTTTTGAAAAATTACTCGGTAAAGTTTGCTAATCGAAGAGAGGTTAAGCGGACGAGTGTAATGGAGAAAAGGCGAAAGGCAAAACAATCGAAAACTTGAAAAGAAACACAGGAATATTGCGAAAAAGCAAAGCAATTGATACAAATCCGACGAACAAAAGAAGCAATGACAAAATCCTTCGACATCACAAACATCACCTCAATTACAACTTAACCTTCAATCCAGGTATCAACTAAAAAGAAAATAATGAAGAATGAATAAAGTATATTCATTTAAAAGCAAATATCATCAAAATATCTCGTAGCTTGCTTAAAATACCTGAATTTAAGCTACCGAAGCTAAGAGCTAGCAGAAATTGAGCATGAAGGACAATCCTAATTATTGCCCTTATCACCGGGATGCTCGGACAAAATTGAAGAATGTTTTGTCTTGAAGATTAGAGCGTAATTTGAAAGATGGAAATATAGTCATCCCGAAAAGAATGCTTGAAAGAACCTGAAAAGGGATCAGTCAATATGATTTCGATAGAGGAACAATCCTAAAGACAATGATAGCATTTCTGAAGAGATCTTTGCTAAATACCAAGTTACAAAATCTCGAGAAAGAAAAGAAAAAGAAAATCGAAAATGGAAAAGATTAAGTCTTGAGACATAGAGGCTACCAACTCCTTTTGTACCTTCCGTTCATTCCTCCTTGCTAGGATAGTTATGTCGGCCGAAGGATGAAAAATCCTCGAGCCGATAACTTTGTATGACTTTCTTTTTACCATGAATAATAACGATCCTAGTTTTGCATACATTTTGTACGTACGGATGATGCTTCGAAAATGACCATTTGAATTCTAACCACATCGACGATACTCAAATCGTATATGATCAATCTAAAGACAGCAAAATAATGAAAATGAAAATGAAATATCGACAACGACGAAATGAAGATATTGCTACGCTTCAATTACAAGGAATTCTGTTTTATAAAATTGGAATCTTCGATTCGAGCAAATGAATCGGATAATCAACCTGAAGAGATAGTTGAAATTAACTTGAAGTGGAAAAAAATCTTACCTTCTAGAGATAATTCCACAAGAAAAAGAAAAACAAATAATTACTCCGAGATAAGATCATCCCTCCAATATATCCCTAAACTTGAAGGAAATAAATATGATCTTCACAACGAGGTGGATTATAATGTGCGGCCCATTTGAGAAAATTACCCACAAAATTAAGCATCTATGATGCTCTCATACTTTCCAAAGAAATGAGAGAATCATTAATCGAGAACTAGGACACGACATTTGCTTAACTCAACTTGCTAGTACTACCCGAACGAAGCTTACTCGTTAGAGAATCAACAAAGATTACCTTCTCTGACAATGACTTGTTGCTCGAACAATGAACACAATCGTCCACTATATATTACGGTAAGCACATCAATGACACAATACTTTTGAGAGTTCTTATTGACCCGGAGTGCTTCAATCAACATTATGAATGCGAGAACTCTTGCATACTCCCATACATTGATGCCTCTCGACTATCGAGGATACAATGATGTTAAGAGGTTCAATCAACGAGGAGAACGGGCCCTTGGATCGTAACATTTGCTCTTAAAAATGGCCAGGCTTGGCAACAACGGCCAATATTTCATATTATTGATTCGAGACACCTCTTTTAATGCCTTACTTGACAGACAGTGCTCCATGAAGATATAAAATGGTACCCTCTTCGTTACATCGATGTATCGAAATATTTACGAAAAGACGAAATATCGTATTATGTAAGTCTGCAACCATTTTCAATCCATGAAATAGGTATACATGAAGATACGACATATTATGCTCCTATAAATAAAATAATATCTTCCAAAGAGACAACGATAAATATGGAAGAAAGAACAAATAAAAGAAAATAAATGAAAATGATTTTTCTTGATAAAGGCAAAAGACTAATTTCCGTCGGGCTAAGCACTCGGTAAGTAGGAAACAGAGACGAGGAGAGAAAATCAATTATACAATGAAGAAACCATGAAGTTAAAGAAATCACAAGGATGCAGAAGAAGAAACAATACGTAGTTGCGAAGAACCCAAATTTAAAATATCTCACAGAAGAAGATAAAGAGAAACAATTTGAATCTATGTATGACAAAATCAATCATTATATACATTCTATGACTCTAACTCCAATCTCCATTGCTAAGATTGAGAATTTAGTCAAAGAAGTATATAATGATGATAAAAAGCAAGTTTAGGCTTGGCTCTACTTCTTCTTGTCTTAAAAATGATGTAAAAATAGAAGATGAAAATCTTCCACGATCAATAAAAGAAATTCCTTTTGAGTTGTATTCTCCTTAGGCACAAAAATTCATTCAAAATAGTTTAATGCAAACAATGGCCTTTAAAACAACCACATTTCATTGAGCAAATGTGGAATGATAATAAACGAAATTCTAACTCTAAAAAAAGATTATTGGATTTGAAATTTTGGGACCATTAGATGATACAAAATTTTATTTATTGTCACGGAGAAGAATGTGATTCTAAAACGTTGCCTGATCTTCCAATTGAAAATGCTCCCCGGAGCTGGAAGAAGAAATTAAATCGACGATTGATGGTAAAGGAAATAAATTTAGGAACTAGCGAAAATCCAATCGGCTTTTATTAGTTCATTCCTTAATGATGGAAAATAAAAGACATAACTCAATTGTTGATCGAATATAAAGACTGTTTTGCTTGGACTTACGACGAGATACCTGGTTATCTCCGGAAGTCGCGGAATCCATAAACTCGGGATAGACGAATCATAAACCCCGATTAAACAAGCTCAAGAAGGATGCGTGTCGAAATAGAGCAACAGTCGTTGCGGAAGTCGAAAGTGATAGGTGACTTCATACGAAGAAAATTGTATCAACATGGCTAACCAATGTGGTACCGATTAAAAAGAAAAATGGACAAATAAGAGTACGCATAGACTACGGGGACTTGAACAAAGCATGTCAAAAGATGAATTTCCCTTTGCCATTACGATTAATGGTTGATATTGCATCGAAATATGTGATATTTTCTTTCATGGATGGATCATCAGGATATAACGAATAAAATGGTTTTCGGAAGGCAGTAAATGCGGCTTTCCGAACACCCATGGGCATATATTGTTATAAGGTTATGCCATTTGGACTAAAATGCCGGTGCAATATCCAAAGAGCCATGACACGGATTTGCAGTGGTAATGCATGTCCAGAGTTGAATGTTATGTCGACGATGCAGTTGTCAAGTAAACAAAAGACGATCATATATACGATTTGAGAATTTTCTTTGAGCATTTACGACGATATAATCTTAAAATGAATCCTTTAGAGTGCGCCTTTGATGTCACTTCCGTGACCACCCAAGTTGTAGTTCGACATCGTGGGATAGAAATTGATCCTCTCAAAATTGAAGCTATCCTAAATATGCCTCCTCCTAAAAATCTAACTCGATTGAGATCCTTTCAAGGAAAATTAGCATATATACGACGTTTCATTTCCAATCTATCGGGTAGATGTCAACCTCTTACGCCATACTAGAAAGGATGCAAATTAGGTAATGAGATAAAAAATGCACACGCACATCGAAGACATTAAACAATATTTGACAACCCCTCTTGTCTTAGCATTTTATATTAGGAAGACCTTTAATCCTTTACACCGCGGCATTGGACAATTCACTTGGAGCTTTACCTTTTGAGTAAATGATGAAGGAAAAGAAAATGCGCTATACTACTTAAGTTGTTGTTTAGTTCCAACGGAAATAAAATATCCGACAATTGAAAAGCATTGTTTAGCCACGATCTTCGCGGTTAGCTAGACATTATATGCTTTCTCGTAAGGTAACTGCGTTTCGAGAGTTAACCCGTTTACCAATATTTAATAACACGGCCAAACACTTTACGGGAGATTAGCAAAGATAGACGATGATTTTATTACAATTTGACATAACATTTGTCTTTGTTACGTCTTATTAGGAATGATCCTAGCGATTTCTCAGCGGCACAATTCCGGTAGGATCACCCCTTAATGACGATCTGCACGATGAACAAATATCGAAGTAAAAATTCTAACATGCGATGATGGGAACTCTACTTTGACGGAGCATCATCTGCGTGGAAAAACGAATAAACATACGATCATACCGAGGCAAAGCCGGAGTAGGATTAATTTTCATTACTCCAGACGAAATGATGATGCCCTTTTCACATCATTTGACGAGAACCATGCATGAATAAGGCCGAATATCGAGCGCTCATAACGAGTCTAAATTGATAATATTAATGGAAATTAAGAATATTGATATCTGCGGAGATTCAGGTTAATTATCGATCAAGTGCGTAAAATCACGACTTGAACGGTATTCTTGTTACCTGTGAAATTACTTGACAAATTCACGATGTAACATTTTCTTAATTAGAACGAGGTAACTCTGCAGTGGATGCTACGCGGCAACTTGCGAAAATTTGCATGTCAGGAAGAAGATGACATACGATTTACGCAAAAGGACGACGAGTTCTTTCCTCGAATTGACATGGATAGATTTTGTAAAATCGGTGAAAATGTGTAAACGAAGCAATAAGTGACGAAGGATGGTTGGCGACAACCAATCATCCAATATTTACAAACTAGAAAATTGTGAAAATAGTTCTATTGCCGTCAAATTAAACGAAAGAGCATTATTGACACGCACAAAATATATACTTTTTGCTATATCATTTTTACTTATTTTGATGATATTACTTTAAAGGAAGGTATTTTGTATGTTTTAAGTTTTAGGTACAAGTAAGCGATTGGAGCAAAAGGAAACAAATGGTGTAATTTGGAGCAAAAACGAGCAAGAAATGAAATTACGCACGACACCTTTTGATAAGTCTTTCGATGCTTAATCTCTTTTATAATTTTTGCATATTTTTGAATGAGATTACACTTTAAAAGAAAGGTTGTTTTTATATTTATTTTGTAGGGCTATCTCTTACGAACGCAAGCACTTGGCGGAAACGGGCGGCGGAAACGGAGCTAAACGGGGTCGAATGGGCCCGACGGTGGAGCTACTCGAGCCATCTCGCCGACGGCAGATTTCCAGACCACCGAAAAGTGGCCGAAAGCTCACCGACAGCGAGCTCGAACTGTGACAGCCCCCGGACGACCACAAACCGATTTTGCGGTTTTGGGCCAATATTCGATGTATTTGGACCCTTTTCGAAGGGGTGCGTAAGGAAGCTGCGAATTCATCCAAACTCTTTAAAAATGGCGAATATAGGTTAGAAAAAGAGAGAGATTAAGAGAAGATTAGAGAAAAAAATGGAGAAAAACTTAGAGGAATGTTTAGGATTCTTAGATTAGAGTAGGAATGTAGATTTCTACCCTTTTGGAGAGATTGGAGAGGAGATTTTGAGAGAATTTGTAAGGGATTGTCTGGTATTGCATGGATCGATGGGAGACTTTGTGGGAGAGATCTTCCTCTTTCTTTCAAGGAAAAAGCTAAGTATTGTTCTTCATTATCTTATGATTTTGTAAACATTTATGTAGTGGATTTGCTTTGTTTAAATGAAGTTTCCTTTGCGTTTTCTTCGTTCTTTTTGACATATCTCTCTTACTCTTTCTTCTTCTTTGGAAATAGTGACATGAGATGATTATCTTAATTTGTTTTGATTTACTTTTCTTTTCTAATGAGTAGAATTCATGCTTAGGATTTTGTGATGCATGTTAGAAGTTAATTTAGATATAAATGTGATGGTTTTACTTGCACTTCATTTACATTGCAATTAGGGCACATTGTAATGTTAAAATTTGTTGTGAAAACATACGATCCATTTATCTTTCTACAACTAAGTACGAACGCATTTAAATTCCATGAATGGTGAAGTTCATAGAAGTTGAATGCAAATAAATAGGGAAATAATATTAATCGGGCGCGAGGTGGAGATTTTAGAGTGACGAGGCTAAAATCCTTAATTCGGTCCTATAGTTGGGTGCTGAAGTGTAGATGTTAGCACATAAGTGAGGGGAATGTGGGAGCTCCGAAGTGGCAGCCGGTATCCTCCCAGCCTAGCCGCAGATTCGGTAACCCGAGCATAGGATTAGTCGATATTCTTTATCTTTTGCAGATAGAAGGGTAAAGAATAGGATTGCTCTGTGGCACATACAATATTAAATGCATCTCGATCACAATACATTATCTATTTCATTACATAAGAATAGTAGTTTTTAATATCTCGAAATTCTCCAGGCAATTCATCGAAGAGGTTATCTTTAAAATTATTATTTGCACTTAGTTATAATTACTATGGCCATTTTAACACTTGCATTTAGGAGTAGTTTTTAGATAAAACACAATTTTAATCGACATTCGAACTAAAGGACTATTAGTAGTAGACTAGAATTTAAGCTAAAGGCGCTCTTCTTTAACCCATCGTGGGATCGATACGGGTTTTTAAAGAAAACTCTATATTACTTGAAACGATACGTATACTTGCGTAGTACTTACCCCTAGTGTGTAAAATATTTTCTAATTTTTATATCATTTAAGACTTTGCACACTAACTTGTTATTTATAAATAGAATTCGATTTTTGTGTCTTTTGGAAGTTAATTTACTGCGTAATTGCGGGTCGGGTCAAGTTTTTGGCCGTTGCCGGGGAAGCTTCGGTATGAACTTTAGGAAAATTTTAGTTGAAGCAATTAGGCTTAGATTTGGAAAAGCATAGTGTAGTAAAAACTATTTTTGTGTGAAATTTTTTTTTTGTTGTATGAAACATTGTTGTGAAAAAAGTGTTTGTGTGAAAAATATGGTGTTCGTAAAAAATATTTTGTTGTGTTGAATATATTTAACCCGTTTGTTGTTTAATTGTTAATATATTATTTGTTGTGTTACGTATGCGAAACAAAGGATACGTAGGACTTGTGTAATATGCGAGTTTGAAGAAAATAAAAAAATAAAAATTCAGAAAGAACTCAAAAAACTAGAAGTGGAAAACTTTCAAGATAATAAATTGGAAAATCATCATAAATTATTGAGGGATTGCATAAATCCTACTACAAATGAAATTCACTTAAGTATACAATACCCCATCGTAGAAAATTTGACTCATTTTGAAATAAATTCGAGATTATCAGTAAGTGCCAGAACAATCGAGTTTAGAGGAACTCCTTTCGAGGAACCCTATTTACACTTGTCAGATTTTCTAAAACTTTGTGCTACATTTCATTATAGCAGTATATCGGACGATCTTGTTGAAGCAAGGCTTTTTCTTTCTCACTAAGGGATAAGGCTAAAATATGGTTATATTCGTTAATATGCTTTAGTACAAAGTAAAAATTGGGAGGAGTTAAATGCATAGAATTCACAGTTAAGTATTTTCCACCTTGAGGACTACTAAACTTAGAAACGATATTATCTCATTTTGTCGGTATGAAGGGGAATCAATATACGAAGCCTAGGAAAGATTTAAGGAACTCTGAAAGTGTCAGACATGCTACGCCGATTGGTTAATCATTGAACTTTTTATAATGGGTTAGTAGGATACGCCAGGTGCATAATTGATCTTTACATTTGGTGGATCGTTAATGTCAAAATCATTTGATGAAGCGTATGCATTAATTGAAGAAAGTAGCTTACAAATGAATTTTGGTCCTCTACGAGGAAAATCATAAAAATGTAGTAGTGTTCGCTGATACGGATACGATTACGGTGCGCTCGGTTAACAACGATATCGAGAAGTTGAATGGGGTGGAATGAACTGGCCTCGTTCTTTCCTTTTGTAAGTGAGGAAAGTTCATTAAGGCCTATAATTGATTCTAAATTATCATATGAGACTTTAAATATAGCTGACCGTACTCTAACTTTTACAACCGAGTTGGTAGAACCGTCCTAAATTTAACGGAATACTACTACGCTTGATGAGGAAACCAGCAATGGGAAAATAATCATGCAAATCATAATGGAAATTGGAATAATCGAGGGGGAACATAAACTATAGACCTTCATATCCATCGGACTCTAACAATGATCAACAATTTGAGGATAAGAGAATATACATGGAAAAAGTGGTATTGCAAATGGGGAAACCGGTTACCATCGAAAATCTTGCTAATAGAAACATAGAGAATCCGTAGGAAAAATTGCTAGTTCACTTAGTAATAGACACCAAAAACACTTCCTAGCAACAATGAGATCAACCCTAAAGAGAACGATGGTAGACAAATAGAAGGCATCGAATTAAAAAGTGGAAAAGAAATAGATGATGTGGTTAGAAAAGAGAAAGATGTTGTGAGAGAAACAACGGAAACTAAAGGCACAAGAAGATGTATTTAAGGATACGGAAAAATTAATATCTCCAACTAAAATCAATTTGGAAAAACCACCACCTCCATTTCTCGAACTTAGACGACTATGAGTTGGATAAAAAATTTTCGAAGTTCAGCAGAAAGTACTTAAGAAGTTAACAATAAATATTCCTTTCACCGAAGCTTTGGAACGAGATGCGAGTTATGCAAAGTTTATAAAGGATATATTAAACAAGAAAAGGAAATTTGGGGATTATGAGACAGTTGAACTAAGTGAGGTACGGTGCCATATGACTTCCTCGGAAACTTAAAGATCCTTAACTGCAAATTCCTTGTCTGGAAAAAGATTATGTGGAAAAGCTTTATGTGATTTAGGAGTGAGCATTAACATGATGCCTCTATCTATGTTAGAAGGAGTTAGGTTTAGTCGATATTTCTCCCTTCTGTAGCTTATACATTGGTAAGTCGTCTATCATTTATCGAAAAGAGGTTATAGAAGATGTGCTTGTTAAAGTGGATAAATTTATATTTCCTTTGGACTTTGTTGTATTAGATGTGGAGAGAGATAAAAAAGAAATTCCAATTATTTAGAGACCTTTTCCTTCGTACTGGACAAGCTATGATAGATGTGCAAAAAGGAGAGTTGACTGTGAATATTAATGACCGGGAAGTCACTTTTGATGTATTAAATACTATGAAATATCCAGCTGAGAGAAAAGATGATGATTATTTTGGATAGATGAAATTGATTATCAAAGTAAAGACCATTTCCAAGAAAGTTTTGAGAGTAAGTTAACAAATGAGATTGAAATAGACTTTCATGATGATTCGAAAATGTTATTTAACGAAAACTGTATGTATGCTCAGAAGAAGTGTGAAATGATGGACGCTACCAAAAATAGTAAACTTTTAATTCTATCTATTGAAAAATCTCATGAACTTAAGATGGATGTACCCCATATAATTTTAAAGCCTATCTATTTAGGGAATTAATCTACACAACCAGTCTTTATAAATTTAGATGCGACTCATTCACAAGAAAAACCTTAATTAAATGATGAACACGATAAAATTATTGAACTATGACCTGGAATAGAATTTGAGGATGTATTTCAAAAGAACTTTGAGTTGAGAAAAAAGGATAAGGATATTGGAAGGCCATTGAAAGAAATTCCTAAGGAATTAGAAAAACCTATTTCCTCAACTAAGATAGATCCTCCATCATTTAATAATTATAAAGGGGAAGAAATGGAATATAACTTGAAATAGAAGGGTAACATAGAAGATATTGATTCAAAATCTGAATTATCTAAAGAGAATTTGATCCAAAGTTTGAGAGATATTGAAGTATCTTATAAAGATCCTTTTCTTATAAATTTCAAGGATGATACTAATATGCAAATTCAAAAAATCAATAGAAGAATATTGGATATAGAAAGAAATATGAGGAACAATGATATAAATCCAACTGAAAATGAAGAGTTGAATGAAAAATTACAATTTGAGAATTTTTTAGGAATCCCTGGATCTAAAATAGATTCGGCGATTGATCGAGGATTACTTAAATGGAATTTTGATCAAGGTGGAATCATTTTATGGGAGGCAACCCATAGTTATCAGTGTGCTTTGATTTAGTGTGGTTGAAAGTCATGATTGTTAGTGTTGTATGATGTTTGCTTTAGAATGGATTAACTTGATCTTTATGTGTCATTATGGAATGACAAGTTTGATTATTGATTGTTAGATGTTTGGATTGTAAGTAGTTTGATCTTTGTGTGTTATGAGGGAGGTGATTCCTAAATTTCTTATTTTGGCTAGACTTGATCTCATGTAGTAGTTGGATTAACAAGTCCACTGTGACTTGGGTCTCATCCAGACTTGAGTTTTACAAGAGAAATCATGAATTTCGAACATTGATAGTACCATCTTAAATTTTTACATCCTTTTTACAACTTCATTTTCATTAGGTAGGAGTCGCAAACCTATTTGATGAATACCATGTGGATGATCTTACACTATCTTTATAACTGTTAGAGGTGCTTAATTAAAGGGATTAGATGATGCCTAAGATTGGTGTCAGGAAACCAATTTATCAGGAATAATCTTATCTTTGGGATTATAATATATAAAATCATTTTAAAATGTACCTAATTTATTTGTTTAGTGATTCCGTTAGAAATTGGAAGTAAACATTGTGATGTGATGAGTTAAAGGAAGAATTGACCTCATTTATCATGTGTGTTTGTATTTGAATTGTGTGTTTGTTCTAGCGTTACAATTTTATATAAGACTTGAAGAACATTTTTATATTCCCTTGCTGATACTTGCTATGCTAGTTAAACTTTTATTTAATGAATTTCATTTTGGCATGATTAGTTTAGATTTACTTTCTGCTGCATATTGTTCTATCCTAATGAATACTTGTAAATGATTTTGATAGACATTTGTGGTAGATAGAATTTCTAAATTGTTTTTCTTCTTGCTGATATTTTCTGTACTAAATGTTATACATGTTAAAAATTAAGTTTGGGGGTAGGAAGAAAAATAAAATTTTAATGTGAAAATACTTCATTTTAGTGTAATTTTATTTCAAGCATGTATTAGGTTAGATTTACTTTCTCCTACAATCATTCTATCCTGATTATGCATGTTTATGAATTTGATAGGATGTTGTAGTAGTAAGTAGATTCAACCTTTACTTTTTCTTCCTACAACATTTTATGGAATTAATTGCAAAATATTTTAAAATTTAAGTTTTGGGGGAAGAAAAAATTTTAAAATGTAACTTTATTTCTCCTTAGTAGCCAATATTTAATTTGATATCACTTTTAAAACGACTTGTGGTATGTAGTATTACCTTTAGGTTACTATAATTTCGATTTTAAGAATGTTAGAAAAATGACTTAGTTGAAATCCTTAGTGAAGAAATTGTTCTAGAGTTAAGATATTTTGTAGGAAACATTGGAAAAATGATTATTCTATTTATGCTAGAAAGGAGTTGAATATTTGAAAAGTTAAAATTCTTAGATTTATACTTAATGAGAATTGAGCCCTTATTGAAAATCTTTTTCGAACTAATACTTACACTTATAAAAAGTGAGGGAAAGTTTTGAGTTCTGGATTTTAGAGAGAGGATAGATAAATTAAAAATTATTAAAGACCTATACAGATATAGTAATCCTCACATAAAAAAAGTAAAAAAAAGGATTAAAAATGATCCCGAAAGAAAGAAAAAGAAAGGTAAAAAAAAGTGATTGAAAATTATCCCGAAAGAAAAGAAAAAAAAAAGAAAAGAAAATAAGTGAGGAGAAGCTTGAGGAGAAGCCTAATCAAGAATTTGTTTCACTTGAATCTTTTTAAATGAAAAGACTTAAAAATAATCCTAAGCATCATTTCAAAAGGTATTAGTTAAATTGGTATAGATAAGGTGCTTAAATTCCATTTTTATACTTTATATGAATCTTTAGTTTCATAATTTTCAATAACTTTTTGAAGTAGAGAAAAAAATTAGGATTCCTAAGTTGAATATGAGATATTCTTACACTCTAGTCCTAGGATGATTTGCTAGAATTTCTCCTATGTTATACGATAATATTTCTGAGATGAAATTATAGGAAATCCTATTGAAACCCACAACCAAAAGTCAATATATTTGGTTTTTAAAGTTAAAGTGTTACTTGAGGACAAGTAACAGTTAAGTTTGGGGGATTTTGACTCGCCTAAAAAATATATGCTTTTTGGTATACGATTTTGCTCATTTTTTGTGATATTACACTTTAAAAGGAAGGTATTTTGTATTTTTTTTGGTTTTAGGTACAAGAAATGGTGATTGGAGCAAAAAGAAACAAAAACGGTGCAATTTGGAGCAAAAACGAGCAAAAAATGAAATTTTGCCTTGACACCTTTCGATAAGTCTTTCGATGCTAATCCCTTTTACACTTCTTACATATTTTTGAATGAGATTACTCTTTAAAGAAAGGTTGTTTTTATGTTTATTTTATAGGGCTATCTGTTACAAACACAATACAACTGAAACGAGGCGAATCAGAGCCAAACAGAGCGAAACGGTGGAGCCGCACAGCAGTCTGCTCTCCGACGGCCCCTTCAAGGCGCTGGCGGTGGGATTTTCCTGAGAAGGCCGAAAATGATTGCAAAACATGCCGACAGCCCCCTCAAACCCGCCGACAGCGCCCCAGACGACTATGGTTCAACTTTTGGTGGTTTTGGGCCGGAATTCAACGTATTTGGACGCTTTTTCGAAGGGGTGCTTAAGGGAAATATTAGAAATTCTTCCATACTCTTTAAAATGGCGATTTTAGGTTAGAAAAGTGTAGAGAGAAAGTAGAGAAAAAAAGAGAGGAATGTTAGAAAAAACATGGAGAATGTTTATGGTTCTTAGATTAAGAGTAGAAATGTAGATTTCTACCCTTTTAGAGAGATTGGGGAGAAAATTTTGAGAGAATTTGTAAGGGATTGCACTAGCATTGCATGGATCAATGGGAGACTTTTTGGGAGAGATCTTCATCTTTCTTTTAAAGGGAAAAAGCTAAGTATTGTTCTTCATTATCTTTTGATTTTGTAAGCACTTACCTAGTGGATTTGCTTTGGTTAAATGAAGTTTCCGTTGTGTTTTCTTTCTGATTTGTGACATATCTCTCTTACTTTTTCTTCTTCTTTGGAAATAGTGGCATAAGAAGATTATGCCAATCTTTTCCTTTTACTTTTCTTTTGTTATGAGTAGAATTCATGTGTAAGATGTTGAGGTACATGCTAGAAAAAGTTTTATATATAAATGTGATGATACTATACCTAAACTTACTTTACTATATGAATTAGCCATTTGTATTGGTAAAATCTGTGAAGAATTCTTAAGATCTGACCGTGGGCTAAGGATTCATAACTAGTATGTATCACATTTCTCTGATGGCGATGGAAATCTTTTCAGTAATTTCGATTTGCATCGCTATCAATTCCCATATCATGTCAATGTGAAGGAGTCGCCACTCTGTTTTAATATTGCCCTAATATTATTTCTATAAATCCTATAAAAGAATTAAGAAATCTAGGGCTAATAGAAAACAAAGAAAAAGGATGTTTATGATAATCCTCATAAAAGAAGATTCTAGAATGTCATATCCTAGAGTTTCTATATAAGAAAGATCATGAAGTATTAACCAGAGATTTTTAGATATGATGGTTTCTTTAATTCTCCTATAGAAGCAAGCTTCTATAGTTAATTACATCTTAAGCAATTTGTAATTGTCTAAGAAAACTTATGATTAATGTTGATCATTTGTTTTCTAGAAATTTTTGTTTTTAGTGAAAGATGTACCCACTATCAATCCCAAATGTCATTTTGTCATGTTAGTTTTATGTCATTTTTGTTGTTTTTTGAAAGTTTAGGTTTTGTGGCTAACCTAAAAGTTTTGGTTTTGTCGTTGTAGTTTTATTAATGTCATTATTTCGTTTTGTTTTGTCAATGTCGTTGTTTTGTTTTGTTTTGTCAATGCCGTTGTTTTGTTTTGACTGTTGTTCATCTCATTTCTAGAATGTCGTCCTGCAAAACAGAGTTAACACACCCTATAACATGCAAAGGAAGTCTAAACGAAACTTGTCTCCTGCAATGGAAACATTGTCAGAAATATCATCAAGAAATGTTCATTGTCTCAGAATTTGTAGGATGTCCAAGTTTGATTTAGCATGTCTTGAATGTCGGTTTATGTCAAATCATGACGATTCAGTTTGGTTTGAAATGTTAAATAATGTCATTTAATGTCGGTATTTCTTGAATTTGGTTAATGTCGAATTTTAATTATATTTAGAATGTTGAATTAATATCAAATTTTGTTGAGTTTTATTTGGAATGTCGGATTTATGTTGGTTATGTCGATTTTTGTTTGAATGTTAACTTTATGCCGATTATGTTAATTTTTGTTTGAAATGTCAAATTTATGTCGATTATGTCGATTTATGATTGAAATGTCAAATTTATGTCGATTATGTTGATTTTTCTTTGAAATGTCAAATTTATGTCGATTATGTCAATTTTGTTTGTTCAAATTTTGATTTATATTTGATGTCGGATTAAGTTTGATGTGAATCAAACTTAAGTTTTGACTTAAATTCAAATTAAGTTTAATACTTAAATTTCGAGCTCAAGTTCATTTGAAAAATTGGATTCAATTTAGATTGAATTAACTTCAACTCATGTTTGTTTGAACTTATGTTATAATTTAAAGTTAGATTTAATGTAGATTGAATTAACTTGAGTTCATGTCTGTTTGAACTTAAGTTAGATTCAATGTAGATTAAATCTAATTAACTTGAGTTCATGTCTGTTTGAACATAAGTTAAAAGTTAGGTTTAATTAGAATAGACCTAATTAAGTTTTAAGCCTTGTTTAAATAGTACTTAAAGGTTAATTAAGTCTAACTAAATTAGACTTAATTAAGATTATCGACCATCTAAGTCTTTTTAGGTAAGGCTTAAGTTTTAATTAAGTCTACTTTAATTTAACTGGGGTTTATTTGAGTAAGGTTTAAACATTAATTAAGCCTAATTAGTTAGACTTAGTTTAGTTAAACCTTAGCTTGTTAATTCTAGTGTATTAGACTTAATTAGGGTTTAGGCTTGGTTTAGAATTGATTAAACCTTAGTTAATTAAGGTTTAATGATTTAATTCAGTCTAATGTGGTAGACTTAATTAAGGTTTAGGTTTGATTAAACCTTAGTTAGTTAAGGTTTAATGATTTAATTAAGTCTAATGTGGTAGACCTAATTAGATTTTAGATTGGATTAAACCTTAGTTAGTTAAGGTTTAATGATTTAATTAAGTCTGAAGTGGTAGACTTAATTAGAGTTTAGATTTGATTAAACCTTAGTTGGTTAAGGTTTAATGGTTTAATTAAGTCTAATGTGGTAGACTTAATTTTAGTTTATGGTTTGATTAAACCTTACTTAGTTAAGGTTTAATGATTTAATTAAGTCTAATGTGGTAGACTTAATTAGATTTTAGATTTTTTTAAACCATATTTAGTTAAGGTTTAATGGTTTAATTAAGTTTGATGTGGTAGACTTAATTAGAGTTTAGATTTGATTAAACCTTTGTTGGTTAAGGTTTAATAGTTTAATTAACTCTAATGTGGTAGACTTAATTAGAGTTCAGATTTGATTAAACCTTAGTTGGTTAAGGTTTAATAGTTTAATTAAGTCTAATGTGGTAGACATAATTAGAGTTTAGGTTTGATTTGGGTTTGAGTTAAGTTCGGTTCAAGTTAGGTTGAACCAAGATTTAAGGTTGACTTAAGTTCAATATGGGTTGGACTCAAGTTAGATTTAAGTTTGAGTTACGTTAGGTTCAAGTTAGGTTGAACCTATACTTAAGGTTAACTTAAGTTCAATATGGGTTAAACTCAAGTTAGATTTAAGTTCAAGTTAAGTTAGGTTCAAGTTAGGTTGAACCTAGACTTATGGTTGACTTAAGTTCAATATGGGTTGAACTCAAGTTAGATTTAAGTTTGAGTTAAGTTAGGTTCAAGTTAGGTTGATCCTAGACTTAAGGTTGGCTTAAGTTCAATATAGGTTCAAGTTAGGTTGAACCTAGACTTAAGGTTAATTTAAGTTCAATGTGGGTTAAACTCGAGTTAGATTTAAGTTCGAGTTAAGTTAGGTTCAAGTTAAGTTGAACCGAGACTTAAAGTTGACTTAAGTTCAATATGGGTTGAACTCAAGTTAGATTTAAGTTCGAGTTAAGTTAGGTTCAAGTTAGGTTGAACCTAGACTTAAGGTTGAACCTAGACTTAAGGTTGACTTAAGTTCAATATGGGTTGAACTCAAGTTAGATTTAAGTTTGAGATAAGTTAGGTTCAAGTTCGGTTGAACCTAGACTTAAGGTTGACTTAAGTTCAATATGGGTTGAACTCAAGTTAGATTTAAGTTCGAGTTAAATTAGGTTCAAGTTAGGTTTAACTTAGTTAAAGTCTTGATTTTGTATTAAACCTAATTTAGTTAAAGTTTAACGGGTTAATTAAGTTTAATAAATCCTTAAACTTAAATAAAGTCTTTATTTTATATTAAACCTAATTTATTTAAGGTTTATTGTGTTAATTAAGTTTAATATGTTTTTAAACTTAATTAAAGTTTTGATTTTTGTACTTAACCTAATTTAGTTAAGGTTTAATGGGTTAATTAAGTTTAATATGTCCTTAAACTTAATTAAAGCGTTGACTTTTGTATTAAACCTAATTTAGTTAAGGTTTAATGTGTTAATTAAGTTTAATATGTCCTTAAACTTAATTAAAGCTTTGATTTTGTATTAAACCTAATTCAGTTATGGTTTAATGGGTAAATTAAGTTTAATATGTATTTAAACTTAATTGAAATCTTGATTTTGTGTTAAACCTAATTTAGTTAAGGTTTAATGGGTTAATTAAGTTTAATATGCCCTTATACTTAATTAAAACCTTGATTTTGTATTATACTTAATTTAGTTATGGTTTAATAGGTTAATTAAGCTTAATATGTCTTTAAACTTAATTAAAGTCTTGATTTTTGTGTTAAACCTAATATAGTTAAGGTTTAATGAGTTAATTAAGTTTAATATGTCCTTAAACTTAATCAAAGCTTTGATTTTTGTATTAAACCTAATTGAGTTAAGTTTTAATGGTTGGATTAAGTTTAATATATCCTTAAACTTAATTAAACCTTTGATTTTGTATTAAACCTAATTTAGTAAAGGTTAAATGGGTTAATTAAGTTTAATATGTCATTAAACTTAATTAAAATCTTGATTTTGTATTAAACCTAATTTAGTTAAGGTTTAATGGGTTAATTAAGTTTAATATGTCCTTAAACTTAATTAAAATCTTCTATTGGTATTAAACCCTAAGGTTTAATGATTTTGATTAGGCTTAAGTTGTCTTTAAACATATTTGATGTTTATTTTGAGTTCATTCGAGTTTTGATTCATCATTGGCTTAGTCCATTATGAAATGGATTAAGAAAAGGTTTTGAAATATTAATTTATAATTAATAAATCTTAACCTTGTTTTGAAATGTCTTTTAGATTGATTTGATAGCTTGAGAATTGTTGTTTTAGGATTATTATCTGTTACCCTAAAATTCTCAATCATTTTGAATTTTAATTTTCCAATTTTCCAAAATTTATAATTATTTTTGGAAATAATTTCAAAATATCTTGGAATTTAGAAAATCACATCCTGTAGAGCTATCATATCCTTAGAAAAATCTGGAGATGTGTCTAAGGACTTAAAGGTTCTTCCCTAAAAATTTCATATATTTCTGATTTGGAAATAATTTTTAATAATTAAAATACTCCAGAGAGTATTTAATTATTTAAAAATTATATACTAAGAATAAAATTATGATTTTTATTTCATAATTTTCTTCTTTTCAAGAGCTTTCCAGAGGTATTTTTATTTTATTTTTAGGAGCTCTAGATAAAAAGATATGATTTTTTTAAGTTTTTAAGGTTAAAATGGATTAACCATAGCCCAGAATTTTGTGGACACGCCACGTGTCCTCGGATTCGTCAAAGAGCAGGAAGATACGCTATCTGGATCCGAATAGGGAACATGAAGGCAGGTGATCAGCGTCGTCCGTTCCAAAACACGGGAACGGACGGTAGAGATTAATCCCCATAAATTCAAAAATATTTCGAACCGTCCAACTTCAAAGCTCAATATCTCACTCATTTCTCATTGAAATTGAGTGATTTTTGAACCTATGGAATCATCTGGACTTATGGATTATATCTATACATTATGATACATTTATGAGCTAGTTTAACCCATGATTTTTCGATTATATGCATTAATTTGGATAAAATAAATCCATACCTTAGCCACAGCAATCTTAAGCTTGATCAACCTTGATGGTCAGCTTCTAAGACTCCCAAAAAAGATCTTTGTCACTTCAATTTGGTTTTTTTGCTAGCCTTGGTGAGCAATTTTGGTAAAGTGACTAGTTTGGGCGGATTATGGATTTTGGCCAAATTGGCTTGATTGGGCTGATCCTATCGCTTAATCTTGGTTAGAATAGGTTGCTGAGGTCCTTAGCAAGACTTTTTGTGTTGGGAGCTAAGGGATTTAGGCAGCCTATAGGTTTCAATGGATTTTTTTCCTCTTTTTCAAATTTTGGCCAAGGGGTCCTTTTATAGCCATGGATGACTATGTTTCAACCTTGGTTAGCTTAGGATTTGATCATGGTATGGTTAGAGCTATGGAGTCCAGTCTCCCCCATGTAATCCAACCATCACCTCTTCATTTCCCATGAGAATTTTGCCACTTAAGCAAGTGCACATTTCATGGCAATCATGGATCCAAATTGTCAGGATAAGCTCTTGATCTCTTTGTTTCCATTTCATTGGCTAAGGGAGAGGTTAATGGTGACTCAAATGATTGAGACCTTCTCCTTGCAACACCTCATTTATCATTTCATGGGGTGGTGACATATTAGCTCTCCCCTTAACATTTTTTTTAAAATGTTATGATGAGCTTAACCATGGTGTGGAGAATGGTTAAAGCCTATTCTTCTCATCATTGGGTGGCTAGGAAGGTGGCTAAACTCATCTCACCATAACAAGACACCTCACTTTGCAAAGGGGGTGAGTCACACTTCAAATTACCATGGTTTTGCCACCTCATCTTCATGTCGTTATGCCCCTTTACCATGGTTATGTATGAGTCATCCATGGGATCCTGTGTGATGTCATAATGGAGTATTAGAATTTTTAGAAAACCAAAATGTCATAGGTTTAAAAATTCCATTTAATACCCCTCTTGATTTAACTTCCATTTTTTATTAATTATGTCATTAATTAAATATTGGAAATTATTTTATTAATCAATTATTAATTGGATACAATTCCAAATTAATTATTTCATTAATATTCATGTCATTAAAATTGAATTTTGTCTCTTTTCTTGACTTTTTAATTAAGTTTTTATTTTAATTATTTATGTCATTAATTAAAATATGAAATTTATTGGTCAATTAATTAATTAAAAATAATTTTGGAATTAATTATTTAATTAATTCCATCATTTTTAATTAATTTGTACTTTTCATGGCTTTTGAATTTAATTTTTCAATTTAATTAATTATGTCATTAATTAAAATTTAAAAAATTAAATCATTAGCCAATTAATTAATCAAAATAATTTTAAGATTAATTATTTGATTAATTTTATCATTTTGGTGTTTTAAACATGTCATTGGGTCAATAATTGGTCATTTAGTCAAAAATTGAACATATTAACCAAAGTTGACTTTTTAGGTCAAAAAGTTGACTTATGGGGTCAACAGGGTTAGTCATTGGGTTAGGATTGACCATTTTGACTAAAGTTGATATTTTAGGTCAAAAGGTTGACCTATTGGGTCAAGAGGGTTGGTCATTGGGTCAGGATTGGCCATTTTGACCAAAGTTGACTTTTTAGGTTTGGGACAATAGGGTTGTTCATTGGGTTAGGATTGACCATTTTGACCAAGGTTGACTTTTTAGGTCAAAAGTTTGACCTATGGGGTCAACAGGGTTGGTCATTGGGTCAGGATTGACCATTTTGACCAAAGTTGACTTTTAGGTCAGAAGGTTGACCTATTGGGTCAACAGGGTTGGTCATTGGGTCAGGATTAACCATTTTGAGCAAGGTTAACTTTTTAGATCAAAAGGTTGACTTATGTGGTCAACAAGGTTGGTCATTAGGTGTGGATTGACCATTTGATCAAAGTTGATTTTTTAGGTCGAAAGGTTGACTTTTTGAGTCAACAAGGTTGGTCATTAGATCTGGATTGACCATTTTGACCAAAGTTGAATTTTTAGGTCAAAAGTTTGACCTATTGGGTCAACAGGGTTGGTCTTTGGGTTTGGATTGACCATTTTGACCAAAGTTGACTTTTTAGGTCAAAGGGTTGACCTATTGGGTCAACAGGGTTGGTCATAGGGTCAAGATTGACCATTTTGACCAAAGTTGACTTTTTAGGTCAAAAGGTTGACCTATTGGGTCAACAAGGTTGGTCATTGGGTCGGGATTAACTAATTTTACCATGGTTGACTTTTTAGGTCAAAAGGTTGACCTATCATAAAAATGAGGTCAACATAAGGGCCCCCAATATGTGTGGAATACTGCATAAGTATGCTGCACATATTGGCAATGACCGAAGTAATATGAAGAAATGTTAGATGTCAAATGTGTTGGTTCTTAGAAGGGTATTTATTAGAAGGTCATAATTTTTGTGTCAGGAAAGGGCTTTTATCCAATAATCGGAAAGAGAAAATGGATGTCATATTCCATTTTCGAAATGTCAATGTCGATAATTAGTTAAAGGAAGGCCATAATTTTCGTGTCAGGAAAAGGACTTACTTCCAATAACTAGGGAGAGAAATGGATGTTATATTCCATTTCTCGAAATGTCGATATTAGTTAGAGGAAAGTGATCCACTTTAAAAATTACCTTTTTTAGCGTAGATTTCATGTTAACTTTATGCACATGTTTTAAAGATATTACACTTCAAAGGAAGGAATTTTGCATATTTTTGTCTTCATGTATAAAAATATGATTTTAGAGAAAATCAAGCAAAAACTATGCAATTTTGAGCCAAAAGAAGCAAGGAAGAAAATTTAACTTAGCACATATTGATATGTCTTTCTATGCTTAATATCTTTTATATTTCTCACATTTTTTGAATGAAATTATACTTTTGAGAAAGGTTGCTTTTATGTCTATCTTGTAGGTGAAGATGTTAAGAACGCAACTCAACTGAAATGGGTCAAAACAGAGTTGAAATGGAACCAAACAGAGCAAAACAATGGAGCTGTGCACAGGGTGGCGCCTAGGTGCCAGTGACGACGAGAAAACGGCCTAGGCGCTAGAATCAAGGCCTAGGCGCCAGAATCATCCAAAAACAGTTATTGGACGAAGTTTTGACAACTTTGTGAGTTATTTTGACTGTTTTAAGTAGTTTCTAGACCTTATAGAAGACTGGAAGTTACTCCTAATATATAGGACATGTGATACAATGTATCTGGACACATTGGAACGGTTTTAATCGAGAAGAGGTGTGACCCAAAGTGAAGGGGTGTGAAGACTTGGTCACAGGTGTTTGGCGCCTAGGCGCTAGAGTCTGTTTCTACAAGATTCAATGAATGTGGACTACTTTTGAAGAGGTGCCTTAAGCAACCCTTGGCCATTTTCAGAGCTCTATAAATAGCAGATATTTCTAAAGGAAAAAGTGCTCTCTCTCTCTCTCTCTCTCTCTCTCTCTTCCACCTTAGTCATTTTAGAGTCATTTTAGAGTCATGAAGATGTATATTTCTAGATCTTATGGAGAGATTGGTGAGGGATTTTGAGAGATTTATGTAAGGGATGTACGAGCGGTGCATGGATCAATGGGAAATTTTGGTGGAGAGATCTTATTCTTTCCTTCAGAGGGAAAAAGCTAAGTATTGTGTTCTTCATTCTCTTGGAATTGTTGTGAACACTTTCTAGTGAATTTTCTTTATTTTAAACAAAGTTTTCTGTCGTGATTTATCCATGCTTCGTAAGTGATTCTCTTTACTCGTACTTTTAAATGAAGTAGTGGCATGTGTAGGAAAATTATTTTTATGATAGAATTAACTATTAAATGCTCTTAGGTGACAGATAGTTGCATAAATATAATAGAATACTAATGAAATAAGTTCCTTGTTGGCACATAGTTTATTACATAGTTCTATCAATTCTTTTACTTCTTATGCCATTATTTTCATTTACTTTTGTTTTGTATTGAAATAGATGCATGTTTTGGAATTAAGATTTGCTTAGATATTCTCTTATTAAATTATGGTGATGATATTTATACCGGATCATCATTTACTTTACAAATTGATCACTTGTATTGTTAAAATCTGTTGAAGAAATCTGAGACCTATCCGGAGATGAGTTCTTAACCAGTAGATATCACATGACTCCTTGGGTAATCGAAGGCTATATGCGGGTTATTCATGGTGAAGTGTAAATAAATATGGAGATATTGTTTATTGGGTGCATAATTAATTAGTTTTTAGAGTGACATACTAAATTCTAATAATTTGGTTTATAGAAAGGGAACGGGTCACTGGTAGGACCGACCATAGCCACCCTTAGACATCTAGTAGTGTGAGCCTAGATTAACCCATTCTACTAATAAAACATCCTTAACCAACCTATAGATTATTCAATGTTCTTTATGCCTGAACCAATGGGTAAAGAATAGGATTGCTTCTATTTGGCAGTACTACATAAAACTCTAAGTATTTCTTTCCTACACATTATATATGTAATTATAAGAGAAAGGTAGTCTTTAACATCTCAAAATTCTCCAAACCAATTTATCCATAAGTTATCTTTTTATTTAAGAACTTTATTTAGGATTAGTTATTAAAAAAACCTATTTTAATCGAAATTCCAAATAAAGGCCTTATAGAAATAGACTGGAATTAGCCTAAAGGATTTCTTACTTCACTTCTCTGTGGGATCGATACTAGGGTTATAAAAGAAAACCCTATATTACATGAAACGATACGTATACTTGCGTAGTACCCCTAGTGTATAACATATTTTCAAAAATTTTACAACATTTTAAGTTTATACACTAACCGCTATTTAGAAATTGGGTCAAGTTTTTGTCCATCTTTTGGACGCAAAAATTACTGCGTTATTGCGGGTCGGGTCAGAAAGCCATGATTTCAGTGTCAGGAAAGGACTTACATCAAATAACCGGAAAGAGAAAATGGATGTTATATTCCATTTCTCAAAATGTCGATATTAGTTAGAGGAAAGCCATGATTTCAGTGTCAGGAAAGAACTTAGATCCAATAACCGGAAAGAGAAAATAGATGTCATATTCCACTTCTCAAAATGTCAATGTCGATATTTAGTTAAAGGAAAGCCATAATTTCAGTGTTAGGAAAAGGACTTACTTCTAATAACCGGGTACAGAAATGGATGTTATATTCCTTTTCTCGAAATGTCGATATTAGTTAGAGGAAAGCCATGATTTCCGTGTCAGGAAAGCATTTACATCCAATAACAGGAGAGAGAAAATGGATGTTATATTGCATTTCTCAAAATGTCAATGTCGATATTTAGTTAAAGGAAAGCCATAATTTCCATGTCAGGAAAATGACTTACTTCCAATAACCGGGGAGAGAAATGGATGTCATATTCTATTTCTCGAAATGTTGATATTAGTTAGAGGAAAGCCATGATTTATGTGTCAGAAAAGCACTTACATCCAAAAACAGGTGAGAGAAAATAGATGTCATATTCCATTTCTCAAAATGTTAATGTCAATATATAGTTAAAGGAAAGCCATAATTTTTGTATCAAGAAAAGGACTTACATCTAATAACCGGGGAGAGAAATGAATGTTATATTCTATTTCTCGAAATGTCGATATTAGTTAGAGGAATGCCATAATTTCCATGTCAGGAAAGGACTTACATCTGATAATTAAAGAGAGAAAATGGATGTCATATTCCATTTCTCAAAATGTCGATGTCGATACTTAGTTAAAGGAAAGCCATCATTTCAGTGTCAGGAAAAGGACTTACTTCCAATAACCTGGGAGAGAAATGGATGTCATACACTATTTCTTGAAATATCGATATTAGTTAGAGGAAAGCCATGATTTCCGTGTCAGGAAAGGACTTACATCCAATAACAGGAGAGAGAAAATGGATGTCATATTCCATTTCTCGAAATGTCGATATTAGTTAGAGGAAAGCCATGATTTTTGTGCCAGGAAAGGACTTACATCCAATAACCAAAGAGAGAAAATGGATGTCATATTCCTTTTCTTGAAATGTCGATATTAGCTAGAGGAAAGCCATGATTTCCGTGTCAGGAAAAGGACTTACATCCAATAACCAGAGAGAGAAAATGGATGTCATATTCCATTTCTCGAAATGTCAATGTCAATATTTAGTTAGAGGAATGCTATAATTTCCTTGTCAGAAAAGGACTTACAACCAATAACTGGAGTGAGTGGAGAACTCACTAAGATATTTGCTGGGGATATCCGCTGGGGATTTGACTTATATAGGTCGAATGATAATTCTCATGTTAGTTATCATAAGTTATTTATCATGTCATTTCAGTTCATTTTGGCATTTTTGGACCTGACGATGTATTATAGTCAGCTAGGAAATATCTCACAATATTTCATTCCACTTCCAATAATGTACATAGATATCAAAAATTCATGGTACATTATGTATTACACAATACACGCATACACACTGCAAACTACTATATCAAAAGTTCTCAGATACTGTTAGACCTACCACAAGTTGTCTAACACTTTGAGACATTATTCATAGAATATATTTTAGGTGTTTAAACCTTCATGGGGTCATGGAAGTTCCAAGGCTTCAACCCTATAAGATCTGGGATAGCTTGATATCCAATAGGTCGTTTGTGTGGTTTCATCCACCGTAAGCTGATCGAAATGTATGGCCTATTAACACTGGGGATATAGTGTTTAAAAAAATCTGCACCACTTCCATGGAATAAGAGAACTGATCCTTGAGTTAAAAGGATGCGACATGTCCCTTCAAATTCTCCAGGTCCCAGAATCTGTATTTCTTTTCCAAATATGTTGGAACAACGATTCATTAAGGATACTATACAAAATGGTCTTTTGAAGTCGTGGATGTCAATATGGGGAGGGATACAATCTCCTTCATCATATATTTTGATGATGCAGCTATCAGGAATATAGTGTGTGGGCATGATTCCCCAAGTGACAAGACATCTGATAATCTAAATTAATAAAGTGGGTAATGGATCGACCTGTTCATATCGTAAAATTCCGGGAATATTGCCCTCCCTGTCTCTTTTATGTCTTTGTGATATCAGTCTGCCTTTGCCATGGATCCATTTATTGGGATCAGAATATGTCCTTCATTTCAGTTGTCCAACTCGTCCTTGATCACATGCATCAAACACATACTCGTCAATGGCACCATGTTCCACTTTGTCAAAAACTTGGGTGAACAATTGAATGCCTTCCAATATATTAATGGTTCGACCATTAATATATTGAAATTGTTTAAATGTTTGTTTCCTGATAGCTTTGATACGTCTCACTTCCTCTCAAGAAGCAATCTGTTTTTCATTTACTACTTCTGTCATCGAGACATACTATGCTGGCTCATAAGGAAAGTTAGTGAATACAGTCCTTTCAATCCTTTCCTCTTCTTCGATTATTTCTTGTCCTAAGACATAATACGTCTCTTTGGAGATGTTCTCAAGTATTAGAAATTCGAATTTGTCATCTTTTCCATTGGTTTCATGTCTTGTCTTTCTTTTTCTGCCAGCTTCTTAAGCCTTTTATTGCAATTTTTCCTTTAGGCTCTTGTTATTTCAGAAGCTGATTTCCTTGCCCTGCTAGTGGATGCCATTCCATCTGACTTCAGTTTTCCATTATCAATAGGATTTTCTGTCTCGTCAGCTTGCTGACAATGCTTGAACTCCAATACGGATGGTTTTCCTTTTGCTTGTTGCTGATTAGAAATGGATAGTAAAGGTCCATCATAGAGTAATTCAACTTGGGAGAGTTCAAAATCGAAGTGAATCCTACATCCTTTTTCAACACATCGTCGGTCCAAGGCCAGACAAACACCACTTCGGAACGTGAAAAGAAGTCTTTCGTTAGACATTTTTCCTGAAATTGTAACATTTTAGACTTTTTTATCTTAAGGAACGATGCTTATAAACATTTGTTTAATAAGCGAAACAGATGTTTCAAGACATAAAAGTCAAGATTCATATCACAAAGATGAAATTGAGAAAAGCTTTTTTTTTACTATCGCTGTTTATAAAAAAGTCATCATTTTTCATGTCCCATAATATTTCTTTAGAAAATGGCCATTGATTGGAGGCAAGATTCTTTCTCCTTAACAATCCACCAGTTGGTAAGATCCTCTGGAATATGTCTTTTTAATTACATATGAGCCCTCCTATATTGGTTCAAATTTGCCACCTATCTTTCGATGAGCTAGTATAGGTCTTCGAAGAACTAAAACTAATTCACCAATTTGAAAGGTTCTGGGGTGAACTAACTTGTCGTGGGCGCGTATCATTTTTGCTTGATACAATTCAGGATTTTGCTGAGCTTGTAGATGTTTGCTTTCTAAACTATCGAATTCTTCAAGTCGTAATCTGACATTTTCTTCTTCAGTTATCTTATTTGCCATCGCAACTCTAAGAGAAGGGATTTGGACTTCAAGTGGTAAAATAGCTTCAGAACCATATACCAAAGCAAGCGGTGTTGACCGTGTTGGCATTCGGTATGTAGTTCTATAAGCCCATAAAGCTTTTATTAATCATTCATGCCACTGTCTTGGGCTGTTGACTAATGTCTTTTTCAAAATTTGAACCAAGGTTTTATTGAAGGCTTCAGCTAAACCATTGGCTTTAGGATAATAGATTGTGGAATACCTCCAGTCTATCCCATGTCTTTGGAAAATGTTATTCATTTTTGCATTTTTAAAGGCCAATGCTATATCTGATATAACCCTTCGAGGGATCTCAAATCTATAAACAATATGCATCTTAAAGAAATACAGGACTTGTTCTACCTTTACTTCTCTAAGAGGTATTGCTTCTGCCCATTTAGAGAAATAATCAGTGGCTGCTATTATAAATCGATGACCCTTAGATGATGGGGGGTCTATAGAGCCCACTATGTCGGTGCCCCAACATTCAAACGGCCAAGATGCAATAGTTGGGTGTAAGACATTTGGAGGCTGGTCTAAAACTACCCAATGTATCTGACATTGATGCCATTTCTTTACAACGTCAAGACAATCAGTTATCATTGTCGGCCAATAATATCCCATCCTTTTTATTTTCATTTTCATTTTAGGTCCAGATTGATGTGCGCCACATAAACCTGAATGGACCTCCTTAACAATCTCATGAGCTTCAACTTGGTTTAAGCACCTTAACCAGATTTGGTAAAAAGATCGTTTATAAAGGACATCATTTATTTGAGCATACGATAATGCTCTTTGTTTAATTTGAGTGGCAATAGAAGTGTTTTCAGGTAACCTTCCAGTTTGTAAATATTGAATAATTGGTTGTCACCAATCATCCTTTTCATCATTTGTTGTCACTGTCATGTTTTCACCAATTTTATGTAGATTATCCTTGTCAATTTGAGAAAGAACTTGTCGTCCCTTTATAGAAATTGGTATGTCGTCTTCTTCTGGACAGGTGAACTCTTTTGCAAGTTTTGCCTAAGCATATGCTAAAGAATTATCTCGTCTCGGGATTAAGAAAAATGTCGCATCAGGAATTTGTTGAAGTAGCTTCAGAGTGTAATGAGAATACTGTTCAAGTCGAGGTTTCAAAGTCTTATATTTGCCAGTGGTTTGATTGATAATCAACTGAGAATCTCTATAGATGTCAATATCTTTAATTTCCATTAGTATTGTCAATTCTAGACCGGTTATGAGTGCTTCATACTCGGCTTCATTATTTGTGCATGGTTCTGTCAGATGACAGGAAAAGGGCATCATCGTTTTATCTGGAGTGATGAAAATCAACCCTACTCCCGCTTTGCCTAGTATAATTGTCTGTTTGTCTTTATCTTTCCGTTCAGATGATGCTCCGTCAAGTAGAGTTCCCATCGTTGCACGTTGGAATCTTTTATTTCTGATATTTGTTCATCGGGTAAATCATCCTTGAGAGGTGATCCAGTTGGAATTGGGTGTGCTGCTAAGAATGGTACGAATGTCATGTCGAATTGGAATAAGATCATTGCCCATCTTGCTAATCTCCCAGAAAGTGTCGGCCGTGTCATTAAATATTGTAGTGGGTTAACTCTTGAAATAAGAGTTACTTTATGAGAAAGCATATAGTGCCTCAGTTTTTGAACTGCAAAAATCAAGGCTAAGCAATGTTTCTCAATTATCGGGTATTTTATTTCTGTCGAAACCAGACAATGGCTTAAATAGTATAATGCATTTTCTTTTCCCTCGTCATTTACTTGTGCAAATAATGCTCCAAGAGAATTGTCCAGTGCTGCGCTGTAAAGGATTAGAGGTCTCCCTAATACAGGGGCTGCTAAAACAGGAGGGGTTGTGAGGTATTGTTTGATATTTCAAAGGCGAAATGGCATTTTTCATCCCACAAAAATTTGATATATTTTCTAGTTAGGGCAGTAAGAGGCTGACACCTACCTGACAGATTGGAAATAAAACGTCTTATATACTCTAACTTTCCTTGAAATGATCTCAATTGAGTTAGATTTCTAGGAGGAGGCATATTTAGGATAGATTCAATTTTGAGAGGATCAATTTCTATCCCACGATGTTGAACTACAAATCCTAAAAATTTTCCTAAAGTGACGCCGAAAGCACACTTTAAGAAATTCATTTTAAAATTGTATTGCCGTACTCGTTCAAAGACAGTTCTGAAATCGTATACATGATCATCTTTTCGTTTACTGTTGACAATCAGATCGTCCACATGACATTCGACTTGATTGTATATTAATTCATCGAAGATCTGTGTCATGGCTCTCTGATAGGTTGCACCAGCATTCTTTAGTCCAAACGGCATAACCTTGTTGCAATATTCTCCTATGGGTGTCCGAAATTCTGTATTTTTTTCATCCTCCGAAAACCATTTTTTTATATCCTGATGATCCATCCATGAATAAAAATATTGCATGTTTCGATGTTATATCAACCATTAATTTAGGAATTTGTAAAGGGAATTCATCGTTTGGACATGCTCTATTCAAGTCCTTGAAGTCTGTGCAGACCCTTTTCTGACCATTTTTATTTTTAACTGGCACCACATTGGCTAACCATATCTGATAATTTTCTTCCCGTATGAAGTCGGGCTTCAATCAATTTTTTAAATTCCACAAAGACTTGTTGCTCTATTTCAACATGCATCCTTCTTGGAGCTTCTTTAACAGGGATTGTGATTTGATTTATCCCAAGTTTATGGACTGGGACTTCTGGAGATAAACCAGGCATCTCATCATAAGTCCAAGAAAAGCAGTCTTTGTATTCTGTCAACAATTGAATTATCTCTTTTGCTTCCTCATCATTAAGGGATGAACTAATGAAAGTTGGTTTTGGATTCTCATTAGTTCCAAAATTTATTTCTTTTAATTCATCAATTGTTGATTTAATTTCTTCTTCCAATTTTGGAGGAGCATCTTCGATTGGAAGATCAGATATCATTTTGTAATTGTGTTCTTCATTGACGACCAAGCAAAATTTCGTATCATCTAATGGTTCCAGAGTACCAAATCCAACACCTTCTTTGGAGTTAGGATTTCGTTTGTTATTATTCCACAATTGTTCAACAAAATGTGGTTGTTTCAAAGACCATTGTTTGAGCATTAAACTATTTTGAATAAAAATTTGTGCCCAAGGAGAGTGCAACTAAAAAGGAATTTTTATTGCTTTCGAAATATTTTCATCTTCTATTTTTACATTAGTTTCAGTACTAAAAGAAGTAGAGCCAAGTCTAAACTTAATTGGCTTTTTTTCATCACTACATACTTCTTTGACTACTAGATTCTCAATCTTAGCTGTAGAGATGGGAGTTAGATTCATAGAATGTATATAATGATTGATTGTGTCATAAATTGATTCAAATAGTTTCTCTTGGTCTTCTTCTTCTAGAGTTATTTTGAACTGAGGTTCCTTTAAAACCATCGATGTCGTTTCTTCTTTAGAGTCCAGGTGAATTTTGAATTTCAATGGTTTCTTCATTGTAACAATAGGATCTTCTTTCCCTCCTCCTCATCCTCAGCCTCGGCCTCGAGTATGAGTCTGACGGGAATTAACTCTTTTTGTCTATGTTGGAAAAAAAAGAATTTTTTTGTTTATTTTCTTTTCGTTGTCTTTTTCTTTCATATTCACCATTGTCTCTTTGGAGAATATTGCTTCCTTTATAGAGTGTAATATGCTGCATCTTCATGTATACCGATTTCATGGATCGAAAATGGTTACAAATCTCATACAATACAACATTCTTGTCCTTTTCGTAGATATTTTATGCATTGATGCAATGAAGAAGGAACCATTTTATGTTCACGTAGCCATGGTATGCCAAGTAAGGCATTAAAAGAGGTATCAGAATCAAGGATATGAAATTTTATCGTTCTCGTCAAGTCGACTATCTTTAAGAGCAATGTTATTGATCCCAGAGCTCGATCTCCTTGTTGATTAAATCCTCATAAAATTATCGTATCTCTTGATAATTGGGAGGCATCAATATCCAGATATGCAAGAGTTCTCAAAGTCATAATGTTAATTGAGGCACCTGGGTCAATAAGAACCCTTGAAAGTGTCGTGTCATTTATGTTTACTGCGATATATAGTGGATGATTGTGTTCAGTTTTTCTGAGCAACAAGTCATTATCAAACAAGGTAATCTTCATTGATTCTTCGAATGGACAAACTTCATTCTGAGTAATACTAGCAAGTTGAGTTAGGCAAATGTCTGGATCTAAAAGAGCCTTTATCAAAGACTCTCTCATTTCTTTGGAAAGCATAAGAGCGTCATAGATGCTCAATTTTGTTAGTAATTTCCTCAAATGAGCTAGTACATTATATTCCACTTTATTATGAAGATCGTCCTTATCTCTTGCAGGGAGTTGAGGATGTATCGGGGGAATGATCTTTTCTGATGTAACTATTTGTTTTTCCTTTACTTGTGGAGCTATTCTAGGAGGTAGAACCTTTCCACTTATCAAATTGATTTCAACTATCTCTTCATCCAACTCTATTGTCTCTGAGTCTGAAGATTTTAACTCTATAGAAATCATGGTTCCTTGTAATTCGAGCGTAGCAGTGTCATTTTCGTCTTTGTCATTGTCAAATTTTTCATCAATCTTTTTGTTGTTTTTGTTGTCTTTAGATTGATCTAGATCATATACGATTTGAGTATTATCTACAGGATTAGGATTTGAATGATCATTTTTAGAAGCATCACCCAAAATAGACAAAATGTAAGCAGAACAGGATTTATTATTATTCACAATAGAAGCAAAAAGGAAGTCATACAAAGTCATTGGCTCAAGGATTTTTCGTCCTTCATCCGATATAACTATCCTAGTAGAAGATGAGTAAACATAAGAACTAGAAGATACAAAAGGTACTGCAGTCCCTATATCTGGAAGACCTCTAATCCTTTTCGGTTCTTTATTTTTCTTTTTCTTTTCTTTCTTAGGAGGCTTTGTAACATGATATTCAGTAAGGATCTCCTCAGAAGATTTACCTCAACCAGTGTTGTCTTTGTTCTTGTTTGTGGAATTAAGTTTTTCCACCGAAATCATATTGACTGAACCATTTCCAGGTTCTTTTAAATATTCTTTCGGGATTACTATATTTCCTTCTTTAAAGTTGTGATGTACCAGTCTTTTGAAGACAAAACATTCTTCAATCTTGTGTTCGAGCATTCTATGATAAGGACAATAATTGGGATTGTCCTTCATGTGTACTTCTGCTGGCCTTTTAGCTTTTGGTAGCTTAAATTCTGGAATTTTAAGCAAGCTAAGGAATATTTTGCCGACGGCCTCTGTTTTAAATGAATATTCTTTATTCATTCTTTCAGCCATTGTTCTTTTATCTGCCGGTATTGGGATTGGTTGTTGAAGTTGTAATTGAGGCGATGTCTGTGACGTTGATGGATTTTGTCATTGCTTCTTTGGTTCAGGTTGAACCTGCATCACTTGTTTACCTTTTTCCACAACATTTCCCAATCTCTTTTCAAATGTCTTGACAGTCTTTATCTTTTCAGTCTTTTCCATTACACTCATCTGCTTAGCTTCTTCTTGAAGATTGGCAGCTTTACTGAGTAATTTTTCAAAAGTTTTTATTGTAAATCCTTTAAGAATAAATGCTATAGGACCATGGATATTTTTAAGCAGGATTTCAACAGCGTGTTGTTCTTGAAGTTGTGGTTCACATTTCATGCTGAGATTTCTCCAGCGCAAAATGTAATCCACTAAGCTTTCTTCTGTTTTCTGTTTTTCTAATACCAGATCACCAACAGTAGTGTGATGTTGAGCTCCAGCAAATCGTTGAATGAAGAGACTTTCAAGCTCTACAAAAGTTTTAACAGACCCATTAGGAATTTCTGCATACCAGTCAAAGTCAACTCCCATGAGACTGTTAACAAATTGTCAGAATAAAAGAGCGTCACTTCCCCCGTATTATAGCAACATGCTCTGAAATGTGCTAAATGTTGTCGAGGATTATCAGTTCCATCGAACATTTTAAAGACAAGAAGAACAAAACCTTCAGGGTATTGGACAAAATTAAATTCCTCTGGATAGGGTCTACCCTTTGGAAGTAATGATCCAGCTTTTACCTGAGCCATTGTTTCTTTTATATTCTGTTCCACGAGTTGTGAGATATTTTTTTCTGGAATTCCACTACGATGGGAATCCTTCTTCTTTTGAGTGCTTTCTTCAACATCAATTGGCTCTCCTTTGTCTTCTAAAATGTGGACAGCCTCTGACCTAACGATTTCAATGGCCGGAGATGGATTTGTTGGTGGATTTTACAAACCTGCTACAAAATCTTCCATTTAATGCTCAAGACGACTGATTTTTTCATCTCGCTGTCATATAAATTCTCGTAATTTTTTTGCTTCATCTTCTTCATTTAACTCTTGTGCTAAAGAAGTAGATCGTGTTTCTACCACATTAATGCTGGCAACATTTTTATTCGAACTGTCAGAAGTGTCTTTCATTGCTCGCACGGAGAATTGTTTGATATCACTTTTTAACTTTTTCAGTCTTTCTTCAAATGATTTCGTAAGATGTTCTTTATGAGTTCCTTCTTGTGAACTGTCTGCAGGAGTGCTCATAGCATCTAAATTTCATTCAGATGATCTTGTTTCCATACATTATTTTCTAGTATGGGACGAGATCCTCTAAGCGGTGTATCATCATATGAATAATCTGCATTTTGTAACATATGGACCAAATCTGTCATTTTAGTGGATGTATCTTCCACTTCCAACATTATTTTGTCATATTTGGCTTTGTCTTTTGTAATTGTCACATCTTTCACTCTTGGCCCTAGTCGGAATTTTACTGGCACTCGAGTACATTGATCTTTCGTTGGAGATTGATAACTTGTTTCTTCATAAAGAAAGTTTTCTATTACTAGAATTCTCCTTTTCATGGTTTTAGAGACTACACATCCCATTTTGTCCAATAATCGAGAAATTGAACATTTATCTTTTAGTGCTAATCTTTTAAATACTGAATGTATAGCATGAATTGAGGGAGAACTCTTAGGTTGAAGGAAATTATCAGTATATTCAACAGGAATTGGAATATACCGATTTTCTTCTGAAAAGGAAGGGTTTCCGAAAACACTTTGCTTAAATTCAGGTGTTTCAATATTATCATTCTCATTCCACCTTTTCTTTCTTTTAAGAGGACGAGCCTTTTGTTTATGAATATTTTTGGAACAAGATCCAACTTCATATGTGGATGGTGGTGGAATATCATCCTCCTCGTAGATTTGTTTTCCTTTGTTGTCAATTTTTCTTTTCATTTCTTCAAGAGTATAAGACTCTTTCGGTGTATACTCAGGTAGGTCTTTTGTAAAATTTAGAAAGTCTTCATAAGTTTGCAGATCAAATTCTTCAAAAGGTTGTATATCAGTTTAATATGGATTATCTAATGCAAATTCTGTTTCACTAAATAATCCATAATCATTCTGATAAAAGGTAAAATCTTCCTCTATTGGTATATTGAAGTCTTGAAAATAAGAAAAGATTGAATTCAGAGAATCCATCGCAACTTTTCTGAAATTTCAAGAAAAATGAATATTATTGACTTATTTATAAACTGGGAATTTTTAAAAGTTTGTAGTTCTTATTTATCAAAGAACGAAATGTTAAATGAAAACAATGATAACAAAAGATGAGAAGAAAGAAACTCGCCAGTGGAGTCGCCACCCTCTTGATGGCGATGAAATTCTTTTCAGTAATTTTGATTTGCATCGCTATCAATTCCCATATCATGTCAATGTCAAGGAGTCGCCACTCTATTTTAATATTGCCCAAGTATAATGTGGTAGACTTAATTAGAGTTTAGATTTAATTAAACCTTAGTTGGTTAAGTTTAATAGTTTAATTATGTCTAATGTGGTAGAGTTAATTAGATTTTAGATCTGACTAAACCTTAGTTGGTTAAGTTTTAATAGTTTAATTAAGTCTAATCTGGTAGACTTAATTAGAGTTTAGGTTTGATTTAGGTTTGAGTTAAGTTAGGTTCAAGTTAGGTTGAATCTAGACATAAGGTTGACTTAAGTTCAATATGGGTTGGACTCAAGTTAGATTTAAGTTTGAGTTAAGTTAGGTTCAAGTTAAGTTGAACCTATACTTAAGGTTAAGATAAGTTCAATATGGGTTAAACTCAAGTAAGATTTAAGTTCGAGTTAAGTTAGGTTCAAGTTAGGTTGAACCTAGACTTAAGTTTGACTTTAAGTTCAATATGGGTTGAACTCAAGTTAGATTTAATTTTGATTTAAGTTATGTTCAAGTTAGTTTGAACCAAGACTTAAGGTTGACTTAATAAGTTCAATATGGGTTGAACTCAAGTTAGATTTAAGTTCGAGTTAAGTTAGGTTCAAGTTAGGTTGAACCAAGACGTAAGGTTGACTTAAGTTCAATATGGGTTGAACTCGGGTTAGATTTAAGTTTGATTTAAGTTAGGTTCAAGTTAGATTGAAACTAGACATAAGGTTAACTTATGTTCAATATGGGTAAAACTCATGTTAGATTTAAGTTCGAGTTAAGTTAGGTTCAAGTTAGGTTGAACCTATACTTAAGGTTGACTTAAGTTCAATATGGGTTGAACTCAAGTTAGATTTAAGTTCGAGTTAAGTTAGGTTCAATTTAGGTTGAACCTGGACTTAAGGTTGACTTAAGTTCAATATGGGTTGAACTCAAGTTAGTTTTAAGTTGGAGTTAAGTTAGGTTCAAGTTAGGTTGAACCTAGACTTAAGGTTGACTTAAGTTCAAGTTTGGTTGAACCTAAGTTAAAGGTTGAACTTGGGTTCAAGTTTGACTAAACCTTAATTGGTTAAGGTTTAAAAGATTAATTAAGTCTAGTATGGTAGACTTAATTATGAGTTAAATTTAATTTTTATTTGATTTTAGGATTGATTAACCTAATCAGGGTTTAGGTTTAATTAAGTCTAATTTAGTTAAGACTGAATGGTTTAATTAGGTCTAATGGGTTAGAACTAATTGGGGTTCAGGTTTGATTAAGTCTAATTTAGTGAAGAATTAACAGTTTAATTAGGTCTAATGGGTTAGACCTAATTAGGGTTTATGTTTGATTAAGTCCAATTTAGTTAAGACTTAATGGTTTAATGTGGTCTAATGGGTTGACCTAATTAGGGTTTAGGTTTGATTAAGTCTAATTTAGTTAAGACTTAATGGTTTAATAAGATCTAATGGGTTAGACATAATTAGGGTTTAGGTTTGATTAAGTCTAATTTTGTTCAGACTTAATGGTTTAGTTAGGTCCAATGGTTTAGACCTAATTAGGGTTTAAGTTTGATTAAGTCGAATTTAGTTAAGACTTAATGGTTTAATTAGGTCTAATGGGTTAGACCTAATTAGGTTTTAAGTTTGATTAAGTCTAATTTAGTTAAGACTTAATGGTTTAATTAGGTCTAATGGGTTAGACCTAATTAGGGTTTAGTTTGATTAAGTCAAATTTAGTTAATATTTAATGTTTGATTAGGTCTAATGGGTTAGATCTAATTATGGTTTAGGTTTGATTAAGTCTAATTTAGTTAAGACTTAATGGTTTAATTAGGTCTAATGGGTTAGACCTAATTAGGGTTTAGGTTTGCCTTAAACATAATGTTTAAGAATGTTAATTAAGTTTAACATGTCCTTAAACTTAATTAAAGTTTGGTTTTGTATTAAACCTAATTTAGTTAAGGTTTAAAGGGTTAATTACGTTTAATATGTCTTTAAACTTAATTAAAGTCTTGATTTTGTATTAAACCTAATTTAGTTAAGGTTTAATGGGTTAATTAAGTTTAATATGTATTTAAACTTAAATAAAGTTTTGATTTTTTTATTAAACCTAATTTAGTTAAGGTTTAAGGGGTTAATTAAGTTTAATATGTCCTTAAACTTAATTAAAGCTTTGATTTTTGTATTAAACCTAATTTAGTTAAGGTTTAATGGGTAAATTAAGTTTAATATATCCTTAAACTTAATTAAACATTTCATTTTTTATTAAACCTAATTTAGTTAAAGTTTAATGGGTTAATAAGTTTAATATTTCTTTAAACTTAATTAAAATCTTGATTTTGTTTTAAACCTAATTTAGTCAAGGTTTAATGGGTTAATTAAGTTTAATATATCCTTAAACTTAGTTAAAATCTTGATTTTGTATTAAACCTAATTTAGTTAAGGTTTAATGGGTTAATTAAGTTTAATATGTCTTTAAACTTAATTAAAGTTTTGATTTTTGTATTAAACCTAATTTAGTTAAGGTTTAATGAGTTAATTAAGTTTAATATGTCCTTAAACATAATTAAAGCTTTTATTTTTGTATTGAACCTAATTTAGTTAAGGTTTAATAGTTTAATTAAGTTTAATATATCTTTAAACATAATAAAAGCTTTGATTTTGTATTAAACCTAATTTAGTTAAGGTTTAATGGGTTAATTAATTTTAATATGTCTTTCAACTTAATTAAAATCTTAATTTTGTATTAAACCTAATTTAGTTATGGTTTAATGGGTTAATTAAGTTTAATATGTCCTTAAACTTAATTAAAATCTTGATTTTGTATTAAACCCTAAGGTTTAATGATTTTGATTAGGCTTAAGTTATCTTTAAACTTAATTAATGTTTATTTTGAGTTCATTTCAGTTTGGATTCATCATTGGCTTAGTCCATTATGAAATGGATTAAGAAAAGGTTTTGAAATATTAATTTTATAATTAATAAATCTTAACCTTGTTTTGAAATGTCTTTTTGATTTATTTGATAGCTTGAGAATTGTTGTTTTAGGATTGTTATCTGTCACCCTAAGATTCTCAATCATTTTGAATTTTAATTTTCCAATTTTTCAAATTTTATAATTATTTTTGAAATTAATTAAAAAATTTCATTGAAATTAGAAAATCACATCATAGAGAGCTATCCTAGCCTTAGAAAAATCAGGAGATGTGTCTAATGATTTAAAGGATCTTCCCTAAAAATTTCACATTTTTGTGATTTGTAAATAATTTTTGATAATTAAAATAATCCATAGAGTATTTAATTATTTAAAAATTAAATACTGAGAATAAAATTATGATTTTGATCTCATAATTTTCTTCTCTTCAAGAGCTTTCCAAAGGTATTTTTATTTTATTTTTAGGAGCTCTGGATAAAAATAAATGATTTTTTGAAGTTTTTAAGGTTAATATGGATTAACCTTAGCGCAAAATTTTGTGGACACGCTGCATGTTCTCAGATTCGTCGAAGAGCAGGAAGATCCGCTGTTTGGATCCGAACAGGGAACACGAGGGCAAGCGATCAGCGCCGTCCGTTCCGAAACACGGGAACGGATGGTGGAGATTAATCCCCGTAAATTCGAAAATATTTTGAACCGTCCAACTTCAAAGCTCAATATCTCACTCATTTTTCAATGAAATTGAGTAATTTTTTAACCTATGGAATCACCTAAATGCATAGATTATATCTATATGGTGATGATACATTTTTGAGCTAGTTTAGCCCATGATTTTTCGAATATATGCATTATTTTGGACAAAATAAATCTATGCCTTGGTCACAGCAATCTTGAGCTTGATCAGCCTTGATGGTCAGCTTCTAGGACTCCCAAAGAAGATCTTTGTCACTTCAATTTGGTTTTGTTGCTAGCCATGGTGAGCAATTTTAGCAAAGTGACTAGTTTGGGTTGATTTTGGATGTTGGCCAAATTGGCTTGATCTTGGTTGGAATAAGTTGCTGAGGTCCTTAGCAAGACCTTTTGTGTTGGGAGCTAAGAAATTTTGGCAGCCTATAGGTTTCTATGGATTTTTTTTCCTCTCTTTCAAATTTCGGCCAAGGGGTCCTTTTATAGCGATGGATGGCTAGGTTTCAACCTTGGTTAGCTTAGGATTTGATCATGGTATGGTTAGAGCTGTGGAGTACATCCTCCCCATGTAATCCAACCATCACTTCTTCATTTCCCATGAGAATTTTGCCACTTAAGCAAGTGCACATTTCATGGCAATCATGGATCCAAATTGTCATGATAAGCTCTTGATCTCTTTGTTTCCATTCCATTGGCTAAGGGAGAGGTTAATGGTGACTCAAATGGTTGAGACCTTCTCCTTGCAACACCTCATTTATCATTTCATGGGGTGGTGACACATTATCTCTCCCCATTACCATTTTTTATAAAATTTTATGATGAGCTTAACCATGGTGCGGAGAAAGATTAAAGCCTTGTTTTCTCATCATTGGGTGGCTAGGAAGGTGGCTAAACTCATCTCACCAAGGCAAGACACCTCACTTTGTAAAGGGGGTTAGTGATCACAGGAAAATGTATTGAGAAATTCATACCAATTTTATATGAAATTGCACTTTAAAGAAAGGTATTTTCTATGTTTTATTGCAGGTATGAAGAATTATAGTTAATGGGAGGAAAAAGATCGAAAAGAAGCGAATCTGGGACAAAAAGGACTAAAAGAGATGAAAATTGAACTATCCCACCGATGACGAGGAATAGGCCGCGGACAACATGATTTTCCTGAAAGTTTTTGAATATATTATAAAGGAGCCCGCCTACGATGAGATCGAGCCTGCCGACAGTGATCCGTAGCAGTTGGCCAACGTTCTAGAAGCCCGCCGACGGTGCCATCAAGCCTGCCGATGGCGAGAAGGTCGGTTCAAGCAAATCTTCAATGAATCTGGACGCTTTTTGAAGAGGTGCTTATGCAACCTTTGGAAATATTTCTCCCTCTTTAAATAGAGACAAATTTAGGCTGAAAAAGGGTGTTCTTTTGGTGTATGTTTCTTAATCTGAGTCTGGAGAGTCTGAGTCTGGAGAGTCTGTAGTGTGTGAGTGTGTTCTAGAGAGTTCATTAGTAAGTTTAACTGAGTGTGTTGTACAAGAAGGAAGAGTCAGAGGAACTTCAAGGAGTCTGCTCGGGGAGAAGATTCGAGATAAGTTTTTTTTTGTTTTATAGCTTTAAATAAAATCCAAGTTTTGTGTTATTCTTCCTATGCATTCTGATTAGTTTTCTCTGTCTTTCTCCTTGTTGTTGAGATTTTGTGAAATGGAAAATTGAATTAGTTATGCCCTAAATATTAAATAAAAATTGTGATAATATTTTACTTAAATCTTAATTTACTTTCAATTTGGTCAATTGAACTGTTAAAATATGTTGAATTATCAACTATAGCAAAGATTACATCCAAAATTCAGGGAAATCAAAAGCCTTAAAAGGAGGGTGCAAATAAATAGAGAAATATTATTATTGGGCGTAGAATTAGATATTTTAGTGTGACAGACTAAAATCTTCAAATTCGGTCCTATCGTTTGGGAGCTGAAGTGTAGATGTTAGCCCTCAGGTGAGGGGAACGTGGGAGCTCCGAAGTGGCAGCCGGTATCCTCCCAGCCTAGCCGCAGATTCAGTAACCAAGCATAGGATTATTCAATGTTCTTTATGCCTGGACCAAAGGGTAAAGAATAAGAATGCTCTTATTTGGCACAATATAATTCTAACTAAATTAATTATCCATTCACTTAATTCTCTTAACAAGGAGAAAGATATTTTTTCTAAATTGCAATCTTCAATTAAGTAATAGAGTTTAGTATAAGCGTTCTTTATTTCTGTATAGTAGATAGTAATTGCATCTGCTGAAATTAGTTCTTAATCTCTAAACTTCCCTGTGGGATCGATATCTAGGATTCCATTAGAGCCCTTTATTACTTGAACGATACGTATACTTGCATTGATAAAAAGGGGCACATTTGCTATTTTTACTCTGTTAAACACTTATATAGTTATAAAGCTCCACAAACATATCCACTCTGTGCGTGCCGTCTGTGTAGTCAAGTTTTTGATGCCGTTGTTGGGTAAGTAAAGTAATTATTAAGGTAATTAAAAAAATAATTATAAAAATATAATTACTAGAGTAACAGACTATTTTAAAGTCTACTTAAGTTGTGTATGCGTAAATTTGGAACCGAAAGTTTAATACCTTATGATTCAGAATTAGAGCGCACTATTAAAAGAATTAGAAAATAGAAAAAAGAAATTATAAATTTAAATCAAATGGAAAATAATCCAGAAATTGAAAATACAAATCAACCAAGACCTTTAAGAGATTACGCTAACCCTACATTAGATGAAATTCACTTAACTATCCAAAATCTTGATGTAGTGGCTAATTCATTTGAGCTTAAACCTACAATTATCCAAATGGTACAGAATAATCAATTTAGTGGTTTTCCAAACAAAGATCTTAATTTACATCTTGCTAGTTTTTTGGAACTTTGTGCTACTTTTAAATATGATGGAGTATCTAATGATGCTGTTAGACTTAGGTTTTTTCCTTTTTTTTAAGGGATAAGGCTGAGATGTGGTTAAATTTGTTAGCACCTGGATCTATTAGAACATGGGGAGAATTGTCACAAAAATTTCTATCCAAATACTTTCCTCCTTCAAAAACTGCCAAACTTAGAAATGACATAACATCATTTAGTCAGTTTGATGGAGAATCAATATGCGAAGCTTGTGAGAGATTTAAAGATCGTCTTAGGAAATGCCCACATCATGTGTTACCAGATTGGTTAATTATTCAAACTTTTTATAATGGATTAGTAGGATATCTTAGATCTGTTATAGATGCTGCTGCTGAAGGTTCATTAATGTCAAAACCATTTGATGAGGCGTATTCATTAATTGAAGAAATGGCTACCAACAATTTTCAATGGCCTTCTGAAAGGTTAAATCCTAAAAAGATAGCTAGTATCCATGACTCTGATGCAATATCTATGTTAGCTTCTCAGATTGCTGCTATATCTAAGAAATTAGATCATTTTGGAATGTATTATTCTCCTAATATAATAGAAAAAATTTTATCTGGACAACTTATAGATGCTCAAACTTCATATGAAACTTAAATTCTATTAATAATAGACCTAATAATCCTTATGCAAATTATTACACCCCTGGTTGGAAGAACCATCCAAATTTTAATTGGAATAACATCTCTACTAATTAATAATGGATGAACAACTCAGTAAACCCATTAGGAAATCCACCTAACCAAGGAAATTATAATTATAAACCTTCTTATCCACCTGGATTTAATAATAACTCTCAATTTAAGGAAAAGAAGTTATCTATGGAAGAATTAATATTAAATATGGGTCGAGCATTTGCGAATCAAGGAAATCAGCTACAAATTCAAGGGAACCAATTACAAAATCAAGGAACTGCAATTAAAAATATTGAAACTCAACTTGGACATATCGCTACTGCACTTAATAAAAGAATTCATGGAACTTTTCCTAGTAATGTTGAAATAAATCCTAAAGATCAAGGAAAAGAACAAATCAAAGCGATACAGTTACGAAGTGGAAAAGAATTAGAAACAAGAATACAAAAAGAAACGAAAAGTGAAAAAGAGAAAGTGGAAACTGAAAAAGAAAAGGATCAGTAAGATCGAAATTTAGAATATCCACTAATACCTATGAAAATTTCTGTAGAGAAACCACCACCACCATTTCCTCAGCGATAAAGCAACATAAAAAGGATAAGCAATTTTCTAAATTTCTTGAAATCCTAAAGAAATTAACGGTGAACATTCCTTTTGTAGAAGCATTAGAACAAATGCCCAATTATGTGAAGTTTATGAAAGATATTTTAAACAAGAAGGGAAAGTTCACAGACAATGAAACGGTTGCACTTAGCGAAGAGTGTAGTGCAATTATTCGAAAAGGCTTCTCGAGAAATTAAACGATCCCGGTAGTTTCACTATACCTTGTGCTATTGGAGAAAAATTTTATGGAAAAGCTTTATGTGACTTGGGAGCCAGCATCAATCTTATGCCTCTATCAATTTTTAAAAGATTAGGATTGGGAGAAGTCTCACCTACTTCAGTAACTCTTCATTTAGCTGATCATTTAGTGACATATCTTAAGGGAGTTATTGAAGATGTGTTAGTAAAAGAGGATAAATCTATCTTCCCTGTGGATTTTATTATTTTAGATGTGGAGGAAGATAAAGAAATACCTATAATTATAGGGAGACCATTCTTAGCCACTGGAAGAGCTATGATTGACGTTCAAAAATGAGAATTAACTCTGAGAGTAAATGATCAAGAAGTAACTTTTAACATTGCAAAATCAATGAAATATCCTGCTATAGAAAAAGATGATGAATATTTTCAAATGGAAATTCATGAACATCTGCCAAATGAATATTTTAAAGAATACTTTGAAGATAAAACAGAAATAGAAAATACAAAATTAATTGAAGAAACAGACAATGAAAAATTAGATTATATACAAGAAAGATTTGAGATGTTGGATTTTACGGAAAACGCTAAAAAGAATATAGTTCTGTAGATTATTAAACCTCCTGAACTTGAGTTAAAAATTTTACCTACTCATTTGAAGTATGCATTTTTAGGTAAATCTTTAACTTTATTGGTTATTATATAGGCAGAACTAAACGAATCACAAGAGCAAAAACTTCTGGACAAATTAAAAAAGTATAAGAAAGCCTTTGGTTGGACCTTAGCAGATATTAAAGGAATTAGTCCTTCAATCTATATGCACAGAATTATTTTGGATAATGAAAATAAACCAAGAGTTGATCCCCAAAGGAGATTAAACCTAATAATGAAAGATGTAGTCAAGAAAGAAATATTAAAATGGTTAGACAATGGTATTATATATCATATTTCGGACAGTGCTTGGGTAAGCCCAATTCATTGTGTTCCTAAGAAATGAGGAGTGATTGTTGAAGCTAATGAAAATAATGATTTAATACCTATAAGAAAAGTTACTGGATGACTTATATGTATTGATTATAGAAAATTAAATGCAGCCACCAGGAAAGATCACTTCCCTTTACCATTTCTAGACTAAATATTGGATAGACTAGCTGGGCACAAATACTTTTGTTTTTTAGATGGATATACTGGCTAACATCAAATTTCTATTGCTCCGGAGGATCAAGAGAAAACTACATTTACCAGTCCTTATGGAACATTTGCTTTTCGAAGGATGCCTTTTGGACTATGTAATGCACCTGCAACATTCTAGAGATGTATGATGTCTATATTTAGTAAATTAATTGATGATGGAATAGAATTATTTATGGATGATTTCTCTGTATTTGGAACATCATTTGAAACATTCTTGAATCATCTTGAAAAATTTTTGGAGTTATGCGAAAAGACTAACTTAGTTCTAAATTGGGAGAAATGTCAATTTATGGTTTCAGGAGGAATTGTATTAGGGCATAAAATTTTGAAAAATGGCATGGAAGTAGACCCTGCAAAAATTCAAGTTATAGCTAAATTACCACCTCCTACTACAGTGAGAGGGGTACGAAGTTTTCTTTGGCATGCCAGATTTTACAGACGCTACATAAAAGATTTTTTAAAAATTACTAAACCTCTATGCGAACTTTTAGAAAAAGACAAGAAAATTGAATTCAGTATAGAATGCTTAAATGCTTTTGAATTATTAAAAGATAAATTAATCACAGCACCTATAATAGTTTCACCTGATTGGGAGAAATCATTTGAACTTATGTGTGATGCTAGTGATTATGCTATAGGAGCTGTTCTTGGTCAAAGGTATGATAAAATTTTTAAAGTTATATGCTCTGCTAGTAAAACTCTCAATCATGCTGAAATTAACTATACAGTTACAGAAAAATAATTATTAGCAATTGTATATGCTTTTGATAAATTTAGATCTTATTTAATTGGAACTAAATGTATTGTGCATACTGATCACTCTGCTATTAAATATTTAATGCAAAAGAAGGATACCAAACCAAGATTAATCAGATGGATATTACTGATGCAAGAATTTGATTTTGAAATAATTAATAGAAAGGAAACTGAAAATCATATTGCAGATCATTTGTCAAGATTAGAATATAATGAATTATCTGACACTGACAATCAAATTACAGACAGTTTTCCTAACGAACAAATTTATAATATAAATGAGTGGAAAATAGCATAGTATGCTGATATAGTTAATTATATTGTAAGTGATATTTTACCACCCATGCTAACTCTGCAACAACAGAAGAAATTCATTCACGATGCTAAAACGTATTTTTGGGATGAACCATATTTATATAAACAATGTAAGGATCTAATTATTAGAAGATGTGTGCCTTATGAAGAAACTGAACAGATCATTCAAAAATGTCACGATTGTGAATTTGGAGGACATTTTGGAACTGATAAAACTGCTTATAAAATTTTACAATCAAGATTTTATTGGCCTACAATTTTTAAAGATGTTTATAGATATATCAAAAATTGTGATAAATGCCAAAGAGTAGGTAATATATCTAGAAGAAATGAAATGCCTCTGAATTTTGTATTATAAGTTGAAACTTTTGATGTTTGAGGATTAGATTTCATGTGACCATTTATTCCTTCATTTGGAAACACATATATATTAGTTAATGTTGATTATGTTTCTAAATGGATTGAAGCACAAGCCTTACCTCGGTGTGATGTTAAGAGTGTTTCAAAATTTTTAATGAAAAAACATTTTCACAAGATACGGAATGCCGAGAGTGATTATCACTGACGGAGGATCTCATATTAGGAATAAATATATTCAAAAATTGCCAGAAAAATTCAACATTATTCATAAAATATTGACTGCTCATCATCCACAAACCAGTAGATTAGCTGAAGTTTCTAATCGAGAAATTAAATGAATTCTAGAAAAAACTGTAAACCCTAGTAGATTAGATTGGTTTACAAGACTAGACACTGCATTATGGGCACACAGGACTGCTTATAAAACCCTGATTGGAATGACTCCTTACAGACTTACTTATGGAAAAACTTGTCACTTACCAGTTGAATTAGAGCATAAAGCGTATTGGGCGATTAAAGAATTTAATTATAATTTAAAAAATGCTGGTGAGAAGAGATTATTGCAGATGAATGAATTAGAAGAATTAAGGAATGAATCCTATAATAATGATAGAATTAATAAGGAGAAGATGAAATTATGGCATGATCGGAAGATTAACCAAAAAAATTTTGAACCAGGACAAGAAGTTTGCTTTATAATACAAGATTGATATTATTTCCTGGGAAATTGAAATCTTGAAGGTTAGGACCATTCACTGTAACTCATATATTTACATACGGAGCTGTAGAAATTGAAGATCAAAAGACGGACACAGATTTAAAGTAAATGGACACAGATTAAAACCATATTTTGAAGGAAAAAGACTAAATTTTAAAGAGGTTTTAATGCTCAGTCAACCTGATTAATAACTAGAATAGGTCGAGCTGACGACGTTAAACCAAGCGCTTTATGGGAGGCAACCCATAGTTATCTTTATTTAAGTGTAATGATTGTATATTTATTTGATTTATTATTAATTATGATATAAAATGAATTCTACTACTCATATTTATCTTTATAATCATCACGATATTGGATCCATAGAAAAAAATTGGAAAGCATTTGACCAGAGCGAAACTGGTCAAATTTTGCCTTAGCCGCCGACGGCGAGATCGACACCGCCGACAGCAAGTTCTGTCCGCCAAAATTCAGTTTTTATTTAAGAATCCCGCTGACGACAAGATCATTGCCGCCGATGGCAGGATCAGTGAATGAACCGTTTAGGGAGTTATTTTGACGGTTTTTGACAATTCTAAGTGTTTTAACTCTTTAAAAACGCATAGAACTCAAATTCTAAACCATTTACTTCCTAAAAACAATTTGAAACTCCACAAAAACTCATCATTATGGCATCCAATCACCTTGAAATCACTTGATCTCGAGTGTTCAATCGAAGAAGATTTGTCAGTTATGAGGTCCAGCGAATCTTCAACAAAGTAATGATGAAAAAGAGACTAATCAAAGAAAGAGGATTCATGAATAGAGAAGTGGAGAATTCGACAACACCTATTGAGGAGATGATTGTGCGACAACGTTGGGAGGTGTTATGCTATACAACTTCTGTAGTAGTCATCCCTGTAGTAAAAGAATTCTACTCCAATCTTCATGGAATCAACAACGGAAGCGTCTATGTGTGAGGCAGATGGGTAACTTTCACTCCTTCTAGAATTAATGAGTTATATTCAATTGAGAATACACCAGTTTTCCACTAATCCAACTTTGTTCCTACAAGAAATAATATGAATGAGATCTATCGATATTTGACTGATGAAGCAAAAGATTGAGAAATAAGAGAAGACGAGTATGTTAGCTTTTCTGCATCACTTCTAAACCCCATCTCTAAACACTGGCACTTCTTTATTTCTTCAAAATTATTACCCACTATGAGGGTAAATAAAGTTTCTAAGGAGTGTTTGATTCTAAATTATTGTATTCAAGTGGGATTACCTATCGATGTTGGTTCAATTATTGTGAAGTCTGCTTTAGGCCTGAATGTTCATGCATCGATTTATGGGCTAGGACATCCTTCAACAATTTTTACACTATTAAGTAAGTACCAAGTTTCATATGAAGCCTGGGAAAAGGTACTTTTACCCTGGAAACCCTTAGATCCAACTGATATGTTTCCTACTCTGGATAAGGATAATGAAACAACCATTATTACGGATCAAGCATCTCAAAATTCTCTTTCAATCAATCCCTTTACTGATAAAACAAATCTGATCTTACGGAAACTCAACGGATTGGAAAAAGAGGGACAAAACGTAATGAATTCAATGAATAACATCTTTGATTTATTTGATCATATTGATTGGAGGATGAAGGAGCACTTCGATCATTCTGGACATCTTAAGGCTAGTTTCATACGGCTTTTGAGAACGAAAGGATGGATTGAAGAAGATTCTACAGAAGAATTTCCTTACAGGCATTTCTACAATTTATTCGTTCATTTACATTCTATCAAAAATATCAGAGATAAGTTTAGTACAGACCCTGACGAGTAGAAGACATTCGTATTTGTTTATGTGTTGAGTTAGTTTGAATTTAATTTTTATGTAATTTGCACTTTTGATATTTTAGATTTTAAGAGTTGATCTCAGTATAGATGAGATTATGTGTTTTTTGTTTATATTCAGCGTTTTGAGTATTGTGGTTTGGATTGCGACGCTGAATTTGGTGTGTTAAGGTTATAAAAATACCATGTTAGTAACGTGGTGTACGAATATTGTAAACACTTGGATTTTATATAAAATTTGTGATGTTTTGTGTTGTGTGAATTTAATTGAGTTAAAATAGTATCTAATCACAGTAAAATATATTTAATTGATTGATCGGACATTAACGAGATTTAAAATGAATTGAAAACATTATTAAATATTAAAATAATTAATTTCCAAAAAATCCCACTGACAGCGAGATCGACGCTGCCGACGGTGACTTTTTCTAAAGACTTTAAGCCTATTTGAATTAATTAGCTCGCCGACGGTGAGATTTTTCCCGCTGACGGCGAGATCCCAAAAAACACTTTTATTTAACCGGTCAACCGTCACTATTCATCATCCCCTTCCTCAAAACATCGAAAAAATCGACCTAGGGCTTGAGAGATCTTAGATTTAGAGCAATTTCAACACATTTTGACACCGGATTTTATCTTCCCTTGATAAGAGCTTCACTCCCATGCAAAAAATATTTTGATTTTCACCTTGTATTTCTTCCAAATTTGGGGATTTTTGAAAAAAATTTGAAATATAGAGAAAATAGTTGGAAGAAATCCATGGAATTTATTTTAGATTATTTTAAGTCACGTTTGGAAGCCATTCTAGTATTATTTTGGAATTTAGTTGAGATTTTTGTAAATTTGATAGATCGAGAAATGGCTCCACAACAGAAGAGGCGACTAGATTTTGATGAGACACAATTCGTGAATGCTAAAGCTCAATCATGATATAACTTTAATATCAAAGGAAGAAAATGCATTCAAGATAAATTTTGTAAGAATCCAGGAGGAGAAGTGGAACAAATGATCAAAGATAGTACAGAAATTAAAGCTGCAGTTGAAGTCGTAAAAGAGTTTTATGTCAATTTGACTGACATAGAGGATGGGCCTATAAAGGTTAGAGGATTTTTAATCGATTTTAATGCTGCACGAATAAATTCTTTCTACGAAGTACAAGATCTTCATACCAGCTAGTACGATACATTCGGAACAATGGAAGGACCACTGGAGGAGGTGATTAACTTTCTCACTGATGGGAAAGGGACTTGGAAAATTAAGCAGCGTGAACGGGTAAACTTCCCACTTTCTATGTTAAATGCAACCTCTAAGTCTTGGCATTATTTTATTTGCTCTACTTTTCTACCCACTTATCACCATAGTGAAGTCACAAGAGATAGAGCAGTTCTGAATTTTTGTATTCAGCACCACAGAAGTATAAATGTGGGGAGTATTATTTATAAAAATATGTTAGCCATTGCAAAAAGTAAAAGTGGAGGAAGACTAAGACATCCTGGTCTAATATATGCACTCTACCAATTGTCTGGAGTAGAGGCGAGAGATGGTGAGGAATGGTTTGAACCTATGAAACCCATTACTCAGGCTAATATAAAGACTTATGAATCCCACGAAGGATGGAGATCTGGGACGGGAGCTATGCACCTTCAACTAGTAGGGATAATACCTCTACCAGTTATGACCCTCCTACTTATAGTTCTCCTACCCTTTATGATTTGATGAATGAAATGACTCTGCAATGGAAAAGTTTTGAAAAGATTGAAGAAAAATTGGAGCATATTGATCAGAGAATTGGAGGATTATAGCGGAGGCATGAATATGACAGTGATTATCTCCAGACGCATTCTGAATTTGAGATAGCCTAGTATGATGCTGAGAATCGTTATCGGAGAGGAGAGCTTGATCTTGTATTTCCTGAGTGCCCCCATTATACTCACTACCGCACCTACTCCACCTACGGAACAAGGAGATGAGGATATAGTTTGGGATTTTAATGTTGATGATTATATTCTATGATTAGATATTTATGTTGTGTGTTTGTTTAGTTGTTTAGTTTATGTATTTTGATTATTATGTTGTGTAAGACATTTAAACTTTGTTGTATAAGTTAAATTTGTGTAGTTTTAAATTTTAATATTTTAAATTGTGATTGTAACTACGTAAACTCGGATTAGTGAAATGTATGTGGATGTTGTGTTAAATTGTGCTTAGTATTAAAATAGGTATAAATTGTGTTAGTATTTTGTACTTATTTCAAAACTTCTTTACCCAGCAATTTCTTTGATATTATATATGTGTAGAAAATTATTAACAGTACAGGTTAATTAAGTGTTGAAAAGAACCTGCAGAACTTCAAAAGGAGAAATACCTAAAGCACGAAGGTATGATTTAAATTTACATTTTGTTTTCTTTTCACCCTATATAAATAGATAGAAAAATTTAAGTTTGCCGGAGGGAAAAACAAAAATTTAATTATTATATTGTTCTCAATTTATATTTTCAAAAATTTTTATATGAATAATTTTCTGTAGTAAATTTAAATCAGTAAACTAGAATTAATTTATTTAATTATTATAGAAAGTTAAAAGAAATACTTTTAGTGATTAAACAAATTTTGTAGATTAAGATATTTGGAATAAAGGATAAGAATAAAGTTAACTATTTAAAGTAAGGAAAACTATATTTTAAAATATTAAATTCTGAGGTATTTAGAGGAGAAAGAAATGATTGAAACTCAATGAAGTGAAAACTATGAAATACATATAAGATAAAGAAATATTTCAAGTTTCAAATTTAGGAAGAGGAAAATGAAGTTCAAAATTATTAACAGGATATCCAGATACAGTAATCCTCACTTAAAAAAAATGAAAAAGATAAAGAAAAAGGATTGAAAATCAATCCAAAATGAAAAGAAAAGAAAAAGTAAGTGAGGAGAAGCTTGAGGAGATGCCTTATCAAAAATTGGCTTCATTTGAATCAACCTAAAGGGTAAAACTTAGTTATATTTCTAAACTTATATATATGGATTTGTATTTTACTAAATAGTGTTTTCATGCATTTCCTCTCATCTAAATATCCTAAGTAATCTAATATTGTAAATATAGTCATTCTTGAAATGAATGGAAGACTATAACTCTTAAACTTGATAACTAAATAGCCTTATATCTATAGACTTAATTTAATTATCTAAAAATTTTTCTAATAAACTTTAATAAAATACTTATTTAAATTAAATTTATAGTATTTCTGAATTAAAACTTTACTACAAATAATCATTACTTTTATGTAGTATCAAGATTACTTGAGGATAAGTAATAGTTAAGTTTGGGGGATTTTGATCACAGGAAAATGTATTGAGAAATTCATATGAATTTTATATGAAATTACACTTTAAAGAAAAGTATTTTCTATGTTTTATTGCAGGTATGAAGAATTATAGGTAATGGGAGCAAAAAGATCGAAAAGTAGCGAATCTGGAAAAAAAGGACTAAAAGAGATGAAAATTAACTATCCCGCCGACGGTGAGGAATAGGCCGCCGACGGTGTGATTTTCCCGAAAGTTTTTGAATATATTATAAAGGAGCCCGCCGACGGTGAGATCATGCTCGCCGACAGTGAGCCTTAGTAGTTGGCCAATGTTCTAGAAGCCCGCCGACTGTGAGAAGGTCGGTCAAGCAAATGTTCATTGAATCTGGACACTTTTTGAAGAGGTGCTTAAGCAACCTTTGGAAATATTTCTCTCTCTTTAAATAGAGACAGATTTAGGCCGAAAAAGGGTGTTCTTTTGGTGTGTGTGTTCTTTTGGTGTGTGTGTCTTAATCTGAGTCTCGAGAGTCTTTAGTGTGTGAGTGTGTTCTAGATAGTTCATTAGAAAGTTTAATTGAGTGTGTTGTACAAGAAGGAAGAGCCAGAGGAACATCAAGGAGGCTGCTTGGGGAGAAGATTCGAGATAAATTTTTATTTATTGTTTTATAGCTTTAAATGAAATCCAAGTTTTGTGTTATTCTTCCTATGCATTCTAAGTAGTTTTCTCTATCTTTCTCCTTGTTGTTGAGATTTTGTGAAATGGAAAATTGAATTAGTTGTGCCTTAAATATTATATAAAAATTGTGATAATATCTTACTTAAATCCTAATTTAATTTCAATTTGGCCAATTGAACTGTTAAAATATGTTGAATTATCAACTATAGTAAAGATTACATCAAAAATTCAGAGAAATCAAAAGCCTTGAAAGGAGGGTGCAAATAAATAGGGAAATATTATTATCGGGCGTAGAATTGGATATTTTAGTGTGACAGACTAAAATCTTCAAATTCGGTCCTATCATTTGGGAGCTAAAGTGTAGATGTTAGCCCTCAGGCCAGTGGAACGCGGGAGCTCCGAAGTGGCAGCCGGTATCTTCCCAGCCTAGCCGCAGATTCAGTAACCAAGCATCGGATTAGTAATGTTCTTTATGCCAGGACCAAATGGTAAATAATAGGAATGCTCCTATTTGGCACATTATAATTCTAACTAAATTAATTATCCATTCACTTAATTCTCTTAACAAGGAGAAAGATACTTTTTCTAAATTGCAATCTTCCATTAAGTAATAGAGTTTAGTATAAGCGTTCTTTATTTTCGTATACTAGATAGTAATTGCATCTGCTGAAATTAGTTCTTAATCTCTAAACTTCCCTGTGGGATCGATATTTAGGACTCCATTAGAGCCCTTTTTTACTTGAACGATACGTATACTTGCGTTGATAAAAAGGGGCACATTTTCTATTTTTACTCTGTTAAACACTTATATAGTTATAAAGTTCCGCAAACATATCCACCCTGTGAGTGCCACCTGTGTTGTCAGTGAGTCACACTTCAAATTACCACAGTTTTGCCACCTCACCTTCATGTCATTATGCCCCTTTACCATGGTTAAAAATAAGTCATCCAAGGGGTCATGTGATGTCATAAAGGAGTTTTGGATTTTTTAGAAAACCAAAATGTCATAGGTTTAAAAATTCCATTTAATACCCCTCTTAATTTAATTTCCATTTTAAATTAATCATTTCATTAATTAAATGTTGGAAATTATTTTATTAATCAATTATTAATTGGAAATAATTCCAAATTAATTATTTTATTAATATTCATGTCATTAAAATTGAACTTTGTCTCTTTTCATGACTTTTTATATTAATTTTCATTTTAATTAATTATGTCATTAATTAAAATATGAAAATTATTGGTCAATTAATTAGTTAAAAATAGTTTTGGAATTAATTATTTGATTAATTCCATCACTTTTAATTAATTTTTGCATTTTATGGCTTTTGAATTTAATTTTTTATTTTAATTAATTATGTCATTAATTAAAATTTTAAAAATTAAATAATTAGCCAATTAATCAAGCAAAATAATTTTTAGATTAATTATTTGATTAATTATGTCGTTTTGGGATTTTAAACATGTCATTGGGTCAATAATTGGTCCTTTGGCCAAAAATTGACCATCTTGACCAAATTTAAATTTTTAGGTTAAAAGGTTGACTTATGGGGTCAACAGGGTTGGTCATTGGGTCAAGATTGATCATTTTGACTAAAGTTGACTTTTTAGGTTAAAAGGTTGACCTATTAGGTCAACAGAGTTGGTCATTAGGTCAGGATTGACCATTTTGACCAAGGTTGACTTTTTAGGTCAAAAGGTTGACCTATTGAGTCAACAGGGTTGGTCATTGGGTCAGGATTAACCATTTTGAACATGGTTGACTTTTTAAGTGAAAAGGTTGACCTATTGGGTCAACAAGGTTAGTCATTGGGTCAGGATTGACCATTTTGACTAAGGTTGACTTTTTAGGTCAAAAGGTTGACATATGGGGTCAACAATGTTGGTCATTGGGTATGGATTGAATTTGGTCCTATTTGACTTTTTAGGAATACCCTGGGTGGCCTGGCCTGGTGAGGGTTGACTTGCACATACACTACACTCTCACACACATTCCAAGTCCTAAAACCACATTCTCACCCAACTTGACTTCCTGACTCATGTAGGTAATTCATATGGATGGTCCTTAACCCCTAAGCCCCTGGCTAAGAGGGTTAGGAACAACATAGTGAATACCCCAAATGAGTCCTCTCATGGCCCATGTGGGCTTAATATGGCTTCATAGCTCAACCAAAGTGATTCCATTCTACTCAAATTTGATCAATCTTCATTTTTCCAAAATTTCAATTTTTGACCCCCGAGGCTCTACACCCACTAAACCTACCAAATGCCCTTAGAACTACCCACAATTTACAAAATCACCTAAATTACCCAAAATTCCTCAAAATCAATACTAAACATTTCCCCCGACTTAAATTGATCATCCATAGCCAAAAATACCAAAAACTCCGAAAGTACCCCCCAATACCCTCCAAATACCCAAAATGCCCTTCTTAGCCTAAAAATCTAAGAATTCCAAAAATTCCCAGAAAATTTCAGAAAATCCGAAATATTCCCAATTTCATTTTGTTCAACTACATCATGGACCAATTTTTCCAATTTACCCCACTTTTACCAAAACCCCCAATTTGACCCATTTTTAACCCAAGTGAACCCAATGTCAAACAAAACCACCCCAATTGACCTCAATTTTGGTCCAATTCAATTCTAAACTTCAATTCAATATCCCCAATATCAATTTAGACCAAATCCAAGTCCAATTTGATTGACATTTGAGCCCAATTTTGATTTGAAGCCTAAGGTCCAATTTTGGCCCATGACCTAAACCTAGCCCAAACCAACCCAATTCGACTCCAATTGGCCCCAAATCTTTTCTAAAACCTTCCTAACACCCCCACAAACAAAAAAATAACTTTATTTGCCCCAAATTTGAACCTAAACTCCACCCAAACCTAACCCAAAACAAAAATCCCTTAAATTGACCAAAGCCCAAACCTAACCCAAATGGGCCCAAATCCCAAAATCAAAGCCCAACCAAAGTTGAAAACTCTTTGTGACACTCCCATGAACATTTCTCAACTTTAATTTTACATCAAATCAAACTTTAACCCAACCTTAACCCAAGTTAGTCCCAATTTGGCCCACCTTGGCCCCTTTACCAAAAGACCCCACATTAAACCCAATTCAATTCAAAATCACTTTAAACTTGTTCCAAACCACTCATGACACATACCTAAACCAATTGCAACATTTATTTGACATGGTCCTTCACAAAATTTTCATCCAAAAGCCCATTTTAAAATCCAAAAGCCCACTTCCTTAAACCACCTTAAAAGCCCATCCAAAACCATTCCAAAAGCCCAAAATCTATCCTAAAGCCCACATGACATTTTCATTTGTCATTCTTTTTAATCAAAACCACCCCCTATGTCCAAAATCCATCATGTTGATCAAACCAAAATGGCATCATGACAAATCCCATTAAAAGAATTCAAAATTTTCAAAATTCCAAATAACCCATTTCCATGAAATTGAGCCAAGCCATGAGCAAGCCATGGACAAGCCTTGGAGCCATGCTTAAGCCACATGGAAGCCATGAGAATCTTAGGACAGTCAACCCTCCCTAAATGGCAAAAGGAGGAGATCCTTTAAACACTCCCTAAAAGTCATTAGCCATACCCATGTTCCACCCTAACCCAAAATTAATCCAAATATATATGGATGGGGACTTCTCCACTCCAAACCACTCGACTCATATGACCTCCCTCACCCAAATCAGTCCCTTGGTGGGTGCACCAAACCCAAATACATGAATTGACCAAAATCAAGCCAAAATGACCCTTACCCCATGACATTTTAATCAAACCTCCTTACACATGGCAATAGCCAATCGCTTGCACCAAACCCCGACTCGACCTCACTAGTCAAGATGGTGACCAATGCCTGGCCGGCCGCCGCCCGGGTCACCGTAAAACACCATGGCCGAGAGCTCCATGTGAGCCAAATTTTTCAATTCTCCCCGCCGAGTCGTCCCAACCCAAATGGACACCATGGCTGTTCTTCTCCTCCCCTGAGCAGCTGATCCCAGCCTCCAAACCCCCCTGGGAAGCCATCCAGCCACAATTATTTAAACACCACCACCTCTCGGCCAAAAATAGAGTGGAACGAAACCTTACCAAAACTCTGCCAAAATCATTCCAGAGCCCTCTCCAGACATAGAGAACTTGATCCTCACTGAAATCCAGCCATAAAACCCTCTCTGTGTGTTCAATTTCTGAGTTGAAAATCCACCCAAAAAACAGGACACTTCACCACAGTGAGCCAATCTCCAAATTTATTGATCCTACACCTTCACCAGACCAAGAGGAGAAGTTCCCCAATAAAAGCCCCCTCACCAGGCCAGCCATTGCTTCCAGCCTCCAAGCTTTGTGATCGGCCTTGGTCACTTTCACACTTAGACAATTCCCGAGAGCCAGAGACATCATCTGGAGCTTGCCTGGACTCAATCGAAGGTGACACAACTCTCAAATCGAAGATTCCCTTCTCTGAGCAAAGGTATGAACTCACTCTTCCTCTCGAGCTTCCAGCAATTCTCCATTTTGTTGGGGTTAATTTCATAGCCTATAAACCGTATGGATGTGTTCGTCTCCTCAAGACGAATCCATAGAGCATAAAAACACAAAAATCTTTAAGAATCGAGTGAGATCTTAGGGTTTTAGTGTGGACGGTCACGGGTGCACACCAGTCGTAGACGATGACCAGGAGCCATTGGATTGCGCGTGTATCGAGCGGAAGGCCGAGATCAAGTCGGACGGTGCAATGGTACATGAATCGCAGGGACTCGTGGCTGCTGACTCAAGTGGCGGCGTCGAATGGGATCGCAACACGTAGGGGCTTCCGAGCTGCCGAGGTTGACGCGGCGCTGCGTGGATAAGTAGATAAATCCCTATTTTCTGAATTAATTAAATACCCAAAACTTAGAAAATTCATATCTTTGTATAAGAAAATCACAAAAATAAAATAAAAATACCCTTTTGCTCAGTGAACAGAGGAGAATAATGTGAAAGAGAAATCAAGTTAATTGGATGAGTATTTTATTTTTAATAATTTATTTACTGTGTTTAGTATTTTGATTCTTCATTTGCATAGATAATTCACCATGGCATGAGACCATAGGGCTTTTGAAGCCTCTGATCTTGGGGACATTCTCTGAATTTTTCAAGGTCAGAGGCCATCTCTGTGAAAAGTTATTAAATCTTCAAGTTCATGTCACTTTTTTAGGTATTTTAATTCCAATAATTAGCATGTTGCAAAATAAATTCTAGGAAAATTTGGTGATGTTTCTTAGGACCAGAGGACCCTATGAAAAATATATTTTAAGTTAATTCATTCATAATAGCCTCAATTGGCCTAAACCCCTAAAATTAAATTTCAATTAATTAGGGTTAACCACACATTAAATTGACCTGAAAACAATTCTCCATTGCTCTTTAGGTCAGAGGAATCTTACATAAATTTTTTAAATCAATTGGACTTGATTAACCCCACAAAATGGATTGATTGAGCCTCATAAGCAAAATGGAACTTTAAAAATTCATAACAACAAAAATACTTTTCAAAAATTCACAAAAATGGTTTTAGAGTTTCTCTCGATATCAGAGGAGTTTAGAAAAATTAAAATTGGAATTTTTTAAAAAAGTTGATTTTTCACAATATTTTAATATTTTAATAATTAAAGAAATAATAAAAATTATAAAAATATTTAAAATCATAAAAATGTCACATTTTCACTCCTAATCACTTAGGAATAAACCAAATATTTTTCCTAAGTCCCTAGGATAAGATATTGAATTTTAAAGGCTTAATGTAATTTTTAAAATTAAAAAAATGAATTTTCAACCTTTTTCACTAAAATAATTCTAATAAATCAAAGAAAAATCAGAAAATTATAAAATCTGTTTCTCTGGACTCCTTGAGGTCAAAGGAATTTAAGAAAAATATAAAATCTATTTTTCAACTTTTATTTTATTTTAAAATTAATAAATACTCTAAAAATAAAAATAATTATAATAAATAAAATATAATTTAAAAAAATCACAAAAATTGGTCCAGATGGTCCTCTGGTCATTAGAAATATCCCATAATTTTCTTAAGGATTGAAACCTTTCCTTGGACATGTTGTTGAATTTTCTTTGAAAACCCTTATTTTCTACTAAAAATAATTATATAAATAAATTAAATTCAAAAAAATCACATTTTCTCGTCTAATGTCTTAATTGACATGTGAGTGAGGTGACATAAAAATTTCAAATTCATTTGAGCTCAATTTAGTGAGTTATGAAATAAATAAGCTTAAAAGGGCATAAAGGTAATTAAGAATTTTAACCCTTAATTAAAACTTTAGGTTTAATCAAAATGAAGGGTAAAATATTTGATTTTAATTTTCTCTTGGATGATTGAAACTTAGGGAAATTAAAAGGGTAGAAACCCATTAAACACTTTGAAAATATCAAAATGAAACTTTAATTAATTAAATAATTTAAATTTTGGAAGGAATATATTTTAAATTTGGATTATTAAAATAGGGATATTATTAAGAGGATATTTATTCTTTAATTTAAAAATCCCTAAATAAGTCACTTTAACAATATTTAATTCTTTATTAAAAATTAAGAAAATAATCCAAATTAACAATTAAAACTAAAATTAAAACTAAAATTAAATTAAATTAAATTTAAAATATTGAAACTAAAATTAAAATTTAATTTAAATTAAAATAAATTAAATTAAATTAAAATTAAAATTTAAATTAAATTAAATTAAATTAAATTAAATTAAAATTAAAATTAAACTAAATTAAATTAAACTAAATTAAATTAAATTAAAATTAAATTAAATTAAATTAAATTAAATTAAATTAAATTAAATTAAATTAAATTAAATTAAATTAAAATCAAATTAAAATTAAATTAAAATCATTTAACAACAAACCTAAATAAAATCATTAAGAGTTAAATCAAAACATACAAATAATTTCAACACCTCTTTCTATCTAAGTAAACTTAAAACATAAACATCAATCTGAAATACTAAGATAATTGAAAGTGTAAAGATTTAAATTAAATCTAAAATAATTTGAACATTATTACAAACTTAAAACCTCATAGTTAAATTAAAACACTTTAAATCATTAACTCAAACTTTAAATTAAGAATGATTAAAATTCTCAACAACCCAACTTGCCCTTAAAGGCTTTAATTATTATAACTCTTAAATAGAGTATTAAGTGAGATGTCACTTCATTCATCAGGTAATCAAATACCTGAGTTCACTCGAACAAGAGACAAAGCTTAACTAAACTCCCTGGATGATTAATTCACATCATGCAACTAAATTTACTTGGACTCAAAATAATCCAAGAAGTATTGAAAAGATGTTTAGGACTCGTCCTAAGCACCTCCTCAATATGATGAGATGTTTAAGAAGAACAATTAAATTTAATTGTTCTTTGATGAAGAAAATCATCCTTAAACAAAACACAACAGCCTAGACGTCATAGGAAATGACTAGTTACAGGATTAGGAATTTGGTAGACAACCAAAACCCTTCCCTTAGCTTTACCTAGGTATCTATTGAAATATTTAAATGCCTTAACATGTGTTTTAAGTGCAGCTTGGGATGACGGGAAGACCCTCCAGGTACGCTTTTATTTTATTGCAATTTACTTTATTGCAATTTACTTACATGCACTGTACTTTACCTTTTCTTACATGATAAACAAAACTGTTGCATGAAAACCAAAACCTTTATGATAGTCCCTGAACTAAAACCAAAACTAAATTAAAAGTCATTGCAAAATAAAATTAACCGCAACAACATTCCAAAATATAAAACAACTCAAAATTTAATCACAAAGAGAACAACAGAACTACAATTACAACTAAATTAAAACGTCTCATTGAATGATCGGGAATACCTCAGATGATGTAACCCACGTGTTGCTAACGGGATTTCCCATAGTCTAAATGAAAGTGTGGAACTCATTCAGTTGAGTTTAGCAAATTCATCTGAACTAAGTGAATTCGATGAAAATAACGGTGCCGGGATGACAGAACCGTGGATCTTTATCGGTTCTGTTTAAACAACTTTAAGATTTGTTTTAATATTAAAAACACTTGGATTTTAAGATTTTCTCTAAACCAAAACACTTCTCTCATCTCCTGATTTATAACTTCTAAAACTAAACCTCTCCAACAACAAGGAGCTTGGAGCACGGTGGGCAGCACAACCATCGTCATCAGCAAAACTTGAATCTACTTCAGCAAAACCTTTCCTAGTTTTAAACAACAAAGCCATAGGATTTCGAGGTAGTTTGCTTAGTGCAACATAAACCCTCAACTCTTCATTAGGCATTTGTATAATCATGTTATGCAAATTAAGCCCTAACCGGTCTTAGGACTCCGAGGTAGTCGTTCGGTACGACATAAACCCTCATATCTTCCAGGTTATTTGTATGATCATGTCATACAAATATAAATCCTAATCAATTAAAATTGACAAGATTGTAACATCAAAATAAAATTCCTAACTCGAAGCCAAACAATAGGATAGTTTGGGAAGTTGCCAAGATTCTTCTTGGATCCTCAACTTCTCCTACTTTTCTTCCTTTGAACTCCTAAAATGAACTATTCCAAATTTGATCCATTCCATATTGAAATTCCAAAATCCAATCCCTTGAAAACCTTAAACTTTGAAATTCTTGAGAGCAAAACCACTAATCATTATCGAGAGTTTTCTTAAATGATTCCCATCATTTAAGATGTAATTAACTATAGGGGCTTGCCCTTATAGGGATCTTTAAGAACCCATGTAATATAAACCCTGCTTAATTTCTTTGTATTAAGCAGGGGAACTTGTTGGCTTATAAAATTGGTTCGCAGACCAAACGGATGTCACAAATCTTTTAGTTTATTTAATCGAGCCCCCATTGTTAAGCAGTGTGTTTGTCCTTCGAGATAGATACACGGCTTGTGATGTGGTGCTCATTTATATAAACTATTTGGGATGTGAGATCGGTTTGATTTCATATCATAAATTCTTCAAATTTTAAAATTATTTTCAAAATCAAAATGCTACTTTCCAAACTATATATATTTAAATTAAATTTAAAACCTAAAATTTGCCGACAATTTCTGTTAGGCAACCCCTTTTCAAAATACAACACTTAACCTAAAAATATGCCGACAACTTCTGGCTACTCCGCTGGGGACTAGTTCTTGTCTCCATTTTGATCAGATGATTTTGCTTTCATAAATCGGTAATGAGTCCATACCCCTAGTGGACCAAACTACCATTCTTTCCGTTGGGATACCCCGTTCATTTCTGTATTGAACGAGTATAGCCAACTCCTCTCTGATTTTGGAACCACTGTTTAGACACCCCTAAACAGAGAGGTTTCGAGATTCTTTTACCTCTTTTCTGAGATGGGGTGGACCCCCAATAAGTGTTAGTTTAGGAGCGGTCCTTCGAGTCGAGAAGTCTTGCATAAGACTTTCTCTTCTTTTCCAATTCTAAATCAATTACCTTTTATATAACCTTTTTCCTTCAATCGTTTTGTTTCTAACAGACGAACCTCCTAATAACCAATCTCTTTAAAAAATCACAAATACACTAAGATAAACAAAAATGTGTTCGGACTCTTTCTTTTTTTCTTCCTAAACTTTACGACGAAAGGAAGCATAATTCGGAACTGACATTCGGAGTCTGCCCTGCAGAAAATGACTGCCCCAAAGTTAATCTTCTTCTTCACCAATGGAATGGACTTCGCCGTTTACAAGGATGAGCTGCCCGACAATGGAATCATCCGTTTCGGACAAGGGTTCGAAAACACAGACATCAAGTTTGCTCATGTCACTCTCTTCACACTAATGGACAAAGTGTCAGAAACAGAAGAGCCCGTGATTGAGTTCAACTTGAAGTCAGTTCAGGAATTCCCTCCCCTGCAAAGGGTTCTAGTTCAAAGAAGTACTACTGTTCGTAGGAGGACTGTTATCTCTACCCCCACCGGTCTAGTCATCTCTGCACCTACCCCGACTTCTGCCAAACTGAAGGGGAAGGAAATCCAAGTCTGTGATGAGCCTGTCACCGTGGAGGGTGCGATTTTGCTACGGTACCATCTGTTTTTAGATTGGGTCCAGCTCAAGAATTGCACCCCTAACTCGGACTCAAAGGAGAAATAGAAGCGAAAGATCGCCAAGAAAGCCAGAGCTGCTGAAGTTGCTTTTCTAGAAGAAATTCCTGAAGAAAGAGAAGAACTGCCTGAGTATATACCTCTGTTGGAGGGGAGCAGGTTTCACCCTCTCTCTGCCACATTAGATGAAGAGAATGTCTGTAGGATCGCCGCTACATTACCCCGACCTGCGTACTACAGCAATTACAAGAGGAAAAGGGATAAGACTACGCCATTGGCTTGGCTGCAAGCTGTGATAGATAGATTGGCAAAGAAAGAAAGATGCCCTGTGTCAGAAATCTTAAGAAGGATAGGACGGATGCCAGCTAAATCCCGCCTCGGACCGCGAATAGAGCATGTTGCTACCACAGAGAAACCATAGAAGAAGATAAAAGCCAGTTCACCCGTTATTGTATCGGGTCTACAAATTAGGGAGGATACCACCTTCCAGCATATAGCCGACAAATCATCCGGTCCTAGGCTTCCGACTGCGAGAAGGATGGTATGGCTACCTGCTACTAGCGAGCTAAGACCAAAACAATGTCCTGAGAAGAAAAGTCTCGTCAGGAGACTTGAATCAAAAGAAAGTGCTACTACAATAAAGGGGACTCCTGAAAAGGAAGTTCAACAACCGTCACGAGATAACTGCAAGACCATGCGGAAACGGCCACTAGAGGATCCCATGGACAAGTTAAGGACCGACATCCGACGGTTAGCAAAAGAAAGAGAATAAGAACTAGAAGATGAAGTTGACTCATCAGAGTTCATGGATGAGGAGTATGTCGAGATCAACATGGTTGAGACACGAGCATCATCCGCTTCACAAGGTGCTCCAGTAGCTATGGAAAGAGATGAACCGAAAGTAATGATTGCACAGCTTCGGGAAAGAGATGACACAATTTCCCAGATGGCAAAGAGGATGGAAGAGATGGCTGCCGCCTTAGCCACTCTCCGCAGTCGGTACAACCTCGTAAAGAGACACCCCGTAAATTATCCATATTGCAGATGGAGGAAAAGAGATCACATCCATCAACGGAGACGAACAACCAAAGAAAGATCCTGCACAAAGCATGATTCCAGAAAAGGACATTAAAAACATGGTAGAACAGCAGGTGCGAGAAGCCCTAGCAAAATCTAAGAGTGGAGCATCTATTCAGGCGGGTAGACCTTATCCCGAAGAGTTCGATGCAGTCCAATACCCGAAAGGCTTCGTACCACCTTTGTTTAAGACTTTTGATGGAACGAGAAACCCCCGGCAGCATGTCGCACATTTTCGTGCTAGTTGCTGCAATGCCGGTGGGAGTGACGCTCTACTCTTCCACCAGTTTGTCAGTAGTTTATCAGGGATTGCCTTCGACTGGTATGCAGAATTGCCGAATGGTTCAGTAAAGCCCTTTTCAGAACTGGAGAATTTCTTCGTTAAACGATTTGACGGGGCTCAGCACCACATCACTATCGGTGATCTAGTGGTGGAGCAACAAAAGCCGAACGAGACTTTAGTGGATTACATACTTCGATGGAGGAACTTAAGCATGAAGTGTGAACCACAGCTTCAAGAACAACATGCAGTTGGCATCCTACTTAAAAGTATCCATGGCCCGATAGCACTTCTCCTTAAAGGATTTACAATCAAGACTTTCGAGAAGTTGCATAGCAAGGTCTGGAGCTTGCAAGAAGAGGCAAAGCAGTTAAGTTTCGTGGACAAGAACGATAAGCAGAAGCCCGTGAAAACATTCAAAAAGAAATCTTGAATCGTCGCAGCAGTAGATAAGGGCAAGCAGCCGGTTCAGATACAATCAAAGCGGCCACAGCCTAGTTATCAACCACCACAGCGGACTTATCTGCAACCTCAGCAAGGCTATCAGCAACCTCATCCGAGCTATCAGTCGCCTCAGCATTATGAACAACCGCCTCGTTCATCGCGTACCTTAAGAGAACTTCTAAATAAAGAATATCCATTAAAAACTAAAGCAGTAGCGAAGATGTTCCGCAGCTTAATGAAGACACCGGATTTTCAGTTGCCAGAGCCCAAGAAGCCGGTGGAAGTCAATAAGAAAGATCATCCGAACTATTGCCCTTACCACCAGATGCTCGGACACAAGATAGAGGATTTCATCACTTTCAAGAGTTGGCTTAATGATAATCTCCGAAAAGGGAACATAACGATCCCAAAGGAATACATGAAGGAACCCCAGAAAGGAGGTTCTGTCAATGTTATTTCAACGGATCCCATTGTTCCGATAGACCCGTACATGACCGATGATGGATGGAGTACCGTCTAAACAAAATCTTCAAAGAAAATTTTGGATCACATCCAGACCGCTTCGGTATGCACTTCAACTCAGCGTTTAAAACCTGCCGAGCCGGCACTATCACTTGCGATTGAAGAACCACCCCAGAAGGAGGAGAAGATCGTGGAAGAAAAGGAGACCGAGGCTCCGAAGGGTAGACTAGGGACTGCTTATCCTAGGATGGTAGTTTCAAATTTGGGGGAGAAATCCCTCGAACTCCTGACTCTGTATGATTATATGCTCGCTCCGGCGGGATCTTATAATAATAAGGGTTATGGCGTTGGCTACGTTTTGACTGTTTCTAACGATTACATAACTAACGACAACCAGCTTAATATGGACCTCAATTCCAATACAAATAACGATTCTCAAATCATACACAACCTCGACGACCACGACGAAGAAGATGTTCACAAAGGAGGCTACGAAAGTTTGACAAGCGACGAGTCCATTTATGAATTCTGAGGGGCTCCGATCACGATAGAATTAGAACCATCAGACACCGAAGCAACTTCAGAAGAGCCAGTTGTTCCAATTCAAGAGGATACACCGGCAGATTCAACACGAAGTTCAGAATAAATAACTGAAGTAAATTTAAGAAGTGGAAAAGTTCTACCCCCGAGAATGGGTCCAAAGGATAAAGGAAAGCAGGTGGTTGCTCAGGAAGAGCCAACCCCAGTAGAAGAATTGCCCATTCGGGAAGAAACAGAAGAACATGACAATAAAGTGGACTACAACGTGCTAGCCCATCTTAGGAAGCTACCAGCCAAACTAAGCATATACGACGCTCTGATCCTGTCAAAGGAGATGAGAGAGGCTCTGATCAAGGCTTTACTTGATCCAGAGATTTGTTTAGCTTAAATGGTCAGTGATTCCTTCGACGAGGTTTGCTCGTTACCTTCACGGACAATGATCTATTACTGGGAACAGCGGATCACAACCGACCATTATACATTTTAGTCACAGTTGGAAAGTTTTACGCTCTCTAGAGTGTTGGTTGATCCAGGAGCATCAATCAACATAATGAATCTTCAGACACTAGCATATTTGGAAATTGATGCTCGCGAGCTTGAAGCAGATAAGATGCTATTACAGGGCTTCTATCAAAAAGGAGAAAGAGCTCTTGGATCGATAACACTACTAATGAAGACCGGTGATTTAGCAAAGACAACCACAAAATTCCACATAATTGATTCTGAGACATCGTTCAACGCTCTACTGGGTGGACCATGGATCCATGAAAACCGGATGGTACCGTCATCTCTGCACCAGTGCATAAAGTATTACGATGGAGGAGAACAGTGCATCAAAGGTGACTTACAACCATTCTCCGTGCACGAAATTGGAATTCGTGAAGATGCAGCCTACTACGCGCCCCCAAAGAAAACAATCTTTTCCAGAAATACTATACCAAATGAAGCAAAAGAAATTCGAGATGATGAAGAACCTGAAATTCTAGTCCAACAGTTACTCACCACTCCCTTACGGCGAGATGGTGAAGATTTCTCCAGGACTCGCACCCGAGGTCGAGGCCGGGGACGAGGACGTGGAAGAAATGTTGGAACAGTTGGACAAAAGAAACCGGTCATCGATGTTGATTGGGAGAACAGTTTCGAAGAAGAAGAAGAAATTAAGAAAGAAGCAGCGACAATAAGTCAAAAGAAACCTCAGTTCAAGATCTCTCTCGAAGATGAAAAGAATGAAGAATATAAATCAATGTACGAGAAGATTAACCATTATGTACATACTATGACCCAGACCCTAATCCATTCTAATAAGATCGAGGGTATGGTGGTCAAGGAAGTGCATGGTGGTGGTATTAAACCAATCAAGTTTTACCGTGGTGCTTCTTCTTCCAATACTGAAAAAGATGTACAATTTGAAGATGTTACTTCATCTGAATTAATGGAACTACCTTTTGAGTGGTACTCTCCCTGTGTTCAAAACCTAATTCAATGTGGTGTCTTACCTTGACAATGGACAAAAGGACAATCACAACATTTTGAAAAATTATGGAATAATGTCGGTCGGCCTCCCAATTCAAAACATGGTCTCCAATTCAGCACAGTAGGATCAGTTGACGATGCGGGATTTTGCTTAGTTGTCACTTGCGAGCCTAATGAAGACTGCTTGGAAGCTTCAGAAGACCTCGAAGATCTACCAACCAGAGACGCTCCACCAGAATTCGAAGAAGAAATCAAATCTACTATAGACGAGTTAACGGAAGTTAACTTAGGTACTAGCGAAGAACCTAGGCCTACCTTTGTTAGCTCCTTACTCAATAAAGAAGACTCCGAGGAAATAATCAAGCTACTAATGGAATTTAAGGACTGTTTTGCTTGGAGTTACGATGAAATGCCAGGATTAGCTCCAGAAGTCACAGTTCACAGGCTAGGAGTGGATCCTACTTCTGTTTCAGTCAGACAAGCTCCCAGCAGAATGCGTCTAGAAATTGAGCAACAAGTAATAGCCGAAGTTAAGAAGCTAATAGACGCTAGATTTGTCCATGAAGAACATTACCCTACTTGGTTAGCCAACGTGGTACCAGTCAGAAAGAAGAACGGTCAGATCAGAATCTGTGTGGATTTCAGAGATTTAAATAAAGCATGTCCAAAGGACGAATTCCCGCTACCAATTCCAGAATTGATGATCGACATTGCTTCAATGCATGAAGTATTCTCATTCATGGATGGATCTTCAGGATACAATCAGATAAAGATGGCACCAGAAGACGAAAAGCTCACGGCATTCAAAACGCCGATCGGAGTGTATTGCTACAAAGTAATGTCATTCAGACTAAAGAACGCACGAGCAACATACCAAAGAGCAATGACAAGAATTTTTTATGATCTCATTCATAACCAAGTCGAGTGCTACGTAGATGATGTGGTCATCAAAAGCAAACTAAAGGAAGATCATCTGTATGAATTGAGAATTGTTTTGGAGCGATTAAGACAATACAACCTTAAGATGAATCCCTTAAAATGCGCCTTCGATATCACCTCTGGGAAATTCTTAGGATTTGTTGTCCGACATCGCGGGATTGAAATTGATCCAGAAAAGATTAAAGCTATATTAGAAATGCCTCCTCCCAAAACTTTGAAACAACTACGATCCTTTCAAGGGAAGTTGGCATATCTTCAACGCTTTATCTCGAACTTATCAGGTAGGTGTCAGCCCTTCTCGGCATTAATTAAAAAGGACGCCAAATTCGTTTGGGATGAGAAATGCCAGCGGGCTTTCAGAGATGTTAAGCAATATTTAATGACACCTCCTATCTTAGCAGCTCCAGTCTCAGGTAGACCGTTGATACTTTATACCGCGGCTTTAGACGAATCCCGAGGAGCCCTTCTAGCCCAGGTCAATGATGAGGGAAAAGAAAATGCTCTCTACTACTTAAGCCGTCGCCTAATTCCGACGGAAGTAAAGTATCCTCCGATTGAGAAGCATTGTTTGACCCTGATCTTCACCGCTCAAAAGCTCAGGCATTACATGCTTTCTCATAAGGCAACCTTATTTCGAGAGTTAATTCGTTGCAATACTTGATGACCCAACCGATGCTTTCTGGCAGACTTGCCAGGTTGTCGATGATACTATTGCAATTCGACATAACTTTTGTTCCTCTTCGCGCCATAAAGGGATAAGTTCTAGCTGACTTCCTTGCAGCACACCCTTTACCGATAGATTCGCCTCTCGACGACGATTTGCCTGACGAGTAGATAATGAGCCTAGAAGACCCTGATGATCAACGTTGGGAACTGTACTTCGATGGTGCGTCCTCAGCACAGAACAATAAAGAATTGCAAACGATAGTGCCCGGTAAGGCGGGAATCAGACTAATCTTTATAACACCAGAGCGGGGGATGTTAAGATACTCCTACCACTTAAAAGAACCATGTACAAACAACGAGTCAGAATACGAAGCCCTTATAACCGGATTGGAATTAACCATTTAGATGGGAATAACAGACATCAACATCTACGGAGATTCTCAATTGATCATTCAACAGGTCGCCAGACAGTACAGAATTTTAAAGCCAAGGCTCGAGCAGTACTTTCAGTACACCATGAAATTGTTGGAACAAATTCCAAACGTAACAATCTACAAGATTCCTAGAAAAGAAATGCTCTCGCAGATGCGTTAGCCCGCCTTGCAAAGGAATTTGCCTGCTGGCAGGATGAGTCAGTTGAAGTGTCAGTTCAAGGACGACAGGTCCTATCACAGCTCGACATGGATACAATACACAAATCAGAAAAAGCAGAAGAAACAATTGTAGCAGTGACGGAAAATACAGAAGATTGGCGACAGCCACTAATAGACTATTTGCAATCAGGAAACCTGCCTGACGATAAGTCGTTAGCCCATCAAATCAAGAAAAGAACTCTGTCTTACACATTAATAAACAACATGTTATACAGAAGGTCTTTTGATCAGATGTGGCTAAGATGCCTGAGCGGGTCCGAGGCTCGTGAAATCGTTAAAGAAGTACATTCAAGACTTTGTGGCGCTCATCAGTTGGGTCCAAAAATGAAAATGAAGATCAAAAGACTAGGGTACTACTGGCCCTCAATGATGACCGACTGTATGAAAGTTTCCAAAAGTTGTCACCAGTGCCAAGTGCACGGAGTGGTTCTACACCAACCTCCAAATGTATTACATCCGACAATCGCACCGTGGCCATTTCAGTGTTGGGGCACAGATATAGTGGGTTCGATATAACCACCTTCTTCAAGAGGACATCGCTTCATTCTTGCAGCTACAGACTACTTTTCTAAGTGGGCAGAAGCTATACCACTCAGAGAAGTAATGGCACACCACGTGCTACAGTTTTTCAAGAACCAAGTCGTCTACCGTTTTGGGGTACCACGCAGGATCATTTCAGATAATGGGTCTGCATTCAAGAGTACAAAGATCAACAATTTTGTTAGAAGACACGGGATCGATTGACGATACTTAACAATCTACTACCCAAGAGCAAACATCTTGGCCGAGGATTTTAATAAAACTCTCGTTCAATTTTTAAAGAAACTTTGGACGACAACAAGAGAAATTGGCAGGAGAAGTTGTTAGATGCCTTATGGGCCTACAGGATGACTTTCAGAATGCTCACGCAGTCTACTCCTTACGCCTTAGTATACGGGTCCGAGGCCGTTCTACCCTTAGAGGTTCAGCTTCCTTCTCTCAGAATTGCAGTTGCAGAAAAGATCACTACAGAAGAAAATGCCAGACTATGACTAGAAGAATTGGAATGCATGGAAGGGAAAAGTCCTTCCATACAGCAGAATTTGGAACTGTACCAGGCCAAGATGATCCAGGCCCATGATAAACTGGTTCGCCCAAGAATTTTCAAAGTCGGTGACTTGGTTTTAGTTCTCAAAAGACCTATTCTTGCACATCGCAAGATAGGTGGTAAATTTGAACCAACATGGGAGGGGCCATTTGTGGTCGAGACAGTCTACTCAGGAGGTTCCTACCAACTGGTGAATTGCCATGGAGAACGACCCATGCTTCCAATCAATGGACGATATTTAAAGAAGTATTACGCAACCTGATGTTTCAAAGGATAAATCCTTATTCCTAGAAGCACGGGCACAGTAATTACTTATGAATGGGTCCGAACCCAAAACAAAATTAAATGGATAATAAAAAAAATCTCATCAACAAAAAAAAAATGTTAAAAAGAAAACATGAGAAATCATAATAATAAAATGTCAAATCTTTCCTTCTAAATCCGTTCATTCCTGGTATTTTCTCATCTCTTCCTACTTCCTTTAAATTTAAAAGAAATGAATAAGAATTTTTTAAGTGTTTTTCTTGTTGTTCTTGTTCTTAGTATAGCCCCTGATCCTTTCCTTATTTTTTTAGCAGGGAAATGTCGAACGGGCGGTGGGTTCTAAACTTTAGAAATGGCGTGAGTCTAGCACTTGATGAAAAGAGGGTGAGGGATGGAGCAGTGATAGATATTGACTCAGACTTCACACCAGCCGACTTACCATAAGAAGAAAATGATTGGATCCCAGTTGATCGAGAAGATCTTCACAGCCAGACAGTGATAAAATGAGTGGCCCGAGCCACCGATCCAGCAACAAGAAAAGAAAAGCAAACGCCACGCATGCAATCGGAGAAGATAGGAAAATTAAGTCTGTGGTTACCACAGCAGAGGGTAGGCTTGTCAGCGCCGCACCCACAGAAATTCAAGGGGTAAGGAGAGCTACTTTCACTGCTACCCAGCGAAGAAATAAGAATCGTCGCATTCAGAAAATGTTGACCAAGTTAGCAGAAGATCAATATGAACAGAAAGTGGATACTGTTAGTGCAAATGCTCCAAGGAGACCGGTTCGTCAGGAACCAGAAAGAAGAAAGTCAATTCCAAGAAGGTCGGAACAGATAAAAGAAATACTAAGAAAAGCAGAAATAGAGTCGGTACCTCGACGCCGAGCATATGCACCTGATCCAGAGAGTCTTGTTGTGAAAGCAACCCCGGAGGATGTCCCTACGGAGACTATCCCCGAGGAGCCGAGACATGGAGAAGAACATGTTACGGTTGAGCCATACATCCCGCAGTATGTTACTAGACACCGGGGACTTTAGATAATCCCGGAATACGAGCTGGAGAAAATGCAGCTAGTCGAGAAGAAAACCTTTGAATACTTTGAAAGAATTGGAAACAAGAGGGTCAATATCTTGGAAGGCCTCGAGCTGCATACAGATGTGTTCTCAGATTATGAGCAACAACAAATTGTAGATTGCATCCTTGAATTGCAGAAAATGGGTCGAGCTGGCCGCCTAAGAGAAAAGACATATTCAGAACCCCGAAGGTGGATGCCAGGAAAAGGAAGAGTTACAATCCAATGCGGATGTTGCTACAATTTTGCCATAAACAGAAAAGGAAATCCACCAGGGATACTCCGTCACAGTGAGGTAGATCCAATGACAAGAGTCATCAAGAGAATGGTGAAAAGGATGATAACATGGAGGGTATTGCCTGCAGATTGCATACCCAACAACTGCATTATCAACATCTACAAGGAAGGCGACTGCATACCTCCACATATAGACCATCATGACTTTGTTAGACCATTCTGCACAGTGTCATTCCTCAGCCAGTGCAACATCATGTTCGGATCTAACCTCCGGATTGCAGGCCCCGGTGAGTTCCGAGGGCCGGTGGAGATACCACTACCGGTAAGTTCCGTCCTGGTGTTAAAAGGAAGTGGAGCAGACGTTGCGAAGCATTGCATTCCAGGAGTGCCTGTGGAGCGGATCTCAGTTACTTTTAGAAGAATGGACGACAGAAAAATTCCTTACCACTTTCAACCAGATCCAGAATTGGAGAGTCTCCGGCCCTATGAGATGTGAGTTACATGAGAAATAGCACACCTCCAATGCACATCCATGCGGCATTCCTGCCAAGGGTGGCTTGGAAGGTGATGTTATTGCCCATGTTTCTTACTATTCGTACATGGATTTTTGACGAACGCTTTTGGATGGATCAATAAGAATCTTACACGATCTGTTTTGGATTTACATGGATTGTATGAGACATTAAATTTCTGAGGAAAATGTCATCATGATTAGATCAAGTTGTATGATGTACTTTCAGCAAGTTAGAATGAAAACGACTACGTCATATTTTGCCTTCACCTCTTTTTGTGCAAATTGACTGGGAAACGCCATTAGAGTTAAATGAACTTGGAACGAAGCACAGAAAAGAAAATAAATGAAAATTTTTCCTAAAAATCTGAATATTAAAATGAACTTCAAAATTCACATGAACACTAAATAAACAACAACAAAAAATTAAATAAAATGGGATCGTTAAAGGACAAACAAAATGAATCTAAAATCTCAAATTGAATTCCGATCTGAATCCTCTGATTCAAACCTTTCAATTCTTTCCTCAATCGAAATCAGTTGGAAACTCTTTTGAAATTTGAATATATTCCTCGACTTATTGCTAAGTCAAGTCTTTTCAGATTGGTACACTTACCAGCTCCTTTCAATTCTCTTTCTTCTATGTCTTAGAGGATCGAATAATTCTATTGACACGGAACCACGAACTTTGTTCGATTTGGTTCTAATAGCATGGGATTGGGTCCCTCTTCATACAGATAAATCTTCGAGAATGGAACCAGTTTCCAGTTCTCATTAAATTTCCGAGACTGGTACCTAAATTCCAGTTTTCTTCCTTCGAGGTCGGTACCTAAATTCCAACTCTCATTCGAGATCGATACTTAAATTTTGATTCTCTTTCGAATTGATACCAAAATTTCAATTCTAAATTCCGAGACTGGTACCTAAATTCCAGTTCTCTTCCTTCGAGGTCGGTACCTAAATTCCGACTCTCATTCGAGATCGATACCTAAATTTCGATTCTCTTTCGAATTGATACCTAAATTTCAATTCTAAATTCCGAGACTGGTACCTAAATTCAAGTTCTCTTCCTTCGAGGTCGGTACCTAAATTCCGACTCTCATTCGAGATCGATACCTAAATTTCGATTCTCTTTCGAATTGATACCTAAATTTCAATTCTAAATTCCGAGACTGGTACCTAAATTCCAATTCTCTTCCTTCGAGTTTGGTACCTAAATTCTGACTCTCATTCGAGATCGATACCTAAATTTAGATTCTCTTTCGAATTGATACCTAAATTTCAATTCTAATTTTCGAGACTGGTACCTAAATTCCAGTTCTCTTCCTTACGGGTCGGTACCTAAATTCTGACTCTCATTCGAGATCGATACCTAAATTTTGATTCTCTTTCGAATTGATACCTAAATTTCAATTCTAAATTCTGAGACTGGTACCTAAATTCCGAGTCTGGTACCTAAATTCCAGTTCTCTTCCTTCGAGGTCGGTACCTAAATTCCGACTCTCATTCGAGATCGATACCTAAATTTCGATTCTCTTTCGAATTGATACCTAAATTTCAATTCTAAATTTTCGAGACTGGTACCTAAGTTCCAGTTCTCTTCCTTCGAGGTCGGTACCTAAATTCCGACTCTCATCCGAGATCGATACCTAAATTTCAATTCTCTTTCAGGTTTGATACTTAAATTTCAAAACTCACACTCTCGAGATCAGTACCTAAATTCTGATTCTCATCCTTTGTGAGGTCGGTACCTAAATTACGACTCTCATTTCGAGATCAGTACCTAAATTCTGATTCTCATCCTATTTTTATGTTGATACTTAAACTCTGATTCTCACTCCGAGGCTGGTACCTAAATTCCAGTTCTCTTCGCAATCCCGAGGTTGAAATCCAGGTTTCAATTCTCATTTCAAATCCAAATTTCAAATTCAAAATTTCCTTAAACCGATTTTAAATTAAACTCCAAGTCGAAATCCAAACTCACACATTGAAACTTGAAATTTAAAAGTAAACTGAAATCTAAATTGAGTTCCCCAGATCTTGTGATTTGGAGTTCACCTCCTTTTCCATTCCCCAGTGAGAGTTCAGGAGTCTCCGATCTTGGAAATATACCTGATACTCCCCAACGAAAATTCTTCTACTTCATCCTAAGTTTGTCACTTGGACATCTGTGTTGGTCTTGTTGATCTCTTCGGTCAACACCAATACGCGCGGTGTGCTCCCTCAGCACACCATACCTATTGGGGGTCCATTTGTTGACCTCATTTTTGGTGAAGTCTTTTGCTTCTCTCTTTAGTACTTAGGATCTAGCCATAGGCTTTTCCTTTGACTAATCTTAGAGGGCTAGAAGTGGAACCCTCCCTTTAGAAGTTCAAACACCTCTTGACTCCCTGCAAACCACACAGCTTGATTGTAGACCCCTAGAGGGTTGAAATCAAATGTGGAGGTTTAAAGGATGAGTTCCCTATAGGACTTTTTGGCCTTAGGAATACCCTGGGTGGCCTGGTCTGGTGAGGGTTGACTTGCACATACACTACACTCTCACACACATTCCAAGTCCTAAAACCACATTCTCACCCAACTTGACTTCCTGACTCATGTAGGTAATTCATATGGATGGTCCTTAACCCCTAAGCCCCTGGCTAAGAGGGTTAGGAACAACATAGTGAATACCCCAAATGAGTCCTCTCATGGCCCATGTGGGCTTAATATGGCTTCATAGCTCAACCAAAGCGATTCAATTCTACTCAAATTTGATCAATCTTCATTTTTCCAAAATTTCAATTTTTGACCCCCGGGGCTATACACCCACTAAACCTACCAAATGCCCTTGGAACTACCCAAAATTTACAAAATAACCTAAATTACCCAAAATTCCTCAAAATCATTCCTAAACATTTCCCCCCACTCAAATTGATCATCCATAGCCAAAATACCAAAAACTCCAAAAGTACCCCCCAATACCCTCCAAATACCCAAAATGCCCTTCTTAGCCCAAAAATCAAAGAATTCCAAAAATTACCAGAAAATACCATAAAATCCCAAATATTCCCAATTTTATTTTATTCAACTATATCATGGGCCAATTTTGCCAATTTACCCCACTTTTACCAAAACCCCCAATTTGACCCATTTTTAACCCAAGTGAAATTAATGTCAAACCAAACCACCCCAATTGACCTCAATTTTGGTCCAATTCAATTCTAAACTTCAATTCAATATCCCCAATATCAATTTAGATGAAATCCAAGTCCAATTTGATTGACTTTTGAGCCCAATTTCGATTTGAAGCCTAAGGCCCAATTTTGGCCCATGACCTAAACCTAGCCCAAACCAACCCAATTCGACTCCAATTGGCCCCAAATCTTTTCTAAAACCTTCCTAACACCCCCACAGACAAAACACTAACTTGATTTGCCCCAAATTTGAACCTAAACTCCACCCAAACCTAACCCAAAACTAAAATCCCTTAAATTGACCTAAGCCCAAACCTAACCCAAATGGGCCCAAATCCCAAAATCAAAGCCCAACCAAAGTTGAAAACTCTTTGTGACACTCCCATGAACATTTCTCAACATTAATTTTACATCAAATCCAACTTTATACCAACCTTAACCCAAGTTAGCCCCAATTTGGCCCACCTTGGCCCCTTTACCAAAAGACCCCACATTAAACCCAATTCAATTCAAAATCACTTTAAACTTGTTTCAAACCACTCATGACACATGCCTAAACCAATTGCAACATTTAGACATGGTCCTTCACAAAATTTTCATCCAAAAGCCCATTTTAAAATGCAAAAGCCCACTTCCTTAAACCACCTTAAAAGCCTATCCAAAACCATTTCAAAAGCCCAAAATCTATCCTAAAGCCCACATGACATTTTCATTTGTCTTTCTTTTTAAACAAAACCACCCCCTATGTCCAAAATCCATCATGTTGATCAAACCAAAATGGCATCATGACAAATCCCATTAAAAGAATTCAAAATTTTCAGAATTCTAAATAACCCATTTCCATGAAATTGAGCCAAGCCATGAGCAAGCCATAGACAAGCCTTGGAGCCATGCTTAAGCCACATGGAAGCCTTGAGAATCTTAGGATTGTCAACCCTCCCTAAATGGGAAAAGGAGGAGATCCTTTAAACACTCCCTAAAAGTATTTAGCCATACCCATGTTCCACCCTAACCCAAAATTAATCCAAATATATTTGGATGGGGACTTCTCCACTCCAAACCAGCTGACTCATCTGACCTCCCTCAACCCAAATCAGTCCCTTGGTGGGTGCACCAAACCCAAATACATGAATTGACCAAAATCAAGCCAAAATGACCCTTACCCCATGCCATTTTAATCAAACCTTCTTACACATGGTAATAGCCAATTGCTTGCACCAAACCCTAGCCCTGACCTCACTGGTCAAGATGGTGGCCAATGCCTGGCCGGCCAGCCGCCTGGGTAGCCTAAAAACACCATGGCCGAGAGCTACATGTGAGCCAAAATTTTCAATTCTCAATGGCTGAGCTGTCACAACCCAAATGGACACCATGGCTGTTCTTCTCCTCCCCTGAGCAGCTCATCCCAGCCTCCAAACCCCCCTGGGAAGCCCTCCAGCCAACTCTATTTAAACACCACCACCTCTCGGCCAAAAAGATAGTGGAACAAAACCTTACCAAAACTCTGCCAAAATCATTCCAGACCCCTCTCCAGACATAGAGAACTTGATCCCCACTGAAATCCAGCCTTAAAACCCTTTCTGTGAGTTCAATTTCTGAGTTGAAAATTCACCCAAAAAACAAGACACTTCACCTCAATGAGCCAATATCCAAATTGATTGATCCTACACCTTCACCAGACCAAGAGGAGAAGTTCCCCAGCAAAAGACCCCTCACCAGGCCAGCCATTGCATCCAGCCTCCAAGCTTTGTGATCGGCCTTGGTCACTTTCATACTTAGACAATTCCCAGAGCCAGAGACTTCATCTAAAGCTTGCCTGGACTCTATCGAAGGTGACACAACTCTCAGATCGAAGCTTTACTTCTCTGAGCAAAGGTATGAACTCACTCTTCCTCCCGAGCTTCCAACAATTCTCCATTTTGTTTGGGTTAATTTCATAGCCTATAAACCGTATGGATGTGTTTGTCTCCTCAAGAAGAATCCATAGAGCATAAGAACACAAAAATCCATTGAGAATCGAGTGAGATCATAGGGTTTTAGTGTGGACGGTCACGGGTGCACACCAGTCGTAGACGATGACCAGGAGCCGTTGGATCACCCGTGTATCGAGCGGACGGCCGAGATCTAGTCGGACGGAATCGCGGGACGCGTGGCTGCTGACTCAAGTGGCGGCGTCGAATGGGAGCGCGACATGTAGGGGCTTCGGAGCTGCCGAGATTTACGCGGCGCCGCGTGGATAAGTAGATAAATCCCTATTTTCTGAATTAATTAAATACCCAGAACATAGAAAATTCATATCTTTGCATAGAAAAATCACAAAACTAAAATAAAAATACCCTCTTACTCAATGAATAGAGGAGAATAATGATGAAAATAAATCAAGTTAATTGGATGAGTATTTTATTTTTAATAATTTTTTTATTTTCAGTATTTTGATTCTTCATTTGCATAGATAATTCACCATGGCATGAGACCATAGGGCTTTTGAAGCCTCTGATCTTGGAGACATTCTCTGAATTTTTCAAGGTGAGAGGCCATCTCTGTGAAAAGTTATTGAATTTTCAAGTTCATGTCACTGTTTTAGGTATTTTAATTCCAATAATTAGCATGTTGTAAAATAAATTATAGGAAAATTTGGTGATGTTTCTTAGGACCAGAGGACCCTATGAAAAATATATTTTAAGTTAATTCATTCATAATAGCCTCAATTGGCCTAAACACCTAAAATTGAATTTGAATTAATTAGGGTTAACCACACATTAAATTGACCTGAAAACAATTCTCCATTGCTCTTTAGGATGAGAGGAACCTTACATAAAATTTTGAAATCAATTGGACTTGATTAACCCCACCAAATGGATTGATTGAGCCTCATAAGCAAAATAGAACTTTAAAAATTCATAACTCCAAAAATAATTTTCAAAAATTCATAAAAATGGTTTTGGAGCATCTTTAATATCAGGGGAGTTCAGGAAAATTAAAATTGGAATTTTTTAAAAAAAGTTGATTTTTCACAATATTTTAATATTTTAATAATTAAAAAAATAATAAAAATCATAAAAATATTAAAAATCATAAAAATGTCACATTTTGACTCCTAATCACTTAGGAACAAACCAAATATTTTTCCAAAGTCCCTAGGATAAGATATTGAATTTTAAAGACTTAATGTAATTTTTAACATTAAAAAAATGAATTTTCAACCTTTTTCACTAAAATAATTCTAATAAATCAAAGAAAAATCAGAAAATTATAAAATTTGTTTCTCTGGACTCCTTGAGGTTAGAGGAATATAAGAAAAAAATAAAATCTATTTTTCACCTTTTATTTTATTTTAAAATTAATTAATACTCAAAAATTCAAAATAATTATAATAAATAAAATATAATTCAAAAAAATCACAAAAATTGGTCCAAATGGTCCTCTAGTTATTAGGAATATCCCATAATTTTCTTAAGGACAGAAACCTTTTCTTGGTCATGTTGTTGAATTTTCTTTGAAAACCCTTATTTTCTATTAAAAATAATTATATAAATAAATTAAATTCAGAAAAATCACATTTTCTCCTCTAATGTCTTAATTGACATGTGAGTGAGGTGACATAAAAATTTCAAATTCATTTGAGCTCAATTTAGTGAGTTATGAAATAAATAAGCTTAAAAGGGCATAAAGGTAATTAAGAATTTTAACCCTTAATTAAAACATTAGGTTTAATCAAAATGAAAGGTAAAATATTTGATTTCAATTTTCTCTTGGATGATTGAAACTTAGGGAAATTAAAAGGGTAGAAACCCATTAAAAACCTTGAAAATATCAAAATGAAACTTTAATTAATTAAACAATTTAAATTTTGGAAGGAATATATTTTAAATTTGGATTATTAAAATAGGGATATTATTAAGAGGATATTTATTCTTTAATTTAAAAATCCCTAAATAAGTCACTTTAACAATATTTAATTCTTAATTAAAAATTAAGAAAATAATCCAAATTAACAATTAAAACTAAAATTAAATTAAATTAAATTTAAAATATTGAAACTAAAATTAAAATTTAAATTAAATTAAATTAAACTAAATTTAAATTTAAATTTAAATTTAAATTAAAATAAATTAAATTAAATTAAATTAAATTAAATTAAAATTATAATTAAAATTAAACTAAATTAAATTAAATTAAATTAAATTAAAATTAAAATTAAACTAAATTAAATTCAATTCAATTCAATTAAATTAAATTAAAATTAAATTAAATTAAATTAAATTAAATTAAATTAAATTAAAATCAAATTAAAATTAAATTAAAATCATTTAACCACAAACCTAAAAAAAATCATTAAGAATTAAATCAAAACATACCAATAATTTCAACACCTCTTTCTATCTAAGTAAACTTAAACATAAAGATCAATTTGAAATACTAAGATAATTGAAAGTGTAAAGATTTAAATTAAATCTAAAGTAATTTGAACACTATTCCAAACTTAAAACCTCATAGTTAAATTAAAACACTTTAAATTAAAACTTTAAATCATTAACTCAAACTTTAAATTAAGAATGATTAAAATTCTCAGCAACCCAACTTGCCCTTAAAGGCTTTAATTATTATAACTCTTAAATAGAGTATTAAGTGAGATGTCACTTCATTCATCGTGTAATCAAATACCCGGGTTCACCGAGCAAGAGACAAAGCTTAACTAAACTCCTGGATGATTAATTCACTCGTGCAACTAAATTTACTTGGACTCAAAATAATCCCAGAAGTATTGAAAAGATGTTTAGGACTCGTCCTAAACACCTCCTCAATATGATGAGATGTTTTAGAAGAACAATTGAATTTAATTGTTCTTTGATGAAGAAAATCATCCTTAAACAAAACACAACGACCTAGGCGTCATAGGAAATGACTAGTTACAGGATTAGGAATTTGGTAGACAACCAAAACCCTTCCCTTAGCTTTACCTAGGTATCTATTGAAATATTTAAATGCCTTAACATGTGTTTTAAGTGCAGCTTGGGATGACGAGAAGACCCTCTCGGTACGCTTTTATTTTATTGCAATTTACTTTATTGCAATTTACTTATATGCACTGTACTTTACTTTTTCTTGCATGATAAACAAAACTAATGCATGAAAACCAAAACCTTTAGGATAGACCCTGAACTGAAACCAAAACTAAATTAAAAGTCATTGCAAAATAAAATTCACCGCCATAACATTCCAAAATATAAAACAACTCAAAATTTAATCACAAACAAAACAACAAAACTAAAATTACAACTAAATTAAAACGTCTCATTGAATGATCGGGAATACCTCGGATGATGTAACCCACGTGTTGCTAACGGGATTTCCCACGGTCTAAATGAAAGTGTGGAACTCATTCAGTTGAGTTTAGCAAATTCATCTGGACTAAGTGAATTTGATGAAAATAACGGTGTCGGGATGACGGAACCGTGGGATCTTAATCAGTTCTGTTTAAACAACTTTAAGATTTGTTTTAATATTAAAAACACTTGAATTTTAAGATTTTCTCTAAACCAAAACACTTCTCTCATCTCCTGATTTATGACTTCTAAAACTAAATCTCTGCAACAACAAGGAGCTTGGAGCACAGTGGGCAGCACGGCCATCGTCATCAGCAAAACTTGAATCTACTTCAGCAAAACCTTTCCTAGTTTTAAACAACAAAGCCATAGGATTTCGAGGTAGTTTGCTTAGTGCAACATAAACCCTCAACTCTTCGTTAGGCATTTGTATAATCATGTTATGCAAATTAAGCTCTAACCGGTCTTAGGACTCCGACGTAGTCGTTCGGTATGACATAAACCCTCATATCTTCCAGGTTATTTGTATGATCATGTCATACAAATATAAATCCTAATCAATTAAAATTGACAAGATTGCAACATCAAAATAAAATTCCTAACTAGAAGCCAAATAATAAGATAGTTTGGGAAGTTGCCAAGATTCTTCTTAAATCCTCATCTTCCCCTACTTTTCTTCTTTTGAACTCCTGAAATGAACTAGTCCAAATTTGATCCATTCCCTATTGACATTCCAAAATCCAATCCATTGAAAACCTTAAAATTTGAAATTCTTGAGAACAAAACCACTAATCATTATTGAGAGTTTTCTTAAATGATTCCCGTCATTTAAGATGTAATTAACTATAGGGGCTTGGCCTTATAGCGAACTTTAAGAACCCAGGTAATATAAACCCTGCTTAATTTCTTTGTATTAAGCAGGGGAACTTGTCGGCTTATAAAATTGGTTCACAGACAAACGGATGTCACAAATCTTCTAGTTTACTTAATCTAGCCCCCATTGTCAAGCAGTGTGTTTGTCCTTCGAGATAGATACACGGCTTGTGATGTGGTGCTCGTTTATATAAACTATTTGGGATGTGAGATCGGTTTGATTTCATATCTTAAAATCTTCAAATTTTAAAATTATTTTCAAAATCAAAATGCTACTTTCCAAACTATATATATATTTAAATTAAATTTAAAACCTAAAATTCGCCGACAATTTCTGTTAGGCGACCCATTCTCAAAATACAACACTTAACCTAAAAATATGCCGACAGTTGATATAAGTGACTTTGTTACTAATTAATTACACTCATTTTCATCACCTCAAAAAGTCGCATCAAGTTTTTGGCGCTATTGATGGGGATTTAGATCTTCTAGTAGTGGTGTCAAATTCTTATATTTTTAAGTATATAAAAAGTCGCAGTCAACACTCTTTCGAAGAATTTGATCTACAATCTTATGAAGACTTTTTGAATTTTACAGAAGACCTACCTGAGTATACATCTGAAGAGCCTTATACTCTTGAAGAAATGAAAATAAAAATTGACAACAAAGGAAAACAAATCTATGAGGAGGATGATATTCCACCACCATCCACATATGAAATTGGATATTATTCCAAAAATATTCATAAAAACAATGCTCGTCCGCTTAAAAGAAAGAAAAGGTGGAATGAAAATGATAATTTTGAAACACCTGAATTTGAGCAAAGTGTTTTCGGAAACACTTCTTTTTTAGAAGAAAATCAGTATATTCCAATTTCTGTCAAATATACTGATAATTTCTTTCAACCTAAGAGTTCTCCCTCGATTCATGCCATACATTCAGTGTTTAAAAAATTTAAACGAAAAGATAAATGTTCAATTTCCCGATTATTGGACAAAATGGGATGTGCAGTTTCTAAAATAATGAAAAGGAGAATTCTAACAATAGAAAACTCTGTTTATGAAGAAACGGGTTATTAATCTCCAACAGAAGATCAATGTACTCGAGTGCCAGTAAAATTCTGACTAGGGCCAAGAGTGAAAGATGTGACAATTACAAAAGACAAAGCCAAATATGACAAACTGATGTTGGAAGTGGAAGATACATCCACTAAAATGACATATTTGGTCCATATGTTACAAAATACAGATTATTCTTATGATGATACATCACCTAGAGGATCTCATCCCATACTAGAAAAAAATGTATGGAAACGAAGTTCGTCTGAAAGAAATTCGGATGCTATGAGCACTCCTGCAGACTGTTCACAAAAAGGAACACATAAAGAACATCTTGCATAATCATTTGAAGAAAGACAAAAGAAGTTAAAAAATGATATCAAACAATTCTCCGTGCGAGGAAAGAAAGACGCTTCTGACAGTTCAAATGAAAATGTTGCCAGCATTAATGTGGTAGAAACACGATCTACTTCTTTAGCACGAGAGTTAAATGAAGAAGATGCAACAAACAAATTATGAGAAATTATATGACAGCGAGACGAACAAATCAGTCATTTTTAGAAAAAATGGAAGAGTTGGTAGCAGCTTTGCAAAATCCTCCAACTAATCCATCACCGGCCATTGAAATCGTTAGGCCAGAGGCTATCCACATTTTAGAAGACAAAGGAGAGCAAATAGATGTTGAAGAAAGCACTCAAAAGAAAAAGGATTCCCCTCATAGTGGAATTCCAGTAAAAGATATCACACAACTCGTGGAACAAAAGATAAAAGAAACATTGGCTCAGGTAAAAGCTGGATCATTAATTCCAAAGGGTAGAGCATATCTAGAGGATTTTGAATCTGTCCAATACCCTAAAGGTTTTATTCTGCCTGTCTTTAAAATATTCAATGGAACTGGTAATCCCTGACAACATTTAGCACATTTCAGAGCAAGTTGCTGTAATGCGGGGGGAAGTGACACTCTTTTATTTCGACAATTTGTTAACAGTCTCATGGGAGTTGCCTTTGATTGGTATGCGGAACTTCCTAATGGGTCTGTTAAAACTTTTGTAGAGCTTGAAAGTCTCTTCATTCAACGATTTGTCGGAGCTCAACATCACACCACAGTTGGTGATCAAGTGGTAGAAAAACAGAAAACAGGAGAAAGCTTAGTGAATTACATTTTCACTGGAGAAATCTCAGCATGAAGTATGAACCACAACTTCAAGAACAATGCGCTATTGAAATCCTGCTTAAAAATATCCATGGTCCTATAGCATTTATGCTTAAAGGATTTACAATAATAACTTTTAAAAAATTGCTTATTAAAGCTGCCAATCTTCAAGAAGAAGCTAAGCAGATGAGTGTAACAGAAAAGACTGAAAAGATAAAGACTCTCAATACATTTGAAAAGAGACCGGGAAATGTTGTGGAAAAAGGTAAACAAGTGACGTAGATTCAACCTGAACCAAACAAGCAATGACAGAATCCGTCAACGTCACAGACATTGCCTTAATTACAACTTCAATAACCAATCCCAGTACCGATAGATAAAATAACAATGCCCAAATATATGAATATAGAATATTCATTTAAAATGGAAACCGTCGGCAAAATATTCCATAGCTTGCATAAAATTCCAGAATTTAAGCTACCAAAAGCTAAAAGGCTGGCAGAAGTAGACATGAAAGACAATCCCAATTATTGTCCTTATCATAGAATGCTCAGACACAAGATTGAAGAATGTTTTATCTTCAAAGACTAGTTAGAGTGTAATTTTAAAGAAGGAAAAATAGTAATCCCAAAAAAATATTTGAAAGAACTTGACAAAGGTTCAATCATAATGATTTCGGCAGAAAAACTTAATTCCAAAAACAAGAACAAAGACAACACTGTTTGAGGTACTTCTGAGGATATAGTTACCGGATATCGGGTTACAAAGCCTCTCAAGAAAGAAAAGAAAAAGAAAAATAAAGAGCCAAAAAGGATTAGAGGTCTTCCAGATTTAGGGACTGCAGGTCCTTTTGTATCATCTCGTTCTTATGTTTCCTCATCTTCTACTAGGATAGTTATATCGGATGAAGGACAAAAAATCCCTGAACCGATGACTTTTTATGTCTTCCTTTTTGCGCCTACTGTGAATAATAATAATTCCAGTTCTGCTTACATTCTATCTACTTTGGGTGATGCTTCTGAAAATAATCATTCAAATCCTAATCTTGTAGAAAATACTCAAATTGTACATAATCTTGATCAATCTAAAGACAACCAAAATGACAGTAACATTGATGAAAATGACACTGCTACGCTCCAATTACAAGGAACCCCGATTTCCATAGAATTGGAATCTTCAGACTCAGAGACAAAAGAGTTGGATGAAGAGATAATTGAAATCAATTTGAGGAGTGGAAAGGTTCTACCTCCTAGAATGGCTCCACAAGAAAAGGAAAAACAAATAGTCACATTAGAAAAGATCATTCCACCAATACATCCTCAACTCCCTGAAAGAGATAAGAATGATCTTCATGATAAAGTGGATTATAATGAACTAGCTCATTTGAGGAAATTACCAGCAAAATTGAGCATCTATGATGCTCTTATGCTTTCCAAAGAAATGAGAGAGTCATTGATAAAAGCTCTTTTAGATCCAGATATTTGCTTAGCTCAACTTGCTAGTAGTACTAAAGATGAAGTTTTTCCATTAGAAGAATCAATGAAGATTACCTTCTCTGATAATGACTTGTTGCTCGGAACAACTGAACATAATCGTCCACTGTATATTGCAGTAAACATAAATGACACGACACATTCAAGGGTTCTTATTGACCCAGGTGCCTCAATTAAGATTATGAATCTGAGAACTCTTGCATATCTGGATATTGACGCATCCCAACTATCAAGAGATATAATGATGTTACGAGGATTTAATCAACATTGAGAACGAGCTTTGGGATCAATAACATTGCTCTTAAAGATAGCCAACTTGACGACAACGACAAAATTCCATATCATTGATTCAGATACCTCTTTTAATGCCTTAATTGGCAGACCATGTCCTCATGAATACAAAATGGTTCTTTCTTCGTTGCATCAATGCATAAAATATCTACAAAAAAGATAAGAATGTTGTATTGTAGGAGATTTGCAAGCATTTTCGATCCATGAAATCGGTATACATGGAGATGCAGCATATTACACTCCTATAAAGAAAACAATATTCTCCAAAGAGACTGGTGAATATGAAAGAAAAAGACAAAGAAAAAAAAATAAACAAAAAATATCATTTTTCTTCAACAAAGACAAAAGGAGTTAATTCCCGTCATATTTATACTTGAGGTCGAAGACGAGGATGAGGGAAAGAAGATCTGATTGTTACAATGAAAAAACCATTGAAATTCAAAATTCACCTGGACTCTGAAGAAGAAATGACATCGATGGTTTTAAAGGAAACTCAATTCAAAATACCTTTAGAAGAAGAAGACAAAGAGAAACAATTTGAATCTATGTATGACAAAATCAATCATTATATACATTTTATGACTCTATCTCCAATCTCTACTGCTAAGATTGAGAATTTAGTAGTCAAAGAATTATGTAGTGATGACAAAAAGCCAATTAAGTTTAGACTTGGCTCTACTTCTTCTAGTACTAAAACTGATGTAAAAATAGAAGATGAAAATCTTCCGAAATCAATGAAAATTCCTTTTGAGTTGTACTCTCCTTGGGCACAAAAATTTATTCAAAATAGTTTAATGCTCAAACATAGGTCTTTGAAACAACCACATTTTATTGAACAATTGTGAAATAATAACAAACGAAATCCTAACTCCAAAGAAGGTGTTGGATTTGGTACTCTGGAACCATTAGATGATACAGATATTTGCCTGGTCGTCAATGATGAACATAATTCCAAAATGATATCTAATCTTCCAATAGAAGTTGCTCCTCCAGAATTGGAAGAAGAAATTAAATCAACAATTGATGAATTAAAAGAAATAAATTTAGGAACTAATGAAAATCCAAAACCAACTTTCATTAGTTCATTTCTTATGATGAGGAAGCAAAAGACATAATTCAATTGTTGACAGAATACAAAGACTGCTTTGCTTGGACTTATGACAAGATGCCTTGTTTATCTCCAGAAGTCACAGTCCATAAACTTGGGATAAATCAAATCACAATCCCTGTTAAACAAGCTCCAAGAAGGATGCGTATTGAAATAGAGCAACAAGTCATTGTAGAAGTTAAAAAAAATGATAGAAGCCGACTTCATACGAGAAGAAAATTATCCGACATGGTTAGCTAAGGTGGTGTCAGTTAAAAAGAAAAATGGTCATATAAGGGTCTGCATAGACTTCAGGGACTCAAATAAAGCATGTCCAAAAGATGAATTCCCTTTAATAATTCCTAAATTAATGGTTGATATAGCAGCGAAACATGCAATGTTTTCCTTCATGGATGGATCATCAGGATATAATCAAACAAAAATATTTTCAGAGGATGAAACAAATACAGCCTTCCGGTCACCCATAGGGGTATATTGCCACAAGCTTATGCCAATTGGACTAATGAATGCTGGTGCAACCTATCAGAGAGCCATGACACGGATCTTCGATGAATTAATACACAATCAAGTCGAATGCTACGTGGACGATGTAGTTGTCAACTGTAAACAGAAAGATGATTATATATACGATTTGAGAATTGTCTTTGAACGACTATGACAATATAATTTTAAAATGAATCCCTTAATGTGCGCTTTCGATGTCACTTCAGGAAAATTTTTAGGATTTGTAGTTCGACATCGTGGGATAGAAATTGATCCTCTCAAAATTGAAGCTACCCTAAATATGCCTCCTCCTAAAAATCTAACACAATTGAGATCATTTCAAGGAAAGTTAGCGTATATAAGACGTTTTTTTCTGTCAGGTAGGTGTGAGCCTCTTACTGTCCTAACCAGAAAAGATACCAAATTTGTGTGGGATGAAAAATGCCAACACGCCTTTGAATATATCAAACAATACCTGAAAACCCCTCCTGTTTTAGCAGCTCCTGTAGTAGGAAGACCTCTAATACTTTACACCATAACACTGGACAATTCCCTTGGAGCATTATTGGCACAAGTAAATGACGAGAGAAAAGAAAAGGCATTATACTATTTATGCCGTTGTCTGGTTCCGACATAAATAAAATACCCGACAATTGAGAAACATTGCTTAGCATTGATTTTTGCAGTTCAAAAACTAAGGCACTATATGATTTCTCATAAAGTAACTCTTATTTTAAGAGTTAACCCGCTACAATATTTAATGACACGACCGACACTTTCCGGGAGATTAGCAAGATGGGAAATGATCTTACTCCAATTCGACATAACATTTCTACCATTACGTGCTATCAAAGGACAAATCTTGGCAGATTTCTTAGCAAAACACCCAATTCCAACTGGATCACCTCTCAATGATGATTTACCTGATGAACAAATATCAGAAATAAAAGATTCCAATGTGCAACGATGGGAACTCTACTTTGACAGAGCATCATCTGCACAGAAAGATAAAGAAAAATAGACCATTGTACCAGGCAAAGCTGGATTAGGATTGATTTTCATCACTCTAGACAAAACGATGATGCCTTTTTCCTATCATCTGACAAAAGCATGCACGAATAATGAAGCTGAGTATGAAGCGCTCATAACCAGTCTAAAATTGACAATACTAATGGAAATTAAAAATATTAACATTTATGGAGACTTTCAGTTGATTATAATCAAATCACTGGCAAATACAAGAATTAGAAACCTCGACGTGAATAGTATTCTCGTTACACTCTGAAGCTGCTTCAACAAATTCCTGATGCGACATTTTTCATAATCCCGAGAAGAGATAATTCTTTAGCGGATGCTTTGGCAAAACATGCAAAAGAGTTTGCATGTCCAGAAGAAGACGACATACCAATTTCTATAAAAGGACGACAAGTTCTTTCTCAAATTGACATGGATAATCTACATAAAATTGGTGAAAACATGACAGTGACAACAAATGATGAAAAGGATGATTAGCGACAACAAATTATTCAATATTTACAAACTGGAAGGTTACCTGAAAACACTTCTATTGCCACTCAAATTAAATAAAGAGCATTATCATATGCTCTAATAAATGATGTCCTTTATAAACAATCTTTTGACCAAATGTGGTTAAAGTGCTTAAACCAAGTTGAAGCTCAAGAGATTGTTAAGGGGGTCCATTCAGGTTTATGTGGCGCACATCACTCTGGACCTAAAATGAAAATAAAAAGAATGGGATATTATTGGCCGACAATGATGTTTGATTGTCTTGACATTGCAAAGAAATGTCATCAATGTCAGATACATGGGGTAGTTTTACACCAGCCTCCAAATGTTATACATCCAACTATTGCATCTTGGCCGTTTGAATGTTGGGGCACCGACATAGTGAGCCCTATATATCCTCCATCATCTAAGGGTCATCGATTTATTCTAGCAGCCACTAATTATTTCTCCAAATGGGCAGAAGCAATACCTATTAGAGAGGTCAAGGCAGAACAAGTCCTTTATTTCTTGAAGACACGTATTGATTATATATTTGGAATTCCTCAAAGGGCCATATCAGACAATGGATTGGCCTTTAAAAATGCGAAAATGAACAACTTTATCTAAAGACATGGGATAAATTGGAGGTATTTGATCCATGAAAAAAATACCCATTTTTATGGCTTGATTTTTATCAAAATTTTAAGGATATTATGCTTTAATGAAAGGTATTTTTGTGTTTTTGGATATAAGTGATGGAAAAATGTTCAAGAAGAAAAAAAGTGAAAAAGGAGCAAAAAGGAGAAAAAAAGGAGCAAAAATCGAGCCAAAATGCAAAATTATCAAAATTATTGGTCTGGTGCCTAGGCGCCAGAATCCGGCGCCTAAGCGCCAGGTCGATATGGGATCTGTCAAGATTTTTGATGACTTTTGGAACATTATTTTGATGGTGTTAGAGGTTATTGGACCTTCTAAAAGACTGGCAGTTGTTCCTGGTTTATAGGACATGTGATACAATGTATTTGGACGCTTGGAAACGGTTTTAATTGTGAAGAGGTGCGATCCAAAGTGAAGAGGTGCGAAGAACTGGACGCAGAGTCCGGTGCCTAGGCGCCAGATTCCGGCGCCTAGGCGCCAGACACACCTTCTAGAAGATTCATTGAATGTGGACACATTTTGAAGAGGTGCCTCAAGGCAACCCTTGAAGCCTATAAATAGGAGGGTACTCCTTCAGAGAAAAATGCCCCCATACGTTCCCCTATTTAGAGCCCGATCTAGAGGGAGAATTAGAGAAATACTTTAGGGCCACTTTTATTAATTAGTGATTTTAATTAGAGTGTGTAATGAGAGTTTAAAGAGTTGTTGATTTTGAAGTTTATTTGCTTTGGAGTCAGAAGAATTCAGAGGTTCAGTAGGAGAAACACTTGAGATAAGTATTTGTAATTTTATTCAAAGTTTTATTGTCATGTTTTCTTGTTTAAATCCAATGTGTTCTGAGTAGTTAGTTTACTTTCTCTTTTCAATTATGAAAAGATAAATAAGATAATATAAAATTCGATGGAAAATAAAAAACTATTTATATTTTAAAACATTGTGATGATATTAATATCAGGTCTTCATTTACTTTACAAATTGATCTCTTGTATTGTTAAAATCTGTTGAAGAGTTTGGATACCTAGAAGGAGATGAATTCTTAACTTGTAGATATCACATGAATCCTTGGGTAGTCGAAGGCCTTGTGTTGGTTATTCAAGGTGAAGTGCAAATAAATAGAAAGATATTATATAATGGGCGTAGAATTAATAAGTTTTAGAGTGACAGACTAAATTCTTGTGATTTGGTTTATAGAGAAGGAAAGGGTCACTAGTAAGGCCGACCATAGCTACCCTTCGACATCTAGTAGTGTGAGCCTAGATTAACCCATTCTACTAACAATACATCCGGACCTGATCTATAGGCTAGCCAATGTTCATTACACCTGGATCAAAGGGTAAAGAATATGAATGCTTCTATTTGGCACAATACCATAATTTTGTATTCTTCACGAATATTATCATTATCTTAGAAAATCTTCGATTAATTGAAAGGAAGAAAGTTGTGCTCTTATTTCTATTTACACCAATCATTTCATTACTGCTTTATTATTGCATCTTTCATTACTGCTTTATTATTGCATCTAGTAAATTAAAAATATCAAAATTTTAAACTATAAAAGAAATACATAAAAATAAAATTAAAATATTTAAAAATCCATAACTCACTCCTCGTGGGATCGATACTGGGGTCTTTGTTTCAAAGCCTTATATTACTTGATACGATACGTATACTTGCGTAGTACCCCTAGTGTGTAAAATATTTTCAATAAAATTATATTTGTATACACTAGTTGCTATTATTATCTATTACATATATTTGAAAGCATTAATTATTATATTTGTCATCAGCGGATTGCGGGTCAAGTTTTTGGCGTCGTTGCCGGGGATTGAATTTTTAGTACGCATATATATAGCATTGGGTCAGTATTCCACAATCTATTATCCTAAAGCCAATGGTTTAGCTGAAGCCTTCAATAAAACATTGGTTCAAATTTTGAAAAAGACATTAGTCAACAGCCTAAGACAGTGGCACAAACGATTAATAGAAGCTTTGTGGGCTTATTGAACTACATACCGAACACCAACACGGTCAGCGCGTTTGCTTTGGTATATGGTTCTGAGGATATACTACCACTCGAAATTTAAATCCCTTCTCTCAGAGTTGCGATAGCAAATAAAATAACTGAAGAAGAAGATGCCAGACTACGACTTCAAGAACTCGAGAGTTTAGAAGGCAAACGTCTAAAGCTAAGCAAAATCTCGAACTGTATCAAGCAAAAATGATACGGGCCCATGACAAATTAGTTCGCCCTCGAACCTTTCGAATCGGTGAATTAGTTTTAGCTTATCGAAAGATAGGTGGAAAATTTGAACCAATATGGGAGGGCCCATATGTAACTGAAAAGACATATTCTGGAGGATCTTACCAACTTGTGGATTGTCAAGGAGAAAGAATCTTGCCTCCAATCTATGGCCGTTTTCTAAAGAAATATTATGCGACATGAAAAATGATGACTTGTTTATAAACTGGGATGATAATAAAAAAAAACTTTTCTCAAAATCATCTTTGTAATATGAATCTTGACTGGTATGTCATGAAACATCTGTTTCGCTTATTAAACAAATGTTTATAAGCATCGTTCCTTAAAAAAGGGTCTAAAATGTTACATTATCCTGTTGTTTTAGGAAAAATGTCTAACGAAAGACTTCTTTTCACATTCTAAAGTGGTGTTTGTCTGGCCTTGGACCGATGATGTATTGAAAAAGGATCTAGAATTCATTTCGATTTTGAACTCTCTCAAGTTGAATTACTCTACGACGGACCTTTACTATCCATTGCTAATCAACAAGAAGCAAAAGGAAAACCATCCTTATTTGAGTTCAAGCTTTGTCAGCATGCTAATGAAATAGAAAATCCTATTGAAGATGGAAAACTGAAGTTAAATGGAATGGCATCCACTAGCGGGGTAAAGAAATCAGCTTCTGGAATGACAAGAGCCCAGAGGAGAAATCGCAATGAAAAGCTCAAGAAGCTGGCAGAAAAAGAAAGACAAGACATGAAACCAATGGAAGAAGATGACAAATTCAAATTTCCAATACTTGAGAACATCTCTAAGGATACGTATTAAGTCTTAGGTGAAAAAAAGATCGAAGAAGAGGAAAGGATTGAAAGGACAGTATTCACTCCCGTTCCCTATTAGCCAGCATTGGATCTCTCAATAACAGAAATAATAAATGAAAAACGGATTACTTCTTGAGAGGAAGTGAGACATATCAAAGCTATTAAGAAACAATCATTCAAATAATTTCAATATATTAATGGTCGAACCATTAACATATTGCAAGGCATTCAATAGTTCACCCAAGTTTTTGATGAAGTGGAGCAAGGTGCCATTGTCGAGCATGTGATGGAAGCGCGTGATCAAGGACGAGCTGGACATCTGAAAAGAAGGGCGTATTCTGAACTAAACAGATACATTCGTGGATAAAGTTTGCATGAAAATTCAATATGGATGCTATCACAACTACGCTGTGGACAAGGATGGCAATCCCCAAGGGATACTACGACATGAGCAAGTAGATCCACTACCGACAGTCATCATTCAAATTATCAGACGGCTCATAATGTGGAATATAATGCCTGCTGATTGTATTCCAGACAGTTGCATTATGAATATATATGAGGATGGCGACTGTATACCACCTCATATTGACAGTCAAGATTTTAAAAGACCCTTTTGTACTCTCTCCCTCATGAACAGATGTGTTATTCTATTTGGAAGAGAAATATAGATTGTTGGCCCTGGAGAATTTCGTGGATCATATCAAATTCTCTTACCACGGGGATCAGTTTTAGTCTTGAGAGACAATAGAGTTGATGTCTCAAAAGACTGTATACCGAGTGTGAGTCGACAACGCATATCGATAACACTAAGAAGAATGCGCCCTGAGAAACATCCTGAGGGATATCGACCGATACCAGAACTGGAAGACCTACAACCCTTAGAACTGTCATGATCCCATGAAGGTTTAAACACCTAAGACATATTCTATGAACAATGTCTTGGAGTGTTAGACATTTTGTGGTAGGTCTAACAGTATCTGAGAACTTTCGACATAGTAGTTTGCAGTGTGTATGCGTGTATTGTGTAATACATAACGTACCGTGAACTTTTGATATCTATGTACAATATTGGAAGTGGAACGAAATCTTGTGAGATATTTCCTAGCTGACTATAATACATCATCAGGTCCAAGAATGCTAAAATAAACTGAAATGACATTATGAATAACTTATGATAACTAACATGAGAATTATCATTCGACCTACATAGGTTAAATCCCCTGCAGATATCCCCAGCAAATATCTTAGTGAGTTCGCCACACTCTCTAGTTATTGGATGTAAGTCCTTTCCTGACACGGAAATCATGGCTTTCCTTTAACTAAATATCGACATTGACACTTCGAGAAATGGAAAATGACATCCATTTTCTCTCTCCGGTTATTGGATGTAATTCTTTTCCTGACACGGAAATCATGGCTTTCCTCTAACTAATATTGACATTTCGAGAAATGAAACATGGCATCCATTTTTTTCATTGGTTATTGGATGTAAGTCCTTTCCTGACACGGAAGTCGTGGCTTTCCTCTAACTAATATTGAAATTTCGAGAAATGGAATATGACATCCATTTTCTCTCTCCAGTTATTGCATGTAAGTTCTTTACTAACACAGAAATCATGGCTTTCCTTTAACTAAATATCGACATTAACATTTCGAGAAATGGAATAGGACATCCATTTTCTCTCTCCAATTATTGGATGTAAGTCCTTTCCTGACACGGAAATCATGGCTTTCCTTTAACTAAATATCGACATTAAAATTTCGAGAAATGGAATAAGAAATCAATTTTCTCTCTCCGGTTATTGGATGTAAGTCCTTTCCTGACACGAAAATCATGGCATTCCTCTAACTAATATCAACATTTCGAGAAATGGAATATGACATCCATTTCTCTCTCAGGTTATTGGATGTAAGTCCTTTCTTGACACGGAAATCATGACATTCCTTTAACTAAATATTGACATTTCGAGAAATGGAATATGACATCCATTTCTCTCTCCGGTTATTGAAAGTAAGTCCTTTTCCTGACACGGAAATCATGGCTTTCCTCTAACTAATATCAAAATTTTTAGAAATGGAACATGATATCCATTTCTCTCTCCAGTTATTAGATGTAATTCCTTTCCTGATACGGAAATTATTGCTTTCCTTTAACTAAATATCGACATTGACATTTCAAGAAATGAAATATGACATCCATTTCTCTTTCCGGTTATTGGATGTAAGTCCTTTCCTGACACAGAAATCATGGCTTTCCTTTAACTAAACATCGACATTTCGAGAAATGGAATATAACATCCATTTCTTTCCCCTTTAACTAAACATCGACATTTCGAGAAATGGAATATAACATCCTGACATGAAAATCATGGCTTTCCTCTAACTAATATTGACATTTCGAGAAATGGAACATGACATCCATTTCTCTCTCCAGTTATTGGATGTAGGTCCTTTCCTGACACGGAAATCATGACTTTTCTCTAACTAATATTAACATTTCAAGAAATGGAATATGACATCCATTTTCTCTCTCCAGTTATTGGATGTAAGTCCTTTCCTAACACGAAAATTATGGCTTTCCTTTAACTAAATATCGACATTAACATTTCGAGAAATGGAATATGACATCCATTTTCTCTCTCCAGTTATTGGATGTAAGTCCTTTCCTGACACGAAAATCATGGCTTTCCTTTGACTAAATATCGACATTGACATTTTGAGAAATGGAATATGACATCCATTTTCTCTCTCTGGTTATTGGATGTAAGTCTTTTCCTGACACAGAAATTATGCATTTCCTTTAACTAAATATCGACATTGACATTTCGAGACATGGAATATGACCTCCATTTTCTCTTTCTGATTATTGGATATAAGTCATTTCCTGACCCAATGACCAAAAAAGTCAACTTTGGTCAAAATGGTCAAACCTGACCCAATGACCAACCCTCTTGACCCCATAGGTCAACCTTTTGACCTAAAAAGTCAACTTTGGCCAAAATGGTCAATCCTGACCCAATGACCGACCCTATTGACTCCATAGGTCAACCTTTTGAACCAAAAGTCAACTTTGGTCAAAATGGTCAATCCTAACCCAATGACCAACCCTGTTGACCCAATAGGTCAACCTTTTGACCTAAAAAGTTAACTTTGGTAAAAATAGTCAATCCTGACCCAAAGACCAACAATGTTGACCCAATAGGTCAACCTTTTAACCTAAAAAGTCAACTTTGGTCAAAATGATCAATCCTGACCCAATGACCAACCCTGTTGACCCAATAGATCAACCTTTTGACCTAAAAAGTCAACTTTGGTCAAAATAGTCAATTTTTGACCAAATGACTAATTATTAACTTAATGACCTTTTTAAGACCCCAAAAATGACAAAATTAATCAAAAAATTAATTTCAAAATTATTTTGATTAATTAAATGAAGTTGACTAATAATTTAATTTTCAATATTTTAATTAATTAAATGACAAAATTAGTTAAAATGAAAATTAAATTAAAAGTCATAAAGTGACAAAATGCACCAAAATGAAATGAAAAATTATAAAATTAATCAAATAATTGATTTCAAAATTATTTTGATTAATTAATTGGCTAATGATTTAATTTTTAAAAAATTTTAATTAATGACAAAATTAATTAAAATGAAAAATTAAATCCAAAAGCCATAAAATGATAAAATGCACAAATTAATTAAAAATAATGGAATTAATCAAATAATTAATTCCAAAATTATTTTTGATTAATTAATTGACCAATAATTTAATTCTCACATTTTAGTTAATGACATAATTAATTAAGATTAAAATTAAATTGAAAAGTCATGAAATGAGACAAAATTCAATTTTATTGACATAAATATTAATTAAATAATTAATTTGGAATTATTTTCAATTAATAATTGATTAATAAAATAATTTCCAACATTTAATTAATGAATTAATTAATTAAAAATGGAAATTAAATCAAGAGGTGTATTAAATGGAATTTTTAAACCTATGACATTATGGTTTTCTAAAATTCCTAAACTTATTTATGACATCACAAATGACCCCATATGGGTTAGACACAACCCATATGACACATTAAAGAGAAAATAACTCATGGATGACTCATATTTAACCATGGTTAAGAGTCATAATGACATAGAAATGAGGTGGCAAAATCATGGTGTTTTGAAGTATGACTCACCTCCTTTGCAAAGTGAGGTGGCTTGCCATGGTGAGATGAGTTTAGCCACCTCTCTGGCCACCCAATGATGAGAAGACAAGGCTTTAACCATTTTCCATGCAATGGTTAAGCTCATCATAACATTTTATAAAAAATGTTAAGGGGGGAGCTAATCTGTCATCACCCCATGAAATGTTAAATGAGGTGTTACAAGGAGATGGTTTCAAACATTTGAGTCACCATTAACCTTTCCCTTAGCTAATGGAATGGGAACAAAGAAATTAAAGCCTATCATGACAATTTGGATCCATAATTTCCATGAAATGTAAACTTGTTTAAGTGGCATAATTCTCATGGGCTATGAAGAGGTGATACTTGGATTACATGGGGGAGGCTGTTACTAGACTCTACTCCATAGATCTAACCAATCCATGTGTTGACCTCATTTTTGATGAGGTCTTTTCTCTTCTCTCTCTTTAGTACTTAAAATCTAGCCTCAGGCTTTTCCTTTGACTAATCTTAGAGGACTAGAAATGGAACCCACCATTTAGAAATTTAAACTGCTTCTTAACTCCTTGAAAACCCCACAAGCTTGATTGTAGACCCCTAATTACCTAGAGGGTTGAAATCAAATGTGGAGGTTTAAAGGATGAGTTCCCTATAGGACTTTTTGTCCTTAGGAATACCCTGGCTGGCCTGGTCTGGTAAGGGTTGACTTGCACATACACTACACTCTCACACACATTCCAAGTCCTAAAACCACACTCTCACCCAACTTGACTTCCTAACTCATGTAGGTAATTCATATGGATGGTCCTTAACCCCTAAGCCCCTGGCTAAGAGGGTTAGGAACAACATAGTGAATGCCTCAAATGAGTCCTCTCATGGCTCATATGGGCTTAATATGGCTTCATGGCTCAACCAAAATGATTCCATTTCACTCACACTTGATCAATCTTTCTTTTTTTAAAAAATTTCAGTTTTTGACCACGGGGCCCCGGACCCACCAAACCTACCAAATACCCTTGAAATGACCCAAAATTTGCAAAATTACCTAAATTACCCAAGATCCCTCAAAATTAATCCTAAACACTTCCCACCACTCACATTGACCATCTTTGGCCAAAAATACCAAAATTTCCAAAAATACCCCTAAACCCCCCCAAAATTACCAAAATACCCTTTTACCCCAAAAATCCAAAAAATCTAAAAATTCTAAGAAAATTCCATAAAATCCCAAATATTCCCAATTTTATTTTGTTTAACTACATCAGGGGCCAATTTTGCCAATTTACCCCACTTTTACCAAGACCCCCAATTTGACCCGTTTTTAATCCAAGTGAACCCAATGTCAAACCAAACCACCCCAATTGACCTCAATTTTGGTCCAATTCAATTCTAAACTTCAATTCAATATCCCCAATATCAATTTAGACCAAATCTAAGTCCAATTTTATTGGAATTTGGGCCCAATTTTAATTTGAAGCCTAAAGGCCCAATTTTGGCCCATGCCCTAAACCTAGCCCAAACCAACCCAACTCATCACCAATTGGCCCCAAACCTTTTCTAAAACCTTCGTGACAGCCCCACAAACAAAAAACTAACTTGATTTGCCCAAAATTTGAACCTAAACTCCACCCAAACCTAACCCAAAACCAAAATCCCTTAAATTGACCTAAGCCCAAACCTAACCCAAATGGGCCCAAATCCCAAAATTAGAGCCCAACCAAAGTTGAAAACTCTTTGTAACACTCCCATAAACATTTCCCAACATTAATTTTACACCAAATTTAACCTTATCCCATCCTTAGCCCAAGTTAACCCAATTTGGCCCACCTTGGCCCCTTACCAAAAAAAGCCCAAATTCAACCCAATTCTACTCCAAATCACACCAAATTGATTCCAAACCACTCATGACACATCCCTAAACCAATTGCAAAATTTATTTGGCACAATCCTTTACAAAATTTTCATCCTAAATTTACTTTAAATCCAAAAGCCCACTTCCTTAAACCACTTTAAAAGCCCATCAAAAATTATTTCAAAAAGCCCAAAATCAATCCAAAGCCTACATGACACTTTCATCTCATCATCCATTTAATTAAATCACTCCCTATGTTTCAAATTCATCATTGAATTTTTCTAAACTAAGCCATTTGCCAAATTACCCCTAAATACTAAAAAACCTTAAAACCCTTTTTCATGAAACAAGCCAACCTTTTCCAAGCCAAATGTAAGCCAAATGTGAGCCATTTACAAGCCATATGAAGCCATGAGAGTTTTGACACCTCACCATGTCATTTATGGCAAATGGAGGGGCCCCTTTCTTAAGCCTTCCTTAAGCTTTTTAACCTCATCCATGATACACACTAAACCAAGTTAGCCACTTAATCCTTGATGGAGACTACACCATTTCCTCTTGGCCGACCCAAATGAATCTTTTCAGCCTAGATCCAGCCTTGGGTGGTGCACCAAGCCCAAAACCATGGGTTGACCCATTTGAACCCAAAATAACCTTCTCCCCATGCCATTTCAATCCAACTCCTTTACACATGTCCAAAGCCAATTATTGGCACCAAACTCAAGCACTGACCTCCCTGACCCTGAGGGTGACCCATGCCTGTCCGGCCAACCACCACAGCCGCCGGAAACCACCAAGCCGAGAGGCTTAATTTGAATCAAAAATTCAATTTGAATTAGCTGACTTGTCCCAACCTAAATGGCCATTGCAGCTGTTCTTCCCTTGCCCTGAGCAGTGGATCCAAGCCATTAAACCCCCTGGGAGGCCCTCCAGCCACCTCTATTTAAACCCACTCACCTCTCGGCCAAACAAGGTGATGAACCAGACCTTAAGAAAACTCTGCCAAAATTGCTCCAGGACCTTCTCCTAACCTGCGAGCAGCTTGATCCCCAGATGTTCCTTCGCCCTAAACCCCATTAACGAGCTCAATTTCGAGTTGAAAATCCACCCAAAAAACAGGACACTTCACCACAGTGAGCCAATCTTCAAATTGATTGACCCTACACCTTCACCAGACCAAGAGGAGAAGTTCCCAAGCAAAAGCCCCCTCACTAGGCCAGCCATTGCTTCCAGCCTCCAAGCTTTGTGATCAGCCTTGGTCACTTTCATACTTAGAAAATTCGCCAGAGCCAGAGACTTCATCTGGACCTTGCCTGGACTCAATCGAAGGTTACACAACTCTCGCATCGAAGCTTCACTTCTCCGAGCAAAGGTATGAACTCACTCTTCCTCCCGAGCTCCTGGAGATTCTCCATTTAATTTGGGTTAATTTCATAGCTTATAAACCATATGGATGTGTTCGTCTCTTCAAGACGAATCCATAGAGTATAAGAACTCGAAAATCCATTGAGAATCAAGAGAGATATTAGGGTTTGAGTGTGGACGGTCACGGGTGCACACCGGCCGTAGACGATGACCAGGAGTCGTTGGATAGCGTGTGTATCGAGCGGACGGTCGAGATCAAGCCAGACAGCGCAATAGTATGTGAACCGCGGGCCCCTGGAGCGCTGAGTCAGATGGCGGCGCTGAATCACAGAGCGACGCGTGGGCTTTCGATCCGGACGTGACGCGGCGCCGAGTCGGATAAGTAGGAAATTAGGGTATTTTTGAATTATTTATATACGAGAACTTCAAAAATTCATATCTTTGCATAGAAAAATCACAAAAATAAAATAAAAATACCATCTTGCTCAGTGAATAGAGGAGAATAACATTGGAAAGAAATCAAGTTAATTGGATAAGTACTTTATTTTTAATAATTTATTTACTGTTTCCAATGTTTTGATTCTCCATTTGCATAGACAATTCACGATTGCATGAGACCATAGGTCTTTTGAAGCCTCTAATCTTGGGAACATTCTCTGAATTTTTCAAGGTCAGAGGCCATCTCTGTGAAGAGTTATTGATTTTTCAAGTTCATGTCGCTGTTTTAGGTATTTTAATTCCAATAATTAACATGTTGTAAAATAAATTCTAGAAAACTTTGGTGGTGTTTCTTAGGACCAGGGGACCCTATGAAAAATATATTTTGAGTTAATTCATTCATAATAACCTTAAATGGCCTAAACTCTCAAAATTGAATTTGAATTAATTAGGGTTAACTACACACCAAATTGACTTGAAAATAATTGTCCATTGTTCTTTAGGGTCAGAGGAACCTTACATAAAATTTTGGAATCAATTGGATATATTTAACCCCACTAAATGGATTAATTAAGTCACATAACTAAAATTAAAGTTAAAAAAATTCATAACTCCCAAAATACACTTTAAAAATTCACCTAATTGATTTTGGGCTTCTCTGATGTTAGGGGAGTATAAGAAAATTAAAATTAAAAATTTCTAAATATCTTCATTTTCCACCATATTTTAATATTTTAATAATTAAAAAATAATAAAAATTACAAAAATATTAAAAATCATAAAAATGTCATATTTTGACTCCTAATCACTTAGGAATAAACCAAATATTTTTCCCAAGTCTCAAGGTAAAGATATTGAATTTTAAATGCTTAAAACATTTTTTTGAATTAAAAAATGAATTTTCCAACCTTTTCACTAAATTAATTCTGGTAAATCAAAGAAAAATCAAAAAATTATAAAATTTGTTTCTCTCGAATCCTTGAGGTAAGAGAAATATAAGAAAAATGTAAAATCTATTTTTCAATTTTTATTTTATTTTAAAATTAATTAATACTCTAAAACTCAAAATAATTATAACAAATAAAATATAATTCAAAAAAACACAAAAATTGGTGCAAGAGGTTCTCTAGTCATTAGAAACATCCCATAATTTTCTTAAGGATAAAAACTTTACCTTGGTCATGTTGTTGAATTTTCTTTGAAAACTCCTATTTTCTACTAAAAATAATTATATAAATAAATTAAATTCAGAAAAATCACATTTTCTTCTCTAATGTCTTAATTGACATGTGAGTGAGGTGACATAAAAATTTCAAATTCATTTGAGCTCAATTTAGTGAGTTATGAAGTAAATAAACCTAAAAGGGCATAAAGGTAATTAAGAATTTCAACCCTTAATTAAAACTTTAGGTTTAATCAAAATGGAGGGTAAAATATTTGATTTTAATTTTCTCTTGGTTGATTGAAACTTAGGGAATTAAAAGGGTAGAAACCCATTAAACACTTTGAAAATATCAAAATGAAACTCTAATTAATTAAATAATTTAAATTTTGGAAAGAATATATTTAAATTTTGGATTATTAAAATAGGGATATTATTAAGAGGATATTTATTCTTTAATTTAAAATCCCTAAATAAGTCACTTCAATAATATTTAGTTCTTAATTAAAAATTAAAATAATAATCCAAATTAAATAAATTAAAAATTAAAAGAAGATAACCCTTAAATGAATTAATGCTTAAAATGTTAAATGGTCCAATAATTAAAATCAAATTTAAAATCTTGGAGTTAAATTAAATTAAATTAAATCAAGTCAAGTCAAAATTTAAATTAAATTAAATTAACACCTTAACAATTAAATTAAATTAAATTTAAAATATGGAAACTAAAATTAAATTAAATTAAAATTAAATTAAAACTAAAGTTAAATTAAATTAAAATTAAATTAAATTAAAATTAAGTTAAATTAAAATTAAATTAAAATTAAATTAAAAATTAAATTAAAGTAAATTAAATTAAATTAAATTAAATTAAAATCAAATTAAATTAAATTAAATTAAAATCACTTAACAACAAACCTAAATGAAATCATTAAGAGTTAAATCAAAATATATTATTAATTTCAATCTTTCTATCTAAGTAAATTTAAAACATAAATATCAATCTGAAATACTAAGATAATTGAAAATGCAAAGATTTGAATTAAATCTAAAATAATTTGAACACTATTCCAAACTTAAAATTATTAATTAAAACCTCATAATTAAATTAAATCACTTTAAATCATTAACTCAAACTTTAAATTAAGAATGATTAAAATTCTCAATAAACCAACTTGCCCTTAAAGGCTTTAATTATTATAACTCGTAAATAGAGTATTAAATGAGATGTCACTTCATTCATCAGGTAATCAAATACCCAGGTTCACTGAGTAAGAGACAAAGTTTAACTAAACTCCTGGATGATTAATTCACATGTGAAACTAAATTTACTTGAACTCAAAACAATCCCAGAAGTATTGAAAAGATGTTTATGACTTGTCCTAAGCACTTTCTCAAAATGACAGGATGTTTTAGAAGAATAATTGAATTTAATTGTTCTTTGATGAAGAAAATCATCCTTAAACCAAACCAAGAACCTAGACGTCATAGGAGATGACTAGCAATAGGATTAGGAATTTGGTAGACAACCAAAACCCTTCCCATAGCTTTAACTAGGTACTTGTTGAAATATTTAATGCTCTAACATGTGTTTTAAGTGCAGCTTGGGATGACGGGAAGACCCTCCAGGTACGCTTTTATTTTATTGCAATTTACTTTATTGTAATTTACTTACATGCACCGTACTTTACTTTTCTTGCATGATAAATAAGACTCGTTGCATGAAAACCAAAACCTTTAGGATAGTCCCTAAACCGAAACCAAAACTAAATTAAAAGTCATTGCAAGATAAAATTCACCGCCACAACATTTCAAAATATAAAACAACTCTAAATTGAATCACAAACAGAACAACAAAACTACAATTGTAACTAAATTAAAACGTCTCGTTGAATGATCGGGAATACCTCGGATGATGTAACCCAAGTGTTGCTAACGGGATTTCCTACGGTCTAAATGAAAGTGTGGAACTCATTCAGTTGAATTTAGCAAATTCATCTGGACTAAGTGAATTCGATGAAAATAACGATGCCGGGATGACGGAACCGTGGGATCTTAATCGATTTTGTTTAAACAACTTTAAGATTTGTTTTAATTAAAATATTAAAAAAAACTAGGATTTTATGATTTTTCTCTAAACCAAAACACTTCTCTTATCTTCTGATTTATGACTTCTAAAACTAAACCTCTACAACAACAAGGAGCTCGGAGCATGGTGGGCAGCACGGCCTTCGTTATCAGTAAAGCTCAGATCTACTTCAGCAAAACTTTCTTAGAATTAAATAACCAAACCAAAGGACTTTGAGGTAGTTTGCCTAGTGCAACATAAATCTCAACTCTTCGTTAGGCATTTGTATGATCATGTCATGCAAATTAAGCCCTAACCGGTCTTAGGACTCCGAGGTAGTCGTTTGGTACGACATAAACCCTCACATCTTTGAGGCTATTTGTGTGATTATGTCATACAAATATAAGACCTAAATAAGTAAAATTGGCAGGATTGCAACATTAAATAAACTCCCAAATTGAAGCCAAACAATATGATAGTTTGGGAAGTTGCCAATATTCTTCTTGGATCCTCAGCTTCTCCTACTTCTCTTCCATTGGATTCTTGAAATAAACAGTTCCAAATTTGAGCTAATCTCTTTTGAAACTCCAAAATTCAATCCTTTGAAAACCTTACACTTTGAAATTCTTGAGAGCAAAACCACTGATCATTATCGAGAGTTTTCTTAAATGATTCCCGTCATTTAAGATGTAATTAACTATAGAGGCTTCCCCTTATAGGGAACTTTAAGAACCCAGATAATATAAACCCTGCTTAATTCATTTATATTAAACAGGGGAACTTGTCGTCTTATAAAATTGGTTCGCAGACCACTAAGATGTCACAAATCTTCTAGTTTATTTAACCGAGCCCCATCATCAAGCAGTTTGTCTATTCTTCGGGATAGATACACAGTTTGTGATGCGGTGCTCGTTTACATAAACTATTTAGGATGTGAGATCGGTTTGATTTCATATCTTAAAATTTTCAAACTTAAAATTATTGTCAAAATCAAATGCTACCTTCCAAATTATATATATATATTTAAATTAAATTTAAAATTTAAAATTCTCCGACAATTTCTGTAGACGACCCCCTTTTCAAAATAAAACTCATAACCTAAAAATAAGCCGTACAACTTCTGGCGACTCCGCTGGGGACTAGTTCCTCTCTCCATTTTGATTAGATGGTTTTGCTTTCATAAATCGGTAGTGTATCCATGTCCCTAGTGGAGCAAACTACCATTCTTCCATTGGAATAGCTCGTTCATTTCTGTCTTGAACGAGTATAGCCAAGTCCTCTCGGATTTAGGAGCCACTGTTTAGACATCCCTAAACGGAGAGGTTCCGAGATCCTTTTACCTCTTTTCTGAGGTGGGGTGGACCCTCAATAGGTGTTAGTTTAGGAGCGGTCCTTCGAGTCGAGAAGTCTTGCATAAGACTTTCTCTTCCTTTCCAATTCTAAATCGGGCCCTTCACCTTTTCTATAACCTTTTTCTTTTAATCGTTTTGTTTCGAACAAACGGACCCACTAATAAACAACCTTCCAATAAATAACCTCTTTTAAAAAAATCACAAATACACTAAGATAAACGAAAATGTATTCGGACTCTTTCTTTTTTTTGTCCTAAACTTTACGACGAAAGGAAGCATAATTCGGGACAGACATTCAGAATTTGCCCTGCAGATAATGACTGCCCCAAAGTTAATCTTGTCCTTCACCAATGGAATGGACTTCGCCGTTTACAAGGATGAGCTGCCCGACAATGGAATCATCCGTTTCGGACAAGGATTCGGCAACACAGATATCAAGTTCGCTGACGTCACTCTCTTCACACTAATGGACAAAGTGTCAGAAACTGAGAAACCCGTGATTGAGTTCAACTTGAAATCGACTCAAAAATTCCCTCCCCTGCAAAGGGTTAGCTAAAAGAAGTACTACTGTTCGTAGGAGGACTGTTGTCTCTACCCCCACCGGTCTAGTCATCTCTCACCTACCCCAACTTCTGCCAAACTGAAGGGGAAGGAAATCCAAGTCTGTGATGAGCCTGTCACCGTGGAGGGTACAGATTTTGCTACAATACCATCTGTTTTTGAGATTGGGTCCAGTTCAAGAGTTGCACCCCTAGCTCGGACTCAAATAAGAAATAGAAGCTGAAAGATCGCCAAGATCGAGAAAGCCAAAGCTGCTGATGTTGCTTTTCTAGAAGAAATTCCTGAGGAAAGAGAAGAACCGCTCGAGTATATACCTCCGTTGGAAGGAGAAGGTTTCACCCTCTCTCGCCGCATCGGATGAAGAGGATGTCCGAAGGATTGCCGCCGCATTACCCCGACCTGCGTACTACGGTAATTACAAAAGGAAAAGGGATAAGACTACGCCATTTGCTCGACTGCAAGCTGTGATAGAAAGATTGGCAAAGAAAGAAAGATGCCCTGTGTCAGAAATCTTAAGAAGGATGGGACAGGTACCAGCTAAATCCCGCCTCGGACCGCGAATAGAGCATGTTGCTGCCACAGAGAAACCAAAGAAGAAGATAAAAGCCAGTTCACCCGTAGTTGTATCGGGTCTACAAATTAGGGAGGATACCACCTTCCAGCATATAGCCGACAGACCATCCGGTCCTAGGCTTCCGACTGCAAGAAGGATGGTATGGTGACCTACTACTGGCGAGCTAAGACCAAAATAATGTCCTGAGAAGAAAAGTCTCGTCAGAAGACTTGAATCAGAAGAAAGTGCTACTGCAATAAAGGGGACTCCCGGAAAGGAAGTTCAACAACCGTCACATGAAAACTGCGAGACCGTGCAGAAAAGGCCACTAGAGGATGCCATGGACAAGTTAAAGGACAGACATCCGACGATTAGCAAAAGAAAGAGAAGAAAAACTAGAAGATGAAGTTGACTCATCAGAATTTATGAATGACGAGTATGCTGAAATCAACATGGTTGAGACGCGAGCATCATCAGCTTCGCAAGGTGCTCCGGCAGCTGCGGAAAGAGATGAACCGGAAGTGATGAGGGCACAGCTTCGAGAAAAAAATGACACAATTTCCCAGATGGCAAAGAGGATGGAAGAGATGGCTGATGCCTTAGCCACTCTCCAGAGTCAGGTACAACCTCAGAAAGAAACACCCCCAGAGATCATCCATATTGCAGATGGAGGAAAAGAGATCACATCCGTCAATGGAGATGAACGACCAAAGAAGGATTCTGCACAAAGCATGATTCCAGAAAAGGACATTAAGAACAGGATAGAACAGCAGGTGCGAGAAGCCCTAGCACAATCTAAGAGTGGAGCATCTATTTAGACGGGTAGACCTTACCCCGAAGAGTTCGATGCAGTCCAATACCCAAAAGGCTTCGTACCACCTCTGTTTAAGACTTTTGATGGAATGGGAAACCCCCGACAACATGTTGCACATTTTCGTGCTAGTTGTTGCAATGCCGGTGGGAGTGACGCTCTACTCTTCCGTCGGCTCGTCGCCGGCTTGTCGTGGATTGCCTTCGGCCGGTATGCGGGACTGCCGAACGGTTCAGTAAAGACCTTTTCAGAACTAGAGAATCTCTTCGTTAAGCGGTTTGCCGGGGCTCAGTACCACATCACTATCGGTGATCTAGTGGTGGAGAAACAAAAGCCGAACGAGACTTTAGTGGATTACATACTTCGATGGAGGAATTTAAGAATGAAGTGTGAACCACAGCTTCAAGAACAACATGCAGTCGGCATGTTGCTCAGGAGTATCTATGGCCCAATAGCACTTCTCCTTAAAGGATTTACAATCAAGACTTTCGAGAAGTTGCTTAGCAAGGCCGGGAGCTTGCAAGAAGAGGCAAAGTAGTTAAGTTTCGTAGACAAGACCGATAAGCAGAAAACTGTGAAAGCATTTGAAAAGAAATCTGGAATCGTAGCGGCAGCAGATAAGGACAAGCAGCCAATGCAGATACCACGAGAACGACCGCAGCCTAGTTACCAGCCACCGCAACGAACATACCAACAACCACCGCAGATCTATCAGCAACCTCAACAGGGCTATCAGCAACCTCGTCCGAACTATCAGTTGCCTCAGCATTATGAACAACTGCCTCGTTCATCGCGTACCTTAAGAGAACTTCTAAATAGAGAATATCCATTCAAAACTGAAGCAATAGCGAAGATGTTCCGTAGTTTAATGAAGACACCAGATTTTCAGCTACCAGAGCCCAAGAGACCAGAGGAAGTCAATAAGAAAGATCATCCGAACTATTGCCCTTACCACCAGATGCTCGGACACAAGATAGAGGATTGCATCACTTTCAAGAGTTGGCTTGATGACAATCTCCGGAAAGGGAACATAACGATCCCAAAGGAATACATGAAGAAACCCCAGAAAGAAGGTTCCGTCAATGTTATTTCAACGGATTTCATTGTTCCGATAGACCCTTACACGACCGATGATGGATGTAGTACCGTTTGGACAAAGTCTTCAAAGAAAATTTTGGATCACATCCAGACCGCTTCGGTACGCGCTTCAACTCAGAGTTTGAAACCTGTCGAGCTGGCACTATCACTTGCGGTCGAAGAACCGCCTCAGAAGGAGGAGAAGATCGTGGAAGAAAAGAAGACCGAGGCTCCGAAGGGTAGACTAGGGGCCGCTTATCCTAGGATGGTTGTTTCCGATTCGAGGGAGAAATCCCTCGAACTCCTGACTCTGTATGATTATCTGCTCGCCCCGGCGGGATCTTATAATGATAAGGGTTATGGCGTTGGCTAAATTTTGACTGTTTCTAACGATTATGTAACTAACGACAACCGGCTTAATCTAGATCTCAATTCCAATACAAATAATGATTCTCAAATCATACACAACCTCGATGACCACGACGAAGAAGATATTCACAAAGGAGGCTACGAAAGCTCGACAAGCAACGAGTCCATTTGTGAATTCCGAGGAGCTCCGATAACAATAGAATTAGAACCATCATACACCAAAGCAACTTCAAAAGAGCCCGTTGTTCCGATTCAAGAGGAGACACCGGTAAATTTAGAAGAGATAACAGAGGTCAATCTAAGAAGCGGAAAAGTTCTACTCCCGAGAATGGGTCCAATGAATAAAGGAAAGCAGGTGGTTGCTCAGGAAGAGCCAACCCTAGCAGAGGAACTGCCCATTCGGGAAGAAACTGAGGAACATGGTAATAAAGTGGACTACAACGTGCTAGCCCATCTTAGGAAGCTACCAGCCAAACTAAGCATATACGACGCTCTGATTCTATCAAAGGAGATGAGGGAGGCTCTGATCAAGGCTTTACTTGATCCAGAGATTTGTTTAGCTCAAATGGCGGTAATTCCTTCGACGAGGTTTGCTCGTTAAGAGAAAAGCGAGGTGTTACCTTCACGGACAATGATCTATTACTGGGAACAGCTGATCACAACCGACCGTTATACATTTCAGTCACTATTGGAAAGTTTACGCTCTCCAGAGTGTTGGTTGATCCGGGAGCATCAATCAACATAATGAATCTTCGGACGCTAGCGTATTTGGAAATTGATGCTCGCGAGCTTGAAGCAGACAAGATGTTATTAAGATGCTTCAATCAAAAAGGAGAAAGAGCTCTTGAATCGATAACACTACTAATGAAGACCGGTGATTTAGCAAAGACAACCGTAAAATTCCACATAATTGATTCTGAGACATTGTTCAATGCCCTGGGTCGGCCATGGATCCATGAAAACCGGATGGTACCGTCATCTCTGCACCAGTGCATAAAGTATTACGAAGGAGGGGAACAGTGCATCAAAGGTGATTTGCAACCGCTCTCCGTGCACGAAATTGGAATTCATGAAGATACAGCCTACTACGCGCCTCCGAAGAAAACAATCTTTTCCAGAAATACCATACCAAATGAAGCAAAAGAAATTTGAGATGATGAAGAACCTGAAATTCTAGTCCAACAGTTACTCACCACTCCTTTACGGCGAGATGGTGAAGATTTCTCCAGAACTCGCATCCGAGGTCGAGGCCGGGGACGAGGACGTGGAAGAAAAGTTGGAACAATTGGACAAAAGAAATTGGTCATCGATGTTGATTGGGAGAACAGTTCCGAAGAAGAAGAAGAAATTGAGAAAGAAGCAGCGACAATAAGTCAGAAGGAACCACAATTCAAGATTTCTCTCAAAGATGAAAAGAATGAAGAATATAAATCAATGTACGAGAAGATTAACCATTATGTACATACTATGACCCTGACCCCGATCCATTCTAATAAGATCGAGGGTGTGGTGGTCAAGGAAGTGCATGGTGGTGGTGCTAAGCCAATTAAATTTTACCGTGGTGCTTCTTCTTCCAAAACTGAAAGTGATGTACAATTTGAAGATGTTACTTCTTCCGAATTAATGGAACTACCTTTTGAGTGGTACTCTCCCTGTGTTCAAAATTTAATTCAACACGGTGTCTTACCTCGACGATGGACAAAAGGCCGATCACAACACTTTGAAAAATTATGGAATAATGCCGGTCGGCCTCCCAATTCAAAACATGGTCTCGGATTCGGCACAGTGGGATCAGTTGATGATACAGGATTTTGCTTGTTTGTCACTTGCGAACCTAATAAAGACTGTTTGGAAGCTTCAGAAGACTTCGAAGACCTACCAATCGGAGATGCTCCACTAGAATTCGAAGAAGAAATCAAATCTACTATAGACAAGTTAATGGAAGTTAACTTAGGTACTAGTGAAGAGCCTAGGCCTATCTTTGTTAGCTCCTTACTCAATATAGAAGACTCCGAAAACATAATCAAGCTATTAATGGAATTCAAGGACTGTTTTTCTTGGAGTTACGACGAAATGTCAGGATTAGCTCCAGAAGTCGCAGTTCACAGGCTAGGAGTGGATCCTACTTCCGTTCCAGTCAGACAAGCCCCCAGAAGAATGCGTCTAGAAATTGAGCAACAAGTAATAGCCGAAGTTAAGAAGCTAATAGACGCTAAATTTGTCCGTGAAGAACAATATCCAACTTGGTTAGCCAACGTGGTACCGATCGAAAGAAGAATGGTCGGATCGAATCGTGTAGACTTCAGAGATTTAAATAAAGCATGTCCAAAGGATGAATTCCCACTACCAATTCCAGAATTGATGATTGACATCGCTTCGACACATGAAATCTTCTCATTTATGGATGGATCGTCGGGATACAACCAGATAAAGATGGCACCAGAAGACGAAAAGCTCACGACATTCAGAACGCCGATCGGACTGTATTGCTACACAGTAATGCCATTCGGACTAAAGAACGTAGAAGAAACATACCAAAGAGCGATGAGGAAGATTTTTGATGATCTCATTCACAACCAAGTCGAGTGCTACGTGGATGATGTGGTCATCAAAAGTAAACTAAAGGAAGATCACCTGTATAATTTTAGAATTGTTTTCGAGTGACTAAGACAATTTAACCTTAAGATAAATCCCTTAAAATGCGCCTTCGGCATCACCTCCAGGAAATTCTTAGGATTTGTTGTCCGACATCACAGGATTGAAATCGATCCGGAAAAGATTAAAGCTATTTTAGAAATGCCTCCTCCCAAAACTTTGAAACAACAACGATCCTTTCAAGGGAAGTTGGCATATCTTCGACGCTTTATCTCGAACTTGTTAGCCCTTCTCGGCATTGGTTAAAAAGGACGCCAAATTCGTTTGGGATGACAAATGCCAGCAGGCTTTTAAGGACGTTAAACAATATTTAATGACACCTCCTGTCTTAGCAGCCCCAGTCTCTGGTAGACCGTTGATACTTTATACCGCAGCTTTAGACGACTCTCTCGGAGCCCTGCTAGCCCAGGTCAATGACGAGGGAAAAGAAAATGCTCTCTACTACCTAAGTCGTCATCTAATCCCGACGAAAGTAAAGTATCCTCCGATTGAGAAGCATTGTTTGGCCCTGATCTTCGCCGCTCAAAAGCTCAGGCATTACATGTTTTCTCATAAGGTCAACCTTATTTCAAGAATTAATCAGTTGCAATACTTCATGACCCGACCGACGCTTTCTAGCAAACTTGCCTGGTGGTCGATGATACTATTGCAATTCGATATAACTTTCGTTCCTCTTTGTGTCGTAAAGGGACAAGTCCTAGCAGACTTCCTCGCAGCACACCCTTTACCGGCAGAATCACCTCTCAACGACGACTTGCCAGATGAGCAGATAATGAGCCTAGAAGACCCTGATGATCGACGTTGGGAACTATACTTCGACGGTGCGTCCTCAGCACAGAAGGACAAAGAATTGCAAACGATAGTGCCCGGTAAGGCAGGAATCGGACTAATCTTTATAACACTTGAGCGGGGAATGTTAAGATACTCCTATCACTTAACAGAACCGTGTAAAAACAACGAGGCAGAATACGAAGCCCTCATAACCGGATTGCAATTAACCATTCAGATGGGAATAACAGACATCAACATCTACGGAGATGCTCAGTTGATCATTCAACAGGTTGCCGGACAATACAGAATTCTAAAGCCAAGACTCGAACAGTACTTTCAGTACACCATGAAATTGTTGGAACAAATTCCAAACGTAACAATCTACAAGATTCCCAGAAAAGAAAATGCTCTCGCTGATGCATTAGCTCGACTTGCAAAAGAATTTGCCTGCTTGCCGAATGAATCAGTTGAAGTGTCAGTTCAAGGACGACAGGTCCTATCACAGCTCGACATGGATACTATACATAAATCAGAAGAAAAAGCAGAAGAAACAATTGCAACAGTGACGAAAAATACGAAGATCGGCGGCGTACCATCGATAAGCTACTTCGCAAACAAGAAGCCTACCGGATGATAAGTCGATAGCTCATCAAATCAAGAAAATAACTCTGTCTTACGCATTAATAAACAATACATTATACAGAAGGTCTTTTGATCAGGTGTGGCTAAGGTGCCTGAGCGGGTCCGAGGCTCGTGAAATCGTTAAAGAAGTACATTCGAGACTTTGTGGCGCTTATCAGTTGGGTCCAAAAATGAAAATGAAGATTAAAAGACTAGGGTACTACTGGCCCTCAATGATGACCGACTGTATGAAAGTTGCCAAAAGCTGTCACCAGTGCCAAGTTTACGGAGTGGTTCTACACCATCCTCCAAATGTGCTACATCCGACAATCGCGTCGTGGCCATTTGAGTGTTGGGGCACAGATATAGTGGGTCCGATAGAACCGCCTTCTTCAAGAGGACATTGCTTCATTCTTGCAGCTACAGACTACTTTTCTAAATGGGCGTAAGCTATACCACTCGTAGAAGTGAAGGCACACCATGTGCTGCGCTTTTCAAGAACCAAGTTGTCTACCGTTTTGGGGTACCGCGCAGATCATTTCGTATAATGGGTCTGCATTCAAAAGTACAAAGATCAACAATTTTGTCAGAAGACACGGGATCGATTGGCGATACTCAACGATCTACTACCCAAGAGCAAACGGCTTGGCCGAGGCTTTTAATAAAATTCACGTTCAAATTTTAAAGAAAACTTTGGACGACAACAAGAGAAATTGGCATGAGAAGTTGTTAGAAGCCTTATGGACCTACAGGACGACTTTTAGGACTCCTACTCAATCTACGCCTTACACTTTAGTGTATGGGTCCGAGGCCGTCTTGCCCCTGGAAGTTCAGCTTCCGTCAGTCCGAATTGCAGTTGCAGAAAAGATCACAACAGAAGAAAATGCCAGACTACGACAAGAAGAATTGGAAAGCTTGGAAGGGAAAAGACTTTCCGCGCAGCAAAATTTGGAACTGTATCAAGCCAAGATGATCCAAGCCCATGATAAATTAGTCCATCCCAGGACATTCAAAGTCGGTGACTTGGTTTTGGTTCTCAGAAGACCTATCCTTGCACATCACAAGATAGGTGGTAAATTTGAACCAACATGGGAAGGGCCGTTCGTGGTCAAGACAGTCTACTCAGGAGGTTCCTACCGACTGGTGAATTTCGTGGAGAACGACCCATGCTTCCAATCAATGGACGGTATTTAAAGAAGTATTACGCAACATGATGTTTTGACGGGTGGCCTCTGAAGTAGAATCCTATCCCTAGAAACACAGGTGAAGTAATTACTTTGTGACTGGGTCTGAACCCAAAACAAAATAAAATGGATGATAAAAAAAATCTCATCAACGAAAATGTTAAAAAAGAGAACATCGGAAATCGTAATAATAAAATGTCAATCTTTCCTTTTAAATCCATTCATTCCTGATATTTTCTCATCTCTTCCTACTTCCTTTAAATTTAAAAGAAGTGAAAAAGAATATTTAAGTGTTTTCTTATTGTTCTTGTTCTTAGTACAGCCCCTGATCCTTTCCTTGATTTTTCGCAGGGAAATGTCTAACGGGCGGTTGGTTCTAAACTTTAGAAATGGCGTGAGTCTAGCACCTGTTAAAAAGATGGTGAGGGATGGAGCAGTGATAGAGATTGACTCAGACTTCTCACTAGCCGGCTTACAATACGAAGAAAATGATTGGATCCCAGTTGATCCAGAAGAACTTGACAGCCAGACAGTGATAAAAATGAGTGGCCCGAACCACCGATCCAGCAGCAAGAAAAGAAAAGCAAACGCCGCTCATGCAACCAGAGAAGATAAGAAAATTAAGTCCGTGGTTGCTAAAGCAGAGGGTAGGCTTGTCAGCGCCGCCCGCAGAAATTCAAGGGGTAAGGAGAGCTACTCTCACTGCTACCCAGCGAAGAAATAAGAATCGTCGCATTCGCAAAATGTTGACCAAATTAGCATAAGATCAACATAAACAGACAGTAGATACCGTTAGTGCAAATGCTCCAAGGAGACCAGTTCGTCAGGAACCAGAAAGAAGAAAGTCAACTCTAAGAAAGTCGGAATAGATAAAAGAAATACCAAGAAAAACAGAAATAGAGTCAATACCTCGACGCCGAACAGATGTACCCGATCTGAAGAGTCTTGTTGCGAAAGCAACCCCGAAGGATGTCCCCACAAAGACAATCCCCGAGGAGCCGAGACATGTAGAAGAACGTGCTGGGGTGGAGCCATACATCCCGCAGTATGTTACTAGACACCGAGGACTTCAAATAATCCTGGAATACGAGCTGGAGAAAATTCAACTAGTTGAGAAGAAAATCTTCGAATACTTTGAAAGTATTGGAAACAAGAGGGTCAACATCTTGGAGGGCCTCGAGCTGCATATAGATGTATTCTCAGATTATGAGCAACAATAAATTGTAGACTGCATCCTCGAATTATAGAAAATGGGCCGAGCTGGCCGCCTGAGAGAAAAGACATATTCAGAACCCCGAAGGTGGATGCCAGGAAAAAGAAGAGTTACAATCCAATGCAGATGTTGCTACAATTTTGCCATAGACAGAAAAGGAAACCCACGAGGGATACTCCGTCGCAGTAAGGTGGATCCGATGCCAAGAATCATTAAGAGAGTGGTGAAAAGGATGATAACATGGAGGGTATTGCCTACAGATTGCATACCCAACAGCTGCATTATTAACATCTATAAGGAAGGCGACTGCATACCTCCGCATATAGACCATCATGACTTTGTTAGACCCTTCTCCACAGTGTCATTTGTCAACCAATGCAACATCATGTTCGGATCTAACCTCCGGATTGCAGGCCGCGGTGAGTTTCGAGGGCCGGTGGAGATACCACTACTGGTAGGTTCCGTCTTGATGTTAAAAGGAAACGGAGCAGACGTTGCGAAGCATTGCATTCTAGGAGTGCCTGTGGAGCGGATCTCAGTTACATTTAGAAGAATGGATGACAGAAAAATGCCTTACCAATTTCAGCTGCATCCGGAATCGGAGAGTCTCCGCCCTACGAAGTCGTGAGTTACATGGGAAATAAGCACACCTCCAATACACATCCATGCGGCATTCCCGCCAAGGGTGGCTTGGAAGGTGATGTTATTGCCCATGTTTCTTACTATTCGTACATGGATTTTTGACAGACGCTTTTGGATGGATCAACAAGAAGCTTACACAATCCGTTTTGGAATTACATGGATTGTATGAGACATTAAATTTCTGAGGGAAATGTCATTATGGTTAGATCAAGTTGTATGATGTACTTTCAGCAAGTTGGAATGAAAATGACTACGTCATATTTTGCCTTCACCTCTTTTTGTACAAATTGACTGGGAAACGCCATTAGAGTTAAATGAACTTTGAACGAAGAACTGAAAAGAAAAGAAAATAAATGAGAACTTCTCCTAAAAATCTGAATATTAAAATGAACTTCAAATTCACATGAACACTAAATAAAAAAAAGTAAATAAATAAAATGGGATCGTTAAAAGACAAACAAAACGAATCTAAATCTCAAATTGAATTCTGATCTGAATCCTCTGATTCGAACCTTTTAGTTCTTTCCTCAATCAAAATCTATTGGAAACTCTTTTGAAATTTGAATATTCTCTTCGACTTATTGCTAAGTCAAGACTTTTTAGCTTTGTACACTTACTAGCCCTTTTCAATTCTCTTTCTTCTGTGTCTTGGAGGATCGACTAGTTCTATTGACACGGAGCCACGAACTTTGTTCGATTTGATTCTGATGGCATAAGACTGGGTCCCTCTTCATACAGATAAATTTTCGAGATTGGTACCAAATTCCAGTTCTCTTCCTTCGAGGTCGGTACCAAATTCCGACTCTCATTCGAATTGATACCTAAATTTCAATTCTAAATTTCTGAGACTGGTACCAAATTCCAGTTCTCTTCCTTCGAGGTCGGTACCAAATTCTGACTCTCATTCGAATTGATACCTAAATTTCAATTCCAAATTTCCGAGACTGGTACCAAATTCCATTTCTCTTCCTTCGAGATCGATACCTAAATTTCGATTCTCTTTCGAGGTTGATACCAAATTTCAATCCTCTCTTCCGAGACTGGTGTTGACCTCATTTTTGATGAGGTCTTCTCTTTCCCTCTTTAGTACTTAGGATCTAGCCTTAGGCTTTTCCTTTGACTATCCTAGAAGACTAGAAATGGAATCCACCACTTAGAAATTCAAACTACTTCTTAACTTCTTGCAAACCCCACAAGCTTGATTGTAAACCCCTAATCACCTAGAGGGTTGAGATCAAATGTGGAAGTTTAAAGGATGAGTTCCCTATAAGACTCTTTGGCCTTAGAATCACTCTGGGTGGCCTCGTCTGGTGAGGGCTGACTTTCACATACACTAAACTCTCACACACACATTCCAAATCCTAGAACCCACACTTTCACCCAACTTGACTTTCTGACTCATATAGGTAGTTCATATGGGTGGTCCTTAACCCCTAAGTCCCTGGCTAAGAGGGTTAGGAACAACATAGTGAATGCCTCAAATGAGTCCTCTCATGGCTCATATGGGCTTAATATGGCTTCATGGCTCAACCAAAATGATTCTATTCTACTCAAATTTGATCAATCTTCATTTTTCCAAAATTTCAATTTTTGACCCCTGGGGCCCCGGACCCACCTAGCCTACCAAAAGCCCTTAAAATTACCCAGAACCTCCAAAATTTCCAAACCACCCAAAACTCCCTAAAATTAACCTTGAACATTCCCAACCATTCAAATTGATCATCCATAACCAAAAATACCAAAATTTCCAAAAATACCCCAAATACCCTCCAAATTAGCAAAGTACCCCTCTTGACCCAAAAATTCAAAAATTCCAAGAATTCCCAGAAAATTCCAGAAAATCCTAAATATTCTCAATTTCATTTTGTTCAACTACACCATGGGCTAATTTTGTCAATTTACCCCACTTTTGCCAAAATCCCCAATTTGCCCAAAAGTCAAACCCAAATGAACCCAATGTCAAACCAAACCTTTCCAATTGACCTCAATTTTGGTCCAATTCAATTCTAAACTTCAATTCAATAACCCTAATAGCAATCTTGACCAAATTCAAGCCCAATTTGATTGACATTTGGGCCCAATTTCATTTTTAAGCTTAAAGCCCAATTTTGACCCATAACCCAAACTTAGCCCAAACCAACCCAATTCAACTCCAATTAACCCCAAACCTTTTCTAAATCTTCCCTAACATCTCCACAAAACAAAACACTAACATATTTTGCCCAAAATTTCGACACAAACCTTACTCAAATTCAACCCAAACCCAAAATCCCTTAAATGGACCTAAACCCAAACCTAACCCAAATGGGCCCAAGTCCCAAAATTGAACCCCAACAAAATTTGAAAACTCTTCATAATATTCCCCTAAGCATTTATCAACATTGATCTTACATCAAATCCAACATTAGCCCAACCTTAGCCCAAGTTAGTCCATTTTGATCCATTTTGACCCTATCACAAAGGGGACCCAAATTAGACTCAATTCAATTCCAAATCACCTCAAATTTGTCTCAAATCACTCATGACACATCCGTAAACCAAACCCAACATTTATTTAGCATGGCCCTTTACAAAATTTTTTATCTAAAAGCCCATTTTGAAACATAGAAACCCATTCCCCTTAAACCATTTTTAAAGCCCACCTTTACCAAATTTTAAAAGCCCAAACCCATTCTAAAGCCTACATTGCAATATCATCTCATCCTCACTCAATTAATATCACTCCCTAAGTGCTAAATCCATCATGAAAATCAAACCAAAATGGTATTATGACAAAGCATCCAAATTTCACACCAAAGTACCAAAATTCCTAAAACCCTTTTCCATGAAAGTTGACTTGACTTTTCCCAAGCCATATAGGAGCCATGAAGCCATCCTTAAGCCTCATGTGGAGCCATGAAAGGTTTGACATGTGACCATATCACATTGGGCAAATGGAGGAAGCTCTTTCTAGGTTCCCTTAAGGTCATTAGCCTTAACCATGATTACCCTTAACCCAAAATTAATCCAAATATGTTTGGATGTGGACTTCACCACACATGTGAGCCTGACCCACCTGACCTCCTCAGCCCAAAATCAAGCCATGGGGAGGTGAACCAAGCCCAAATACATGGGTTGACCTAAACCAAGCCAAAATCACCTCTTCCCCTTTCTATTTCAATTCATCCTCTTTACACATGGCATTTGATAATTGAACTCACAAACCTCAAGCACTGATCCTCTTGATCACAACAGTGACAAGACCCTGACCGGCCGACCACCACACTCACCAGAAAAAACCAGGCCGAGAGGTTCAAATCAACCAAAAATTGCAATTCCCCATGGCTGGGCTGCCCCACTCCAAATGGCCATTGTAGCTGTTCTTCTCCTCACCAGAGCAGCTGATCCCAGCCCCTAACTCCCCCTGAGAGGCCATGGCCATGGCTATTTAAGCCAGCCAACCCCTCTCGGCCAAAAGTTTGGCTGAACCAAACCTTCACACAATCCCTCCAAACTCCTCACAAAGCTTCCCCTAGCCAAGAGCAATCCATCCCCACTGTTCTCCTGCCCTAACTCCCACTGATTGAGCTCAATATTGGAGCTCAATTCTCAAGCCAGAGCAAGACACTCCCAAATCCTCCACCAACATCAAATTAAACTCACCCACACCAGCACAAGACCAAGAGAAGGAGTTCCCCAGTGAAAGCCCCCTCTCCAAGCCACCCATTTGTTCTAGCCTCCAAAGGTTGAAATCGGGTCTAGTGGAAATCAGGTCTAGGCAATTCCCCTAGGCCAGAGACTTCATCTGGAGCTTGCTTAGGTCCAATCGAAGGTGACACAACTCTCAGATCAAAGCCACACTTCTCTGAGCAAAGGTATGAGCTCTCTCTTCTTCCCGAGCTTCTGAACATTCTCTATTTTGATTGATTAATTTCATGCCACACAAACCATATGGATGTATTCGTCTCTTCAAGACGAATCCATGGAGCATAAGAACACGAAAATCCGTTGAGAATCGAGTGAGATCTTAGGGTTTTAGTGTGGACGGTCACGGGTGCACACCAGTCGTAGACGATGACCGAGAGCCGTTGGATCGCGCGTGTATCGAGCGGACGGCTCAGATGGTGTCGGACCAGGAGATGGTACGTGAATCGCGGGCCCCGTGGCAGCTGACTCAGATGGCGGCGTCGAATCAAAATGTACCGCGTGGATTTTCGGATCTACCGAGGATTGCGTGGCGCCGCGTGGATAAGTAGGAAAATAGGGTATTTTTCTTTTTATTTAATTATCAGAACTTCAAAAATTCATAACTTTGTGTAGAAAAATCATAAAAATAAAATAAAAATACCCACTTGCTCACTGAACAGAGGAGAATAATGTGGAAAAGAAATCAAGTCATTTCATTAAGTATTTTATTTTTAATGATTTATTTACTCTGCATTATTTTAATTATCCATTTGCATAGGCAATTCACCATGGCATGAGACCATAGGGCTTTTGAAGCCTCTAAACTTGGGAACATTCCCTGAATTTTCCAAGGTCAGAGGTCATCCCTATGAGAAGTTATTGATTTTTCAATTGCATGTTACTTTTTTGAGTATTTTAATTCCAATAATTTGCATGTTGAGAAATAAATTCTAGATCAGAGGACCCTAGGAAAAATAGGTTTTGAACTAATTCACTTGGAACAACCCTAATTGGCCTAATTGCTCAAAACTGAATTTTAATTAATTAGGGTTAACTACACATCAAATTAACTTGAAAATAATTCTCCACTGATCTTTAGGATCAGAGGAACATCACATAAAAATTTGAAGTCAATTGGATTTGATTAACCCCACCAAATGGATTAATTAAGCCACATAACCAAAATTAAACTTTAAAAATTCATAACTCACAAAATACTTTTCAAAAATTCACAAAAATGTTTTTGGGGCTTCTCTAATGTCAGAGGAGTCTATGAGAATTAAAATTAAAATATTCTAAAAAAGTTGATTTTCCACCATATTTTAATATTTTTAATAATTAAAAAATAATAAAAATATTAAAAATCACGAAAATGTCACATTTTGAATTCTAATCACCTAGGAACAAACCAAATATTTTTCCTAAGTCTCTAGGGTAAGATATTGAATTTTAAAGGCTTAAAACAATTTTTGAATTAAAAAATGATTTTCTTTAACATTTCCACTAAGATAATTCCAATAAATCAAAGAAAAATCAGAAAAATATAAAATTTTGTTCTCTGACTTCCCTGATATTAGAGAGATTTTTGAAAATATAAAATCCAATTTTCAACCATTATTTCATTTTTAAATTAATTAATACTCTGAAACTCAAAATAATTCTAATAAATAAAATATAATCCAAAAAATCACCAAATTGGTCCAAATGGTCCTCTGGTCATTAGGAACATCCCATAATTTTCTTAAGGACAGAAACATTTCCTTGGTCATGTTATTGAATTTTCCTTGAAAACCCCTATTTTCCATTAAAAATAATTTCATAAATAAATTAAATACAGAAAAATCACATTTTTTTCTCTAATGTCTTAATTGACATGTGAGTGAGGTTACATAAAAATTTCAAGTTTACTTGAGCTTAGTTTAACGAGTTATAGAATTATTAAGCTTGAAGGGCAAAAATTTCAACCCTTAATTAAAATTTTAGGATTAATCAAAAAGGGGGAGGGTAAAATATTTGATTTTAAACTGATTTTGGATGATTGAAACTTTAATGATTGAGGGTAGAAACCTACTAACCATTTAAAATATAATTAAAATAAAACTTTAATTAATTAATTAATTGAAATTTTGGAAGAATAATAAAAATTGGAATTATTAAAGTTGGGATATTATTAAGAGGATATTTATTCTTTAATTTAAGAATCCCTAAATTAATCACTTCAATAATATTTAACCCTTAACTAAAAAGATAATCCTAACTTAAAATTTAAAATGCTAAACAATTTAACAATTAAATTAAATTAAATTTAAGATGTTGAAATTAAATTAAATCAAAATCTAAATCAAGTTAACACCTTAACAATTAAATTAAATCATATTTAATATATTAAGAAAATTAAAATTAAAATTAAAATCAAAATTTAAATTAAATTAAATCCAACTAAATTAAAATTAAATAAAATTTAAAATTAAATTAAAATTAAATAAAATTAAATAAAATTAAATTAAATTAAAATTAAATTAAATTAAAATCATTTAACAAGAAACCTAAATGAAATCATTAAGAATTAAATCTAAAATAATTTGAACACTATTCTAAACTTAAAACTATTAATTAAAACCTCATAATCAAACTAAAACACTTTAAATCATTAACTCAAATTTGATTAGAATTCTCAATAAACCAACTTGCCCTTAAAGGCTTTAATTATTATAACTCTTAAATAGAGTATTAAGTGAGATGTAACTTCATTCATCAGGTAATCAAATACCTAAGTTCACTGAGCAAGAAACAAAACAAAAATACAAACTCTAGGATGATCAATTCATCCGTATAATAAAAATTCACTTGGACTCAAAAACAATCCCAGAAATAATGAAAATATGTTTAGGACTCGTCTTAAGCACTTCCTCAATATGACGGGATGTTTTAGAAGAACAATTGAATTTAATTTTTCTTTGATGAAGAAAATCATCCTTAAACCAAACCAAGAACCTAGACGTCATAGGAAATGACTAGTTATAGGATTAGGATTTTGGTAGACAACCAAAAATCTTCCCTTAGCTTTGCCTAGGTATTTCTTGCAAAATATTTAAATGCGTTAACATGTGTTTTAAGTGCAGCATGGGATGAAGGGAAGACCCTCCAGGTACGCTTTTATTTTATTGCAATTTACTTTATTGCAATTTACTTACATGCACTGTGCTTTACTTTTCTTGCATGATAAACAAGACAGTTGCATGAAAACCAAAACCTTTAGGATAGTCCCTAAACTGAAACCAAAACTAAATTAAAAGTCATTGCAAGATAAAATTCACCGCCACAACATTCCAAAATATAATACAACTCAAAATTTAATCACAAACAGAACAACAAAACCACAATTACAACTAAATTAAAACGTCTCATTGAATGATCGGGAATACCTCGGATGATGTAACACACGTGTTCCTAACAGGATTTCCCACGGTCTAAATGAAAGTGTGGAACTCATTTAGTTGAGTTTAGCAAATTCATCTGGACTAAGTGAATTCGATGAAAATAACGGTGCCGGGATGACGGAACCGTGGGATCTTAATCGGTTCTGTTTAAACAACTTTATGATTTTTTTTAATTAAAATATTAAAAACACTTGGATTTTAAGATTTCCTCTAAACCAAAATACTTCTCTCATCTCCTGATTTTCACCTTCTAAAACTAAACCTCTGTAACAACAAGGAGCTCGGAGCATGGTGGGCAGCACGGCCATCGTCGTCAGTAAAACAACTATACATCAGCTAAACATTCCTAGAATTAAACAACCAAACCGTAGGATTTCAAGGTAGTTTACTAAGTGCAACATAAATCCTCAACCCTTTTGTTAGGCATTTGCATGATCATATCATCTAAATTAAGCCCTAACCAGTCTTAGGATTCCGAGTTAGTCGTTCGGTACGACATAAACCCTCACATCTTCCAGGCTATTTGTATGATCATGTTATACAAATATAAGCTCTAATTAAATAAAATTCGCAGGATTGCAACATTAAATGATATTCTCAAATTCATACCAAACAATAGGATAGTTTGGGAAATTGCCAAGATTCTTCTTGGATCCTCAGCTTCCCCTACTTCTTTTCCTTCAGACACTTAAAATAAACTGTTCCAAATTTGAGCTAATCCTTATTGAAAATTCCAAAATCCAATCCTTTGAAAACCTTAAACTCTGAAATTCTTGAAAGAAAAACCACTAATCATTATCGAGAGTTTTCTTAAATGATTCCCATCATTTAAGATGTAATTAACTATAGGGCTTGCCCTTATAGGGAACTTTAAGAACCTGAGTAATATAAACCCCGTTTAATTTCTTTATATTAAACAGGGGAACTTGTCGGCCTATAAAATTAGTTCGCAGACCAAACGTATGTCACAAATCTTCTAGTTTATTTAATCGAGCCCCATCGTCAAGCAGTGTGTCTATTCTTCGGGATAGATACACGGTTTGTGATTCGGTGCTCGTTTATATAAACTATTTGGGATGTGAGATCGGTTTGATTTCATATCTTAAAACTTTTAAACATGAAATTACTTTCAAAATCAAATGCTATCTTTTAAAACTATATATATATATATATATTTAAATTAAATTTAAAATTTAAAATTCGCCGACAACTTCTGGCGACTCCGATGGGGACTAGTTCCTCTCTCCATTTTTGATTAGATGGTTTTGCTTTCATAAATCAGTAGTGTATCCATGTCCCTAGTGGACCAAAACTACCTTTCTTCCGTTGGAACACCCCGTTCATTTCTGTCTTGAACGAGTATAACCAACTCCTCTAGGATTTAGGAGCCACTTTTAGACACCCCTAAACGGAGAGGTTCCGAGATCCTTTTACCTCTTTTCTGAGGTGGGGTGGACCCCCAATAGGTGTTAGCTTAGGAGCGGTCCTTCGAGTTGAGAAGTCTTGCATAAGACTTTTTCTTCCTTTCCAATTCTAAATTGGGCCCTTTACCTTTTCTACAACCCTTTTCCCTCAATCATTTTGTTTCTAACAAACGAACCTACTAAAAAACAATCTCTTTTAAAAAAAAATCACAAATACACGAAGATAAATGAAAATGTGTTCGGACTCTTTCCTTTTTTCGTCCTAAACTTTACGATGAAAAGAAGCATAATTCAAGACTAATACTCAGAATCTGCCCTGCAGAAAATGACTGCGCCAAAGTTAATCTTCTCCTTCACCAATGGAATGGACTTCGCTATTTACAAGGATGAGCTGGCCGACAATGGGATCATCCGTTTTGGACAAGAATTTGGCAACACATATGTCAAGTTCGCTGACGTCACTCTCTTCACACTAATGGACAAAGTGTCAGAAACTGAAGAGCCTGTGATTGAGTTCAACCTGAAGTCAGCTCAAGAATTCCCTCCTCGCAAAGGGTTCCACTCGAGAGGAGTACTACCGTTCGTAGGAGGACCGTTGTCTCTACCCCCACCGGTCTAGTCATCTCTCGCACCTACCCCGACTTCGCCAAACTGAAGGGGAAGGAAATCCAAGTCTGTGATGAGCCTGTCACCGTGGAGGGTACAGATTTCGCTACAATACCATCTGTTTTTGAGATTGGGTCCAGTTCAAGAGTTGCACCCCTAACTCGGACTCAAAGAAGAAATAGAAGCAGGAAGATCGCCAAGAAAACTAGAGCTGCTGAAGTAGCCTTTCTATAAGAAATTCCTGAAGAAAGAGAAGAACTGTCTGAGTATATACCTCTATTGGAATGGAGCAGGTTTCACCCCCTCTCTGCCGCATCAGATGAAGAGGATGTCCGTAGGATCGCCACTGCATTACCCCGACCTACATACTACAACAATTACAAAAGAAAAAGGGATAAGGCTACGCCATTTGCCCGACTGCAAGCTGTTATAGAGAGATTGGCAAAGAAAGAAAGATGCCCTGTATCAGAAATATTAAAAAGGATGGGACGGGCGCCAGCTAAATCCCGCCTCGGACCGTGAATAGAGCCTCGTTGTCGCCATAGAGAAATCAAAGAAGAAGATAAAAGCCGATCCACCCGTTGTTGTATCGGGTCCGCAAATTGGGGAGGATACCACCTTCCAAGCATATAGCCGACGGACCATCCGATCCCAGGCTTCCGGCTGCGAGAAGGATGGTATGGCGACCTACCACCGGTGAGCTAAGACCAAAATAATGTCCCGAGAAGAAAAGTCTCGTCGAGAGACTCGAATCGAAGAAAGTGCTACCGCAATAAAGGGGACTCCGCAGAAGGAAGTTCAACAACCATCACAAGACGACTGCGAGACCGTGCGGAAAAGGCCATTAGAGGATGCCATGGACAAGTTGAGGACCAACATCCGACGGTTAGCAAAAGAAAGAGAAGAAGAATTAGGAGATGAAATTGACTCATCAGAGTTCAAGGATGAGGAGTATGCCGAGATCAACATGGTTGAGACACGAGCATCGTCAGCTTCGCAAGGTGCTCCGGCAGCCGCGGAAAGAGATGAACCGGAGGTGTTGAGAGCACAACTTCGGGAAAGAGATGATACAATTTCCCAGATGGCAAAGAGGATGGAAGAGATGGTCGCCGCCTTAGCCACTCTCCGCAGTCGAGCCCGACCTCGAAAGAGACACCCCCAGAAATTATCCATATTGCAGATGGAGGAAAGGAGATCACATCCGTCAACGAAGACGAACAACCAAAGAATGATCCTACACAAAGCATGATTCCAGAAAATGATATTAAAAATATGGTAAAATAGCAGGTGCGAGAAGCTTTAGCACAATCCAAGAGTGGAGCATCTATTCAGACGGGTATTCCTTACCCCGAAGAGTTCGATGCAGTCCAATACCCGAAAGGCTTCGAACCACTGTCGGCATATTTTTAGGTTAGGTGTTTTATTTTGAAAAGGGGTCGCCTAACAGAAATTGTCGGCAAATTTTAGATTTTAAATTTAATTTAAATATATAGTTTAAAAGATAACATTTGATTTTGAAAGTAATTTTAAGTTTAAAAATTTTAAGATATGAAATCAAACCGATCTCACATCCCAAATAGTTTATATAAACGAGCACCGCACCACAAACCGTATATCTATCCCGAAGGATAGACACACTGCTTGATGATGGGGCTCGGTTAAATAAACTAGAAGATTTGTGACATCTGTTTGGTCTGTGAACCAATTTTATAAGCCGACAAGTTCCCCTACTTAATATAAAGAAATTAAGCAGGGTTTATATTACCTGGGTTCTTAAAGTTCCCTATAAGGGCAAGCCCATATGGTTAATTACATTTTAAGTGACGGGAATCACTTAAGAAAACTCTCGATAATGATCAGTGGTTTTGCTCTCAAGAATTTCAAAGTTTAAGGTTTTCAAAGGATTGGATTTTGGAAATTCAAAAGGGAATGACTCAAAATTTGGAACAATTTTATTTTTGAGAATCCAAAGGAAAAGAAGTAGGAGAAGCTGAGGATCCAAGAAGAATCTTGGCAACTTCCCAAACTATCCTATTTTTTGGCTTAGATTTGAGAAAATCCTAATATTATCTCATATTTCAGTCTTGCCAATTTTAGTTAATTAGGACTTATATTCGTATGACACAGTCATGCAAATAGCCTCGAAGATATGAGGGTTTATGTCGTACCGAACGACTACCTCGGAGTCCTAAGACCGGTTAGGGCTTAATTTACATAACATGATTATGCAAATGCCTAACAAAAATTTGAGGATTTATATTGCACTAGTGCAAACTACCTCGAAATCCTATGGCTTGGTTATTTTATTCTAAGAAAGTTTTGATGAAGTAGACTCGGGTTTTGCTGATGACGATGGCCGTGCTACCCACCATGCTCCGAGCTCCTTGTTGTTGCAGAGGTTTAGTTTTAGAAGTCATAAATCAGGAGATGCGAGGAGTGTTTTGGTTTAGAGAGAATCTTAAAATCCAAGTGTTTTTAATATTTTAATTAAAACAAATCTTAAAGTTGTTTAAACGGAACCGATTAAGATCCCACAGTTCCGTCATCCCGGCACCGTTATTTTCATTGAGTTCACTTAGTCCAGATGAATTTGCTAAACTCAACTGAATGAGCTCCATACTTTTATTTAGACCGTGGGAAATCCCGTTAGCAACACGTGGGTTACATCATCCAAGGTATTCCCGATCATTCAACGAAACGTTTTAATTTAGTTGCAATTGTAGTTTTGTGTTCTGTTTGTGATTAATTTTTGAGTTGTTTTATATTTTGAAATGTTGTGGCGGTGAATTTTATCTTGTAATGATTTTTAATTTAATTTTGGTTTCGGTTTTAGGGACTACCCTAAAGGTTTTGGTTTTCATGCAACAGTTGTTTATCATGCAAGAAAAGTAAAGTGCATTTGCAATAAAGTAAATTGCAATAAAATAAAAGCGTACCTGGAGGGTCTTCCCGTCATCCCAAGCTGCACTTGAAACACATGTTAGAGCATTTAAGTATTTATAGCAATTACCTAGGTAAAGCTAAGGGCAAGGTTTCTGGTTTTCTACCAAGATCCTAGTCCTATAGCTAGTCATCTCCTATGACGTCTAGGTTCTTGTATTTTGGTTTAAGGACAATTTTCTTCATCAAAGAACAATTAAGTTCAATTGTTCTTATAAATATCCTATCATATTGAGGAAGTGCTTAAGACGAGTCTTAAACATCTTTTCAATATCTCTAGGATTGTTTTAAGTCCAAGGGAATTTAACTATACAAGTGAATTAATCATCCAGAGTTTAGTTAAGTTTTGTTCTTTTTGCTCAGTGAACTAGGACATTTGAATATCCTATAAGTGAAGTAACACTTCACTTAATACTCCGTTTAGGAGTTATGACAACAAGAGCTTTTGAGGGCGAACTCGATGTTTAAGTGATTTGTGATTTAATTTAATTTTAATTAATGGGTTTAAGTTTGGAATAGTGTTCAAGTTGTTTTAGATTTATTTTTGAATTATTTATGTCTTATGTGATGTTATATTTAATTTAATTTAATTTAATTTAATTTAATTTAATTTAATATTAATTTTAATTTTATTTTATTTTTTAATTTTAATTTAATTTAAATTTTTTTTTAATTTGATTTTATTTTTTTTATTTTATTTAATTTAATTTAATATGTTTTAATTTAATTTAATTTAATATGTTTTAATTTAATTTAATTTAATTTAATTTAATTCAATTTAATTTAATTTAATTTAATTTAATATTAATTTTAATTTAATTTAATTTAATTTTAATTTTAATTTAATATTTTATTTTTTATGTTTTAAAGATGATTTAATTTAATTGTTAAAGTATTAATTTAATTGAAATTTTGGAAGGATTTAATTTAAATGTTTTAATCTTAATTTAATTTAATGATTAAGTCTTTTAGTATTTTAAATCTTGAGTTTGGATTATCATTTTAATTAGGAATTAAATATTATTGAGGTAATTAATTTAGGGATTCTTAAATTAAAGAACAAATGTCTTCTTAATAATATCCCTATTTTAATAATTTCAATTTTTATTAATCTTCCAAATTTAATTAATTAATTGGTTAAGGTTTACTCTAATTAATCTTAAAAATGATTGATGGGTTTCTATCCTTTAATTATTTAAATTTAAATCATCCAAATCAGATTAGGATCAAATATTTTATTCTCTCATTTTATTAAGCCTAAAGTTTTAATTAAGGGTTAAAATTTTAATTACCATTTTGCCCTTCAAGCTTAGTAATTCCATAACTCACTAAATTGAGCTTAAATGAATTTGAAATTTTTATGTGGCTTCACTCACATGTCAATTAAGACATTAGAGGAGAAAATGTGAATTTTCTGTATTTAATTTATTTACGTAATTATTTTTTGTAGAAAATAGGGATTTCCAAGAAAAATTCAATAAGATGACCAAGGGAATTTTTCTGTTCTTAAGAAAATTATGGGGAACTCCTAATGACCAGAGGACCATTTAGACTAAATTTGGTGATTTTTTGAATTTTATTTTATTTATTATAATTATTTTTAGTTTTGGAGTATTAATTAATTTTAAAATAAAATTAAAGTTGAAAATTGGATTTTATATTTTTCTTAAATCTCTCTGATCTCAAGGAGTTCAGAGAAATAAATTTTATATTTTTCTAATTTTTCTTTGATTCATTAGAATTATTTTAGTGAAAAGGTTGGAAAATACATTTTTAATATTAAAAATTACATTAAACCTTTAAAATTCAATATCTTATCCTAGGAATTTAAGAAAAATATTTGGTTTGTTCCTAAGTATTTAGAATTCAAAATATGACATTTTGGTGATTTTTAATATTTTTATAATTTTTATTATTTTTTAATTATTAAAAATATTAAAATAATGATAAAAATTAACTTTTTAGAAAATTACAATTTTAATTTTCCTAAGTTCCTCTGATATCAGAGAGGCTCCAAAACCATTTCTGTGAATTTTTGAAAAGTATTTTGTGAGTTATAAATTTTTAAAGTTTAATTTTACCCATTATTACTTAAGAGGCTTAATCAACCCATTTGGTGGGGTTAATCAAGTCCAATTGATTTCAAATTTTTATGTGGTGTTCTCCTATCCTTAAAGGACAGTGGAGAATTGTTTTTAAGTTAATTTGATGAGTGGTTAACCCTAATTAATTAAAATTCAATTTTAGGTGTTTAGGCCAATTAGGGTTGTTCAAAGTGAATTAGCTCAAAAATTATTTTTCCTAGGTCTCTCTCGGTCATAAGAAACATCACCAAATTTTCCTAGAATTTATTTCTCAACATGCTAATTATTGGAATTAAAATACTCAAAACGAGTAACATGAACTTGAAAAATCAATAACTTCTCATAGGGATGGCCTTTCGACCTTGGAAAATTCAGGGAATGTTCCCAAGTTCGGAGGCTTCAAAAGCTCCTATGGTTTCATGCCATGGTGAATTTCCTACATGCATGGAGAATTAAAATAATGCAGAGAGTAAATAAATCATTAAAAATAAAATACTTAATGAAATTACTTGATTTCTTTTCCACATTATTCTCCTCTATTCACTGAGTAAGAGGGTATTTTTATTTTATTTTTAGGATTTTTCTACACAGAGTTATGAATTTTCTAAGTTCTGGTAATTTAATAAATAAGAAAAATCCCTATTTTCCTACTTATCCACGCGGCGCCACGCCATCCTCGGCAGCTCCGAAGGGCCACGCGGCGCGCTCTGATTCGGCGCCGCCATCTTACTCAGCGCTCCAGGGGCCCGCAGTTCATGTACCATCGCGCTGTCCGGCTCGATCCCGACCGTCCGCTCGATACACGCTAGATCCGACGGCTCCCAGTCATCGTCTACGACTGGTGTGAACCCGTGACCGTCAACCTTCTAACCCTAATTTCTCACTCGATTCTTCGGGAGGTGGTATCAAGATAGCTTTAATCTTTTCCGGGTCGATTTCAATTCCACGATGTTCGACAACCAATCCCAAGAATTTCCCGAGGTGACGCCTCAAGGCGCATTTTAAGGATTCATCTGCCAAATTGTCTTAATCGTTCGAAAACAATTCTCAAATCATACAGTGGTTTTCCTTTACTTTGCTTTTGATGACCACATCATCCACGTAGCATTCGACTCGATTGTGGATGAGATTATCAAAAATCTTTGCTCACGCTTCCTTCGTAGGTCGTCTCCCAGATTTCTTCTTGGGCCCAAATGGCATTACCGTGCAAGAATATACTCCGATCGGCGTTCCGAATGCCAAGTTTTTCATCTTCGGAGCCATTTTTATCTGGTTGTATCCTGAAGATCGATCCATGAATGAGAATATTTCATGTGTCAAGCGATGTCGATCATTAATTCGGATCTGCAGAGGAAATTCATCTTTTCGTGGGACATGCCTCGTTTAAATCTCTCGAAATCCACACAAATTCCCGATTCGACCATTCTTTCCCGATCGGTACCACATTGGCTAACCAAGTCGGGTATTGTTCTTCATGGACAAATTTAGCGTCTATTAGCTTTTTAACTTCGCCTACGACTTGTCGTTCGATTTCGTACGCACTTTCCCGGACCTTGTCCGCCGACCGGAATAAGTAGGATCCACCCCTAGCGCATGGACTGCGACCTCTGGAGCTAAACCTGAATCTCATCGTAGCTCCAAGCAAAACAGTCTTTAAATTCCATTAATAGCTTAATTATTTCTTCGGAGTCTTCTTTATTGAGTAAGGAGCTAACAAAGGTAGGTCTGTGTTCTTCGCTAACATCTAAGTTAACTTCCGTTAACTCATCTATCAGAGATTTGATCTCTTCCTTGAATTCTGTGGAGCGTCTCCAATTTGTAAATCTTCGAGTTCTTCTGTAGTTTCCATGCAGTTTTCATTAGACTCGCAAGTGACAACCATGTACCCGCATCGTCAACCGATCCTACCGTGCCGAATCCGAGACCATGCTTTGAATTGGTGGACGACCGGAGTTATTCCATAAATTTTCAAATGTTGTGATCGACCTTTGTCCATTGTCGAGGTAAGAAACCACGCTGAATTAAATTCTTGAACACGTGGAGAGTACCACTCAAAAGGCAATTCCATTAATTCCTGATGAAGTAGCATCTTCAAATTGTACATTATTTTCTGCTTTGGAGGAAGGAGCACCACGGTAGAATTTGATGGGCTTCGCACCACCGCTTGCATACCTCTTTGACTGTCACACTCCTCGATCTTATTAGAATGGATCGGGGTCGTGGTCATAGTATGTACATAGTGGTTAATCTTCTCGTACATCGATTTGTATTCTCGTTTCTTTCATCTTCGCAGGGATTCTCGAATTGCGGCTTCTTCCGATTTATTGTCGTTGTTTTGTTTGATTTCTTTTTCTTCTTCAGAACTATTCTCCCAATCAACATTGATGGCTGGCTTCCCTTCGTCCAATCGTCCCAACGTCTCCGTGCCACGACCTCGTCCCCCGCCGACCCTGGACATGCGAGAAGTCAGAGAAACCTTCACCATCTCGCCGCAAGGAGTGTGAGTGACCGTTGGACTAGAATTTCAGGTTCTTCATTGTCCCAAATTTCCTTTGCTTCATTTGTTATGGTATCTCCGGAGAAGATTGTTTTCTTCGGAGGTGCATAATAAGCCGCATCTTCATGGATTCCAATTTGCTGTACTAGAGAACGGCCGTAAGTCACCTTTAATGCACTCTGCTCTCCATCGTAGTATTTAATGTATCGATGTAGAGATGATGGTACCATCCGCTTTTCATGTATCCATGGCTGCCCAAGAGAGCGTTGAACGACGTTTCTAAATCAATTATGTGAAATTTCGCGGTTGCCTTTATTAAGTCACTCGATCTTCATTAAGAAATGTTATTGATCCGAGTGGCTCTTTCTCCTTTCTGGTCAATCCTCTTAATAACATTTTGTCCGTTTCGAGCTCGCCGCATCAATTTCCAAGTATGCTAGCGTTCAAAGATTCATTAAGGGCTGATTGATACCCGGATCCACCAATACTGAGGCAACTTCCAATTGTAACTCGAAATGTACAAGGGTCTATTGTGGTCCGTCGTCCCAAGTAAGAAATACCGTCCGTGAATGTGATACTGGCTAGCCTTTTAACTTAGCAACTCTATCTAAGGAATCTCCGGCCATTTGAGCTTGGCAAATTTCTGGATCAAGTAAGGCTCTCGACGAGCTTCTCTCATCTCCTTTCGATAAGATGAGAGCGTCGTAGATGCTCATTGGGCTGGTAGTTTCCTAAGATGGCTAGCACGTTGTAATCCACTTTGTTTTCATGTGCCTCGTTTTCTTCTCGAATGTGTATTTCTCTCCGCTCGGGTTGCTTCTTCCCGCACAACCACCTGCTTTCCTTTGTCCTTTGGACCTATTCCCTGAGGTAGAACTCTTCCACTTCTTAAGTCGACTTATGTGATTTCTTCCACCTAGTATCGAGTTTGCTGGTGTCTCCTAACCGGAACGATGTCTCAGATTAGCTTCGGAGTCCAAGGCTCTAACTCTATTGTACGATTGAGCTCTCTCAATAAATCTCTCATATGGCAACAGATTCGTTGCTTGTCAACTCTCGTAGCCTCCCCGTGGATATCTTCTTCGTCATCGTGATCGTCGAGATTGTGCATGATTCTGAATTGTTATTTGTATCGGAATCGACGTCCGGATTAGGTTGATTGTCGCTAGTTACGTAATCGTTAGAAACAACCAAAACGTAGCCAACGCCATAACCCTTATCATTATAAGATCCCACCGGAGTGAGCAACATAATCATACGTAGTCGAGGTTCGAGGGATTTCTCTCGACCGGAAACAACTATCCTAGGATAAGCAACCTCCTAGTCTAGCCTTAGGAGCCTCGGCTTTTCTTCGTCAATTTTTCTTTTCTTCGGCCGTCTCTTGTTGAGGTGGTTCTTCTATCGCAAGTGATGTTGTCGACTTGACAAGCTTTCGAACTTTGAATCAAGCTCGCACCGAAGCGGCTCGATGTGATCTAAAACCTTCTTCGAAGACTTTGTCCAAGCGGTAGTCCATCCATCATCGCATAGGGATCTATCGAACAATGAAATCCGTCGAGATAACATCGACGGAACCTCCTTCAAGTTCCTTCATGTATTCTTTCGGGATCGTTATATTCCCTTTTCGAAGATCGTCAGCCGAGCCAACTAAGGTAATACAATCTTCTATCTTGTGCCCAAGCATCCGGTGGTAAGGGCAAAAGTTGGGATCACCTCTCTTGTCGACTTCTTCTCTCGGTCTTTTAGGCTCCGCAGCTGGAAATCTGGAGTCTTCATCAGTTGCGGAACATTTTCGCACGCTCATTCCCGAACGATACTCCTCTTCGCTCAGGAACTCCCTAAACGTACATTGTGGACGAGGCGGTTGTTCATACTCGTTGAGATGATCGGAGAAGGTCGGGGTTGCTGGTAATTCTCGTTGAGGTTGTCGCGCCGTTCGACGACATTTTGCATCGCGTTGCTTGCCTTTATCGACCGCCGCGACGATCCCGACTTCTTTTCAAAAGTTTTCTACGGGCTTCTCGTTTGTCTCCGTTTTATCGGTGAAACTTAGTTGCTTCGCCTCCTCTTGTGCTTCTCCGGCCTTTGCTTAACAACTTCTCGAAAGTCTTAATAGTAAATCCCTTGAGGAGAAGTGCTATCGGGCCATGGATGCTCTTAAGTAAAATGTCGACCGCATGCCGTTCTTGTAACCGTGGCTCACACTTCATACTTAAGTTCCTCCATCGAAGTATGTCCACTCAAGGTTTCATTCGGCTTCTCGCTTCTCTACCACTAAATCACCTATAGTGATGTGGTGCCGAGCTCCGCAAATCGCTTTGATGAAGAGTTCTCTAATTCTGAAAATGTCTCTACCGAACCGTTCGGCAATTCCGCATACCAGACCAAAGGCGTATTCTCGACAGGGGCCGTCGACAAATTGTCGGAAGAGAGAGCATCACTTCCGCCGGCATTGCAACAACCGTGTCGAAATGTGCAACATGCTGCCGAGGGTTTCCTGCTCCATCAAAGGTCTTGAACAGGTGGTACAAAGCCTTTCGGATATTGATACAATTCTTCAGTGGTAAGGTCTACCCGTCCGAATGGATGTCCCGCTCGATTGTGCCAAGGCTTCTCGCACCTCGCCGTTCCACCAAGCTCTTGATATCCTTCTCCGGAATCATACTTTGTGTTGCATCCTTCTTTAATTTGACCATCCCTTCGTTGACGGATGTAATCTCCTTTCCTCCGTCTACGATGTGAATAACTTCTAGGGGTGTTTTCCTTTGGGGTCAACCTGGACTCGGAGAGCGGCTAGTGGCTACAACCATCTCTTCCATCCTTTTCGCCATTTGGGCGATCGTATCATCTTTCTCTTGAAGTCGCCTCCTCATTACTTCCGGCCTTCTTCTGCTGCTCATAGAGCACTCCGGTGAAGCCACGAAGCTCGTGTTTCAACCATGTTAATTTCTCGCAGATATTCATCATCCATGAACTTCCGACGAGTCAACTTCATTCCGAACTTCTCTTTCTCTTTCCCTTGCTAGTCGCCGAATACGCTCTTAGCTTTTCCATAGCATCTTCTAGTGGTCTTTTCCGTACATCCTGCGCTTGTCATGCGTGACAATTGTCGAGCTTTTCTCATGAGTCCCCTTACCGCGGTAGCACTTTCTTCGACTCAAGTCTCCCCGACGAGACTTTCCTTTCCGGTCGTTGTTTCTAGCTCTTTAATCGGCCGGGTAGTGGGGACGTCATACCATCCTTCTAGCAGTAGAAGGCCTAGGACCTGATGGTCTCGTCACCGAATGCCGGGAAGGTGGTATCCTCCCCGATCCGTAAACTCCGAAACAACAACAGGTGAACTAGCCTTCATCTTCTTATTTGCCCTTCGCAACATAGCAGGGTTCTACTCGTGGCCCAAGACGTGATTTGGCCGGCACCCGCCCTATCCTTCTTAAAATTTCCGATGCAGGGCATCTTTCTTTCCTCGCTAACTTCTCAATCATAGTCCGTAGCTCCGGCAAGTGGTGTAACCCTAGCCCTTTTTCTTCTCGTCACGTTTATAGTATGCGGGCCGAGAATGTAGAGGCAATCCCCGTACATTTTCCTCGTCGCCTGCGGCGGAAAGGGGATGGAATCTACTTCCTTCCAAAAGGGGTGTATATTCAGACAATGGTATGTATTCGTAGTAGTGGTGTGTACTCGGAATTTCTTCTAGGAAAGCGACTTCAGCGCCCTCCTTCGGCCTTCCCGGCAATCTTCCTGCCTCCTCGTTTCTCCTCCGAGTCCCGTTAGGTGGAACCTCTTGAGCCGGACCTTCGATTTCAAAGAGCGAAGGTCTTGCACGGAAATCGCACCCTCCACGGTAACATGCGTTACAAATTTGAACTTCCTTCCCTTCGCCATGCGGAGCCGTAAAGTGCAGACGACTAGACCAAAGGGGGGTAGAGATACCCATCTTCGCAATGGGGCGGTGCTCCCTTCAGCCGGAACCCTTTGCAGAGGAGGAAACTCTTGAGTTGACTTAAGGTTGAACTCAATCATGGGTTTCTCGCCTTCGGCACTTTGTCCATCGACATTTGCAAAAAAAGGGTAATGTCACGATCTTGACATTTGTGTTCTCGAACTTGTCCAAACCGGATGATCTGCATTGTCGGGTAGCTCATCCTTGTAAACAGCGAAGTCCAGTCCATTGGTGAAGGAGAAAATCAGTTTTGGGGCTTCCATTTCTGCAAGGTAGATTTTGATTGTCACCGTGTTATGTTTTCTCACCATAAAGAAAGAATCTGAAAGAGTCCTAACACATTCTTGTTCATGTATATTTGTTAAAAGAGTCATTCATTAGAGGGTTTATTGCCTTATTGGTTTAGAACGGAATGTTCAAAGGTGTAGAGAATGAACTGATTCAGAATTAGAAAGGAAAAGAAAGTCTTATGCAAGACTTCTCGACTCGGGATCACCCTAAACTAACACCTATCAATCCACCCCACCTCGTAAATGAGGTAAAGGATCTCGGAACCTCTCTGTTTAGTGTCTAAACAGTGGCTCCTAAATCCGAGAGAATGTTGGCTATACTCGTTCAAGGTAGAAATGAACATAATATTCCAACTAAAGAAGAGCAGTTTCCGATCCATTGTGTGGACATGGATACACTACTCATTTTTAAAGCAGAACTATCTGATTAAAAATGGAGAGAGGAATCATCCTCAAATGGAGTCGCCAGAAATTGTGCGCTTATTTTTAGGGTTGAGTGTTGTATTTTGAAAGGGGGTCGCCTACGTAAATTGTCATAATTTTTAATTTAATTTAAATAAATAATTTAAAAAGTAATATTTGATTTTCAAAATAATTTTAAATTTGAAAATTTTAAGATATGAAATCAAACTGATCTCACATCCCGAATAGTTTATATAAACGAGCACCGCATCAAAAACCATGTATCTATCCCGAAGAATGTATTATTGTTTCGATGATGGGGGCTCGATTAAATAAACTATAAGATTTCAGGACATCCGTTTGGTCTGCGAACCAATTTTATAATGACAAATTCCCCGTTTAATATGAAAACATTAAACAGGGTTTATATTACCTTGGTTCTTAAAATTCCCCATAAGGGCAAGCCCCTATAGTTAATTACATCTTAAGTGACGCGGAATCACCTAAGAAAACTCTCGATAACAATCAGTAGTTCGCTCTCAAGAATTTAAAAGTTTAAGTTTTCAATGGATTGAGTTTTGGAATTTCAATAGGGAATGGATCAAATTTGGAACATTATATTTTGGGAATCAAGGAAGAAAGGTAGAGAAATCACATTCGAAGCGAACTTCGGTAATTTCCCGACTATCCTATTTGTTCGCTTGAATTTAGAAGGTCCTAATGTTTATTTAATGTTTTGATCTCGTCAAGTTTAATTAATTAGGACTTATATTTGTATGATAAAATCATACAAATAGCTCGAAGATGTGAGGGTTTATGTCGTACCGAACGACTACCTCGGAAGTCCTAAGACCGTTAGGGCTTAATTGTAATGCAACGCTGAAGAAAAGGCTGAGATTTATGTTGCACTAGGCAAACTACCTCGATGTCCTATGGTTTTGTTGTTTAATTCTAGGAATGTTTAGCTGATGTAGAGTTGTTTTGGCCGACGAAGATGACCTGCTGCCCACCATACTCCGAGCTCCTTGTCATTGGGCAGAGGTTTGGGCTTTTAGGAATCATAAATCAGGAGGTGAGAGAAGTGTTCTGCTTAGAGGGGTCTTAAAATCCAAGTGTTTTTTAGTGTTTTAGTTAAAACAAACGCAGTTGATTATAACAACACCGGTTAAGATTCCACGGTTCCATCCTTCCCATCGTTATTTTTATCTGATTCACTTAGTCCAGATGAATTTGCTAAACTCAACTGAATGAGTTCCACACTTTCATTTAGACCGTGGGAAATCCCGTTAGCAACACGTAGGTTACATCATCCGAGGTATTCCCGATCATCAAACAAGACATTTTAATTTAGTTGTAGTTGTAGTTTTGTGTTATGATCAGGATTAAATTTTCGAGTTGTTTTATATTTTGAAATGTTGTGGCTAGTGAATTTTATCTTGTAATGTCTTTTAATTTAGTTTTGGTTTTAGTTTTAGGACTATCCTAAAGGTGTAGGTTTTCATACAACAGTTGTTTATCATGCAAGAAAAGTAAGTGGCGGCGATTAAATAACTATAGTAAAGTAACCTAATAAAATAAAAAGGCATCTTAGGGTCTTCCCGTCATCCCAAGCCGCACTTAAAACATGCTTAGAATATTTAAGCATTTAAAGTAGGTTCCTAGGTAAAGCTAAGGGAAGGGTTATGGTTTTCTACCAAGTTCCTAACCCTATAACCTACCACCTCCTACGACAAGCCTGCTCTTGTATTTTGTCAGAGGACGATTTTCTTCATCAAAGAACAATTAAGTTCAATTGTTCTTATAAATATCCTATCATATCGAGGAAGTGCTTAAGACGACCCTTTAAACATCTTTTTCAACATTTCTAGGATTATTCTAAGTCCAAGTGAATTTAATTATACAAATGAATTAATCGTCTCTGGGAGTTTAAGTTTTCATATTCTCGTCTTTTGTTGAATCCGTATTACTCAATATCCTATAAGCGAAAGAAAAGCTTTTCTTTTTAACACTCCTTTAAGAGTTAAGACATCACGAGCTTTCGGGAAAGGTAACAGACAGCCAAGTGGTTTATGATTTGATTTAAATAATATCAGTTTGGAATAAAGGTTCAAGTTGTTTTAGATTTACTTTTAGTTCTTTATGTCTTCATATTTAATTTAATTTAATTTAATTTAATTTAACTTAATTTAATTTAATGTGTTTAATTTAATTTAATTTAACTTAAGTTAATTTAATATAATATGGTTTAGCCTTAATTTAATTTAATTTAATTTAATTTAATTTGATTTAGTTTTAATTTAATATAATTTAATTTAATTTAATTTAATTTAATTTAATTTAATTTAATTTAATTTAATTTAATTTAATTTAATTTAATTTAATTTAATTATTTTAATATGTTTTAATTTAATTTAATTTAATTTAATTTAATTTAATTTAATTTAATTTAATTTAATTTAATATTTTATTTTAGAAAGGTTTTGCTTTAAATAATTTAATCCTTTAACTTAATTTAATGATTAAATCTTTTAGCATTTTAAATCTTAAACTTGGATTATCATTTTAATTAGGGATTAAATATTATCGGATGATTAATTTGTGGATTCTTAAATTAAAGAACAAATCTCTTCTTAATAAGTATCCCTATTTTAATAATTCCAATTTTATTATTCTTCCAAATTTAATTAATTATCTTAATTAGAGTTCATTTCAATTATTGTTGAATTGTTTAATAGGTTTCTACCTCTTTAATTATTTAAATTTCAATCATCCAAATCAGATTAAGATCAGTCATTTTACCTTTTCATTTTATTAAGCCTAAAGTTTTAATTAAGGGTTAAAATTTAATTACCATTTTGCTCCTTCAAGCTTAATAATTTCCTCTATAACTCATTAAATTGAGCTCAAATGAATTTGAAATTTTTATGTGACTTTCACTCATATGTCAATGAAGACATTAGAGGAGAAAATGTGATTTTTCTGTATTTAATTTATTTATGTAATTATTTTTGGTGGAAAATAGAGATTTCCCAAGGAAAATTTAATAATATGACTAAGGGAAAGTTTCTATCCTTAAGAAAATTATGGGACATTTCTAATGACTAGAGGACCACTTGAACCAATTTTGGTGATTTTTTGAATTATATTTCTTTTATTATAATTATTTTGAGTTTTGGAATATTAATTAATTTAAAAATAAAATACAGGTTGAAAAATGAATTTTATATTTTTCAAAAATCTCTGATATCAAGGAAATCAGAGAATCAATTTTCATAATTTTTTGATTTTTCTTGATTATTAGAATTATTTTAATAGAAATGCTAGAAAATACATTTTTTTTATTTTAAAATTACCCTAGGGCTTTAAAATTTAATAACTCATCATAGAGACCTAGGAAAAATATGGGGTTTGTTCCTAAGTGATTAAAATTCAAAATGTGACATTTTGGTGAATTTTATTATTTTTGTGATTTTTATTATTTTTTTAATTATTAAAATATTAAAATAATACAAAAATCAACTTTGTAAAATTAAAATTAATTTTCTTAAAATTCCCTAATATCAGAGAGGCTCCAAAACCAATTTGGTGAATTTTTGGAAAAGTATTTTTTGAAAGTTATGAATTTTTAAAGTTTAAATCGGGCTAAACGGCTTAATCAACCTATTTAGCAGATAACCAAGTCCAACTGGCTTCAAATTTTCATGGTGGGTTCCTCTGATCCTAAAGGTCAGTGGAGAATTGATTTCAAGTCAATTTGATGTATGATTAGCTCTAATTAATTAAGAACCTATTTAGGTGCTAAGCCAATTAGGGTTATTCCAAGTGAATTAATTCAAAACCTATTTTTCCTAGGTCCTCCTCGGTCATAAGAAACATCACCAAATTTTCCTAGAATTTATTTCACAACATGCTAATTATTGGATTTAAAATACTCAAAACAGCAACATGAATTTGAAAAATCAATAACTTCATATGCCTCACTTTGCAAAATCTGGGAATGTTTCCAAATTCGCAGGCTTCAAAAGCCCTATGGTCTCATGCCACGCGACTTCATACGTATGGAGAATTAAAAACAATGCAGAGGGTAAATAAATCATTAAAAATAAAATACTGATGAAATTAAATGATTTCTTTTCCACATTATTCTCCTCTGTTCACTGAGCAAGAGGGTATTTTTATTTTATTTTTCTCGATTTTTCTTCACAAAGTTATGAATTTTCCAAGTTTAGAATTAAATAAATAAGAAAATACCCTAATTTTCTATTTAAAACGTGCGGCGCTGACCTCAACCTTGGCAGTCTTCGAACGCACACGCGTCGCCTCTGGATTCGGCACCGCCATCCAACTCGCCGCCTCCGGCCCGTCGTATCGTTCCGTCTCCTCATCCGGCGCGATCCGCCGTCCGTCCCGCGCGTGTATTAAATGAACTAGCATCCGTTCATCGTCCCCAAGCCTCCTAACCCGAGAACCGTCCACACTCAAATCCCTAATATCTCACTCAATACTTAACGGATTTTCGTGTTTTCGTGCTCTATGGATTCATTCAAGAGACGAACACATCTATACGTGATCATGCATTGAAATTAAGGCATTCGAAATGAGAATCTTCGAAACCTCGGGATAAAGAGTTAGCTCATACCTTGTTCAGAGAAGTGTGGCTTCAATCCGAGGGTTGTGTCACCTTCGATTGGATCCCAAAGAAGCCCCGCATGAAGTCTCCCGTCCGGTGAATTGCCCAGTATGATTTCGACCAGCCCGATCACAAAGCTTGGAGTCTCGGAATGTATGGGGCGGTCGAGAGGGGGGCTTTGGTCATGGACTTCTTCCTCGGGTCTCGGTGAAGGTGTAGGACCAATCAATTTAAGAATTGATCCACCGTGAGAAGTGTCCCGGTTTTTGCTAGAAGTTCGAGCTCAAAATCGAGCTCACCGGAGGGAATCGGCCGGAATTCAAGTAGGATCAAAATGCTCACAGTAGGAGAAGTCCGGAACAATTTTTGCCGCAGTTTCCCTTAAGGTTTGTTTCAAAGACTTCGTTTTGGTCTAGAGGAGGTGGTGTTTAAATAGGAGAGGGTGGAGGGCCTCCTGTGGGGGTTTAAGGCCGGGGATCAGTCGCTCCGGGCGAGGAGAAGAAGAGCTATGCCGTCCATTCTGGCCGAGACAAGTCGCCATGGAGAATCGAATTTTCGCTCCTCCCAAGGTCTCACTGTGTTTTCCGGCGGCCTGGTGGCTGGCCGGCCAGGTACTGGTCACCATCTTGTCTGTGGGTCGTGGTCAGTTTAGTGGCAATTAATCGTCATGGACATGTGTAAAGGAGTTCGATTTAAATGGAATGTGAGAAGGCTCATTTTGGTCAGGTTTGGTTCAACTCTATGCATTTGGGTTAGTTCACCATCCAAGGCTTGACCTCGGGCTGAGGGAGAATCATTTGGGTCAGCTGAATTGGGGTAGTGAAGTCCCCATCCATGGTGAGGTGGCTAAGCATGGTATAGTGTGCGACATGCTTATAAAAAAGGTTTAAGGGAGGTTTAAGAAAGAACCCCCTCTTTCTTGCCATAAATGGACTAATGACAAGTCAAAGCCCTCATGGCTTCATGTGGCTTGAGAATGGCTTGTTCATGGCTCCATTTGGCTCGGGAAAAGTTTAAATAACTTCATAAAAATGGATTTCATGATTTTGGATATTTTGGTGGAAAGTTGGATGAAGCTTTATTTAGAATTATTTGATCATTGGATTAGGACTTAGGGATGATTTTAATTGAATGCATGATGAAGAAGAGTATGTCATATAGACTTTGGATAAATTTTTTTGGGCTTTTGGATTTGGTGGAAAATCGTGGCTTTTAAAGGCTTCATGGAAGTGGGCTTTTGGATTTTAAAATGGCTCTTTGGGATGAAAGTTTTGTTAAGTATCATGTCAAATAAATGTTACAATTGGTTTAGGCATGTGTCATGAGTGGTTTAAACAAATTTGAGGTGGTTTGGGTTTGAATTGCTGATTTTGGGCTTTTTTGGTGAATGGGCCAATATAGGTCAAATTGGGCTAACTTGGGCCAATGTTGTATTAGGGTTGAAATTGATGTAAAATAAATGCCTGGAAATGTTTAGAGTGTTTGAAAGAGGTTTTCGCTTTGGCTGGCTTTGATTTGTGTTCGGGCCTATTCGGGGTTAGGTTTCGGCTTAGGTCAAAATTGGGCTTTTGATTTGGGTTGAATTTGAGTGGGGTTTGGGTCTAAATTTTGGGCAAATCATGTTAGTGTTTTGTTTATGGGGATGTTAAGGAAGGTTTAGAAAAGATTTGGGGGTTAATTGAGCCGAATCGATGAGTTTGGGCTAAGTTTGGGTCATGGGTCCAAATTGGGCTTTAAGGCCATAAGTGAAATTGGATTCAAATGTCAATCAAATTGGACTTGGATTTGGTCTAGATTGGTGTTGGGGATGTTGAATTAAAGCTTAGAATTGAATTGACCAGAATTTGAGTCAATTGGGTAGGTTTGTAGCTCTACATCGTTCATTTCAGTTGGAAATGGTCAAATTTGGGGTTTCTGCTAAAAGTGGTAAATCGACAAAATTGGCCCATGGTGTAGTTGAACAAACTGAAATTGGGAATATTTGGGATTTTCTGGAATTTTCTGAGAATTTTCTGAATTTTTGGATTTTGGCTAAGAGGGGCATTTTGGGTATTTCGAGGGTATCGAGGTATTTTTGGAATTTTTGGTGTTTTTTGGGTATGGATGATCAATTTGATTGGTGAGGCAATGTTTAGGATTGATTTTGAGGATTTTTGGGTGATTTAGGTGATTTTGCAAATTTTGGGTGGTTTCAAGGGTAATTATGTGCTAGGCGGGTGTAGTGGTCCCTGGGGTCAAAAATTGAAAATTTGAAAATTGAAGTTTGGGTGAATGTAAGTGGAATGAAATCATTTTGGTTGAGCCATGAAGCCATATCAAGCCCACATGAGCTATGAAGGGGACTCATTTGAGGTACCCACTATGCTGTTCCTAACCCTCTTAGCCAAGGGCTTGTGGGTTAAGACCATCCATGTGAATCACTCCGCATGAGTCGAGGTCAACTGGGTATGGGTGTGTTTTTGGGGGAGGTGTGTGAAAGTGGTATAGGTGTAGTATGTGTGTAAGTCAGCCCTTCACCAGACCAGGCCACCCAGGGCAGTCCTAAGGCCAAAGAGTCCTATAGGAACTCATCCTCTAAACTTCCACATTTGGATTTCAACCTCTAGGTGATTAGGGTCTACAATCAAGCTCAGGAGTTTCCAGGAGTTAAGTATGGGTTTTGAATTTCTAAGTGGTGGGTCCCAATCCTAATCCTCTAGGATAGTCAAAGGAAAAAGCCTATGCCAGATCCTAAGCACTAAGAAAAGAGAGAAGACCTCATCAAAAATGAGGTCAATGTAATTACAGTAGTTCATATGGGTGGTCTCAACCCTGCTCCCGCGTTATGGTTAGGAACAACATAAGGAATGCCTCAAATGAGTCCTCTCATGGCTCATATGGGTTTAATATGGCTTCATGGCTCAACCAAATGATTCTATTCTACTCAAATTTGATCAATCTTCATTTTTCCAAAATTTCAATTTCGACCGTCCTGGACCCACCAAACCTACTAAAAGCCCTAAAATTACCCGTAACCTCCAAAATTTCCAAACCACCCAAAACTCCTCAAAATTAACCTTTGAACATTCTCAACCATTCAAATTGATCATCCATAACCAAAATACCAAAAAATTTCCAAAAATACTCCTAAATAATTCTCCAAATTACCAAAATACCCTCGCCCCCAAAAATCCAAAAAATCCAAGAATTCCTAGAAAATTCTAGAAAATCTCAAATATTCTCAATTCATTTTGTTCAACTACACCATGGGCCAATTTTGTCAATTTACCCCACTTTTGCCAAAACCCCCAATTTGCCCAAAAGTCAAACCCAAATGAACCCAATGTCAAACCAAACCTTTCCACTGACCTCAATTTTTGTCCACCCAATTCTAAACTTCAATTCAATATCCCCAACATCAATCTAGACCAAATTCAAGCCCAATTGATCATATTGGGGCCCAATTTCATTTTTAAGCTTAAAGCCCACTTTGACCCATAACCCAAACTTAGTGCCCAAACCAACCCAGAACTAACCCCAATTGGCCCCAAATCTTTTCTAAATCTTCCATAACATCCCCATAAAATAAAATACTAACATATAGTTTGCCCAAAATTTGGACCCAAACCTTACTCAAATTCAACCCAAACCCAAAATCCATTAAATGGACCTAAACCCAAACCTAACCCAAATGGGCCCAAGTCCCAAATTGAACCCCCAAAATCCAAAGTTGAAAACTCTTCACAATATTCCCTAAGCATTTCTCAACATTGATTTTACATCAACCAACATTAGCTCCATCCTTAGCCCAAGAATTCATTTTGATCTATTTTGACCCTATCACTAAGGGGACCCAAATTAGACTCCAATTCAATTCCAAATCACCTCAAATTTGTCTCAAATCACTCATGACACATCCCTAAACCAAACCCAACATTTATTTAGCATGGCCCTTTGCAAAATTTTTATCTAAAAGCCCATTTTGAAACATAGAAACCTATTCCCCTTAAACCTTTTTTAAAGCCCACCTTTACCAAATTTTAAAGCCCAAACCCATCCTAAAGCCTACTGCAATCTCATCTTATCCTCACCTCAATTAATATCACCCCCAAGTGCTAAACTCCATCATGAAAATCAAACCAAATGGTATTATGACAAACCATCCAAATTTCACACCAAAGTACCAAAATTCCCAAGCTCCTTTTTCCATGAAAGTTGACTGAATTTTCCCCAAGCCATATGAGCCATGAAGCCATCCTAAGCCCCATGTGGAGCCATGAAAGGTTCTCAGATGTGACCATACCACACTGTGCAAATGGAGGAAGCTCTTTCATGTTCCCTTAAAGTCATTAGCCTTAACCATGATTACCCTTAACTCCAAAATTAATCCTAAATATGTTTGGATGTGGACTTCACCACACATGCAGGCTCGACCCACCCGACTTCCTGCACCAAAATCGTGCCACGGGAGGTGAACCAAGCCCAATACATAGTTTCACTAAACCAAGCCAAAATCACCTCTTCCCCTTTCCATTTCAATTCATCCTCTTTACACATGCCACATTGGATAATTCGACTCTCAAACCTCAAGACCATCCTCCCGATCACAACAAGGACTCATCTACGCCGCCACCACGTCGCCAAAAACACCAAAGCCATAGGTCCAAATCAACCAAAATGTAATTCCTGTCACGAGTTGCCCCACTCCAAATGGCCATTGTAGCTGTTCTTCTCCTCACCAGAGCAGCTGATCCCACTCTTAACTCCCCGAGAGGCCATGGCCATGGCTATTTGCCGCCAACCTTCCCGCCAAAAGGTCACGAACCGTACCTTCACGAATCCCTCCAAACTCCTCACAAAGCTTCCCCTAGCCAAGAGCAATCCATCCTCACCGTTCTCCTGTCTGACCCCCACTGAGCTCAACTTTACTTCACCCCGCCGAACAGGACACTCCCAAATCCTCCACCAAAAAATCAAATTAAACTCACCCACACCCGCACAAGACCAAGAGAAGGAGCTTCCCCAAGGAAAGCCCTCTCCAAGCCACCTATTTGTTCTAGCCTCCAAAGGTTGAAATCGGGTCTGGTAGAAATCAGGTCTAGGCACTCCCCGAGGCCGCAGACTTATCCGTGGAGCTGTTTAGTTCCAATCAAAGGTGACAATAAATCCCGCATCGAAGCCACACTTCTCTGAGCAAAGGTGTGAGCTCTCTCTTTTTCCCGAGCTTCAGAACATTCTCTATTTTGATTGGGATACTTTCATGCCACATAAACCGTATCGATGTGTTCGTCTCTTCAAGACGAATCCATGTACACAAGAACACGAAAATCCGCGGCTGAGAATCAAGTGAGATCTGTGTTTGGGTGGGGCGGACGGTCACGGGAGCACACCGCCGTAGACGATGACCTGTGGAGCCGTTGGATCGTGCGTGGCACGAGCCGAATGCCTGTGGCGTCGACCGTAGACAGACGGCAACCCGCGCTCCGTGGCACGACTCGCGATGGCGGCGCCCAACCGGAACGCGCCACGTGGACCTCGGAGTCGCCGAGATTGCGTGGCGCCGCGTGGAGGCAGGTAACAGGAGATTTTTCTATTTATTTAATTATCGCAACTAAAAAAATTCATAACTTTGTGTAGAAAAATCATAAAAATAAATAAAAATGACCTTCGTCAGCCGAATGTGAGGAGAATAATGTGAAAAATAAATCAAGTCATTTCATCAAGTATTTTATTTTTAATGATTTATTTATTGTCCGTATTGTTTTATCATCGAGACAGTAATTCACCGTTGGCAGAGACCATATAAAGTGAAGCTCAACTTCAGAACATTCCCCGAATTTTCTATACCGTAGGTCATCCGCAGGAAGTTATTGATTTTTCACTGTATGTTACTGTTTTGAGTATTTTAATTCCATTAATTAGCATGCCGAGAAATAAATTTTAGTAAAATTTGTGATGTTTCTTACATCAGAGACCTCAGTGAAGAATAAAGGTTTTGAACTAATTCACTGGGAACAATCCTACTGGCCTAATTCACTCAAAATTGAATTTTAACACAAGGTTAACTACACATCAAATTGACTTGAAAACCATTTGTCTGATTTTAGGATCTGAGAACATCAAATAAAAATTTGAAATCAATTGAAATGTTTAATCCCACGAATGATATAATTAAGTCACATAACCAAAATTAGACTTTAAAAATTCATAATCCAGTAAAATGTTTTCTTCAAAAATCACAAAATGGTTTCAAATAACATAAGAGAAATTAGAAAAATTAAAATTGTACTTTTTTCAAAAGTTGATTTTTATCATTATTTATATTTTAATAACAAAAATAAATAAAATCACAAATATTATACCCATCAAAATAATAATATTTGACTCAATCATTTAGGAACAAACCAAATATTTTTCCCAAAGTCCCAGATGATATCAATTTTAAAGGCTTAATGTAATTTTTTAATATTAAAAATGAATTTTCAACTCACTTAAACAATTTAACAAATCAAAGAAAAGATCAGAAAAATATAAAATTTAGTTCTCTAATTTCTCTGGAGTTAGAGAGATTTTGGAAAATATAAAATCCAATTTTCAACCTTACTAACATTTTTTAAATTAATTAATACTCCAAAACTAAAATAATTTAATAAATAAATATAATCCAAGAAATCTTACCAAAATTGGTCAAATGGTCCTCTAGTCATTAGGAACATCCCATAATTTTCTTAAGGACAGAAACATTTCCTTGGTCATGCTATTGAATTTTCTTTCGTTAAAAACCCCTATTTCCATTAAAAATAATTACATAAATAAATTAAATACAAAAATCATATTTTCCTTTTAATGTCTTAATTGACATGTGAGTGAGGTTACAAAAAATTTCAAGTTCATTTTTGAGCTAGTTTAGTGAGTTATAGAATTATTAAGCTTAAAGGCAAAAGGCAATAAAAATTTCAACCCTTAATTAAAATTTTAGGATTAATCAAAAAGGGAGGTGTAAAATATTTGATTTTAAACTTATTTTGGATGATTGAAACTTAAATGATTGAGGGTAGAAACCTACTAACCATTTCAAATATAATTAAAATAAAATTTAATTAATTAATTAATCGAATTTTGGAAGAAAAATAAAAATTGAAATTATTACAAGAGGGCTATTAAGAGGATATTTATTCTTTAATTTAAGAATCCCTAAATTAATCACTTCAATAATATTTAACCCTTAACTAAAAGGATAATCCAAACTTAAAATTTAAAATGCTAAACAATTTAACAATTTAATTAAATTAAATTTAAGATGTTTAAATTAAATTAAATCAAAATCTAAATCAAGTTAACACCTTAACGATTAAATTAAATCATATTTAATAAATTAAGACAATTAAAATAAAAATTAAAATCAAAATTTAAATTAAATTAAATCCAATTAAATTAAAATTAAATTCAATTAAATTTAAATTAAATTAAAATTCAAATTAAATTAAATTTAAATTAAATTTAAATTAAATCAAATCAAAAATTAAATTAAAATAAAATAAAAATAAAATAAAATAAAATAAAATAAAATAAAATAAAATTAAATTAAATTAAAATTAAATAAAATTTAAAAATTAAATTAAAATTAATTAAAATTAAATAAAATTAAATAAATTAAAATTAGATTAAAATCATTTAATAACAAACCTAAATGAAATCATTAAGAATTAAACCTAAAATAATTTGAACACTATTCCAAACTTAAAACTATTAATTAAAAACCTCATAATCAAACTAAAAACACTTTAAATCATTAACTCAAATTTGATTAAAATTCTCAATAAACCAACTCGCCCTTAAAGGCTTTAATTATTATAACTTCAAATGTAGAATTAAGTGAGATGTCACTTCATTCATCGTGTAATCAAATACCTAAGTTCACAGAGCAAGAAACAAAACAAAAAAATACAAACTCTTGGATGATCAATTCTTCCGTACATACAATAAAAATTCACTTGGACTAAAAAACAATCCCGTAAATATCAAAAGATAAGCTAGGACCCACCTAAGCACTTCCTCAATATGACGGGATGTTTTAGAAGAACAATTGAATTTAATTGTTCTTTGATGAAGAAAATCATCCTTAAACCAAAACCTAGAACTCTAGACGTCATAAGAAATGACTAGTTATAGGATTAGGATTTTGGCAGACAACCAAAACCCTTCCCTTAGCTTTACCTAGGTATTTCTTGCAAAATATTTAAATGCGTTAACATGTGTTTTAAGTGTAGCTTGGGATGACGGGAAGACCCTCCAGGTACGCTTTTATTTTATTGCAATTTACTTACATGCACTATGCTTTACTTTTCTTGCATGATAAACAAGACTCGTTGTGGCTGAAAACTAAAGCCTTTAGATAAGCCCCCGAACCGAAACCAAAACTAAATTAAAAGTCATTGCAAGATAAAATTCACCGCCACAACATTCTAAAATATAAAACAACTCAAAATTTAATCACAAACAGAACAACAAAAAACCACAACTTTAACTAAATTAAACGTCTCATCGAATGACGGAATACTCCTGATGATGTAAAAACCACTACTGCTAACGCGATTTCACAAGGTCTAAAATGAAAATGTGGAACTCATTCAGTTGAGTTTAGCAAATTCATCTGGACTAAGTGGAATTAATGAAAATAACGGTACTGGATGACGGAACCGTGGGATCTTAATCGGTTCCGTTTAATCAACTTTAAGATTTGTTTAATTAAAATATTAAAAACACTCGGATTTTTTTAAGATTCTCTCTAAACCAAAACACTTCTCTCATCTCCTGATTTTCACCTTCTAAAACTAAACCTCTGCATTAACAAGGAGCTCGGACCATGGTGGGCAGCACGGCCATCGGCTGCCAAGAAAACAACTCTACATCACTAAACATTCCTAGAATTGTAACCAAACCGTAGGATTTCGAGGTAGTTCGCCTAGTGCAACATAAATTCTCAACCCTTTTGTTAGGCATTTGCATGATCATATCAGCTAAATTAAGCCCTAACCAGTCTTAGGATTCCGAGGTAGTCGTTCGGTACGACATAAACCCTCACATCTTCCGTGCTATTTGCGATGATCATATCATACAAATATAAGTCCTAATTAAATAAAATCGTTATGATCGCAATATTAAAATGATATTCTCAAATTCAAAGCAAACAATAGGATAGTTTGGGAAGTTGCCAAGATGCTTCTTGGATCCTCACCTTCCCTACTTTTTTTCCTTTTCGACTCTAAAATAAACTCGTTCCAAATTCCGAGCTAATCCCTATGGAAAATTCCAAAATCCAATCCTCAAAACCTTAAACTTTGAAATTCTTGAAAGCAAAACCACTAATCTGTTATTTGAGAGTTTTCTTAAATGATTCCCGTCATTTAAGATGTAATTAACTATAAGGGCTTGCCCTTATAGGGAACTTTAAGAACCTGTAATATAAACCTTGCTTAATTTCTTTATATTGCTGTGTGGGAACTTTGCCGGCTTATAAAATTGGTTTGCAGACTAAATGGATGTCACAAATCTTCTAGTTTATTTAATCGAGCCCCATCGTCAAATGCTGTGTCTATTCTTCAGGATAGATACACTAGCTTGTGATGTGGTGCTCGTTTTTATATAAACTATTTGGGATGTAAGATCTGTTCGATTTTTCATATCTTAAAATTTTCAAACTTAAAATTATTTTCAAAAAATAAAATACTACTTTTCAAATTATATATTTAAATCAAATTAAAAATTCGCCGACAACTTCTGTAGGGGACCCCTTTTTTAAAATACAACACACAAACCTAAAAATATGCCGACAATGGGTTTAGGTGTGGTTTGGATTTGGATTGGTGGCAATTGGTAGTTTGATTTGGACTTATGGGAGTGCTATGAAGAGTTTGTGGTTTTTAATTGAGTTTGATTTTTAGTTTGGGGGATTGTAGGATTTGAATTTGGTTTGGTTTGTATTTGGTTTGGGTTTGAACTAGGTTTGGTTTTGGTTTATGTTTTGGTTTAAATTTGACTTTGGAATGTGGATTGGGAAGTTTATGTGGATATCGGGTAAAATTTGGGTTACTCCATGCATTCACTAAGCATAAGGGTACTCTTATTATGTTTTCTACACCAAGTTGTGATTCCCAGGCTCGTTGTGAAAAGGAAAATAAACCATGCCTCGTGAGGCCTATCCTAGGTTTGATTGTTATCGTGCCGGTATTGTATTATGATCGTGGATCGTTGTTGTGTGGTGATTATTGTTTGTGTTGTATGTTATGATTATATGTGATTGTTATTTATATGTTATTATCGTATTATATTGTTATCGTTTTGTTTTGTTTTTGTCTTGTGTTATTATTATTATTTATTTATGTGTTATTATTCTTTGTTATTGTTTATTATTTGGTGTGTTGTTATGTTATTTAAAAAATTATTATCTTTTATGTGTAATTAAAATTATTATTCATCTTTATTATTTATTTAATTTATTATCTTTAATTTTAATTCATTATGATTTTTTTACTTTATCATCATTTATTTACTTAATTAATTATTATTAGTTTGATTTAATTAATTGTTATTCATTTGTTTTATTTAATTTATTTTATTAATTGTTTGTTATTTATTTATTTTATTTATTTAATTGTTACTTATTTAATTTATTTATTTCATTTTTACTTTAACTTAATATTTGTTTATTTAAATTATTATCTTTAATTTTATTTTAATTTTTTTTGTTATTTAATTTAATTTTAATTTAATTTAATTAATTATTATTTACAATTATTATTAATTTAATTAATTTATTTATTTAATTTAATGTAAAGTATTATTTTTTAATTTAATAAAATTTAATTTAATTTGTTTTATTTAATTTAATTAGTTTAGTTTAATTTAATTTAATTTATTTAATTTATTTTGTTTAAATTAATTTATTATTTATTTACACTATCAATTTAATTTATTTAATTTGTTTATTTAATTTATTTAATTTAATTTTTTTATATTATTATTTAATTTAATTTAATTTAATATGATTTGATTTATTTAATTTATTTAATTTAATTTAATTTATTATTTATTTATAATTATTATTTAACTTTAATTTAATATTCGTTTTCATTAATTTATATAACTTAATTTTAATTTATTTAATTTATTTAATTTAATTTAAATTATTATTTATTTACATTATTATTTAATTTAATTTGATTTATTTAATTTGTTTAATTTGATTTGATTTAATTTAATTTATTGTTTATATACATTATCATTTATTTTAATATTTGATTTTCATTTATTTAATTTAATTTAATTCAATTTATTTAATTTATTTAATTTAATTTAAATTATTATTTTCATTATCATTTAATTTAGTTTATTATCCATTTATATTATTTAAATTATTTTTAATTTATATATATATGTATTATTTATTTTATTATTCTTTATATTCTTATCTTTTAATATATATATATATATATATATATTATAAGTCATTTTTTTAAAATTTATTATTGTTATTAATTATATGTATATTTAAGTTTATCATTTATATTATTTATTTATCATTTAAATTATTATTTATTTAATTATAAAGCTTTTCATTTTCTCTCCTCAATTATCCTTTTCTTTATTTAAAGCTCATGAACATTTATATTAAGTTATTATTTATTAAAAATTATTATTTACACATATATTTACATTTAGATTATTTTAAAGAGGCATGGTATTTTTATTTGCTTATTTTTATTATTATTTATCTATTTATAAAGCTTTTAATATTCTCCCTCTTAAATTCTCCTTTCATTTATTTTAAATTATTATCCTTTATTTAAAGCTATTAGAATTATTATTTATTTATATTATTTTTAAAAAGAATGGCATTTTTATTTACTTATTTTTTATATTTACAATTATTTTTTTTTATTATTATCCTTTTCTCTACATTTTCATTATCTTCTAGGTTTATAATCATTTATTTTATTCTTATCACATCACTTTTTATTATTTACATATTGTTATTATTCATTTATATATATATATATATATATATATATATATATATATATATATATATATATATATATATATATATATATATATATATATATTTAAAGAAGGGGCTCGGTGGCTCCTTACATGTTAATATGAAGAAACCATTACAAAAATATTTTGGGGGGGTGAGTCCCAAATAGCACCCAATGGGAAGAAAGCAAAATGAGACAAATAAATACAAAACAAAAGACCCCACTCTGGGCTGTAAAAATAACAGGGGGGAAGGGCCAAGAAGACCTTAGATGAAAAACAATGTGAGAGATAGAGAGGAAACCATCACCGTGTATGTCACCCAACCAAAGTAAATGCCGAACACGTAAATGCAGTCCCTCGATATTCAAATTTCGAGATGGGGGCAAGGTGGAGTGTGTCACGAACAATTAAGGATTTTAGGTAGGGAGGAGGGGAGGTAGCCATAGAGACCCCAAGGAGAGAGCACCAATATTTGCAAGCCAATCTCGTCGGTTTATTGCCCTCTCGAAATATAAATTTTGAGCTGGCTAGGAGCTGATTTTTGAGTGATCGAATCTTGTGATGCCGTAGAGGTGATTCCCACTCGTGCTTGCTATATTATCCACCATGTACTCCATCTCTCGAGCATCACTCTCTATAAATAAGGAGGACCAATGGGAGATGCATTGCAATCTTCAATGCCCAGAAATGTACTGGAGTTCAGAATCTGTATACCGCAGGCCACAATGGGGGCCCAAAAAAATAACAAGCAGATACTGATGGTTTCTAAATATGCCACCTATACCAGCTTTACCATTTTTATAACAAACACGTTGTCGACTAATCTGTCAGTGGTGGGGGATGCCAGAAAACTTTGGTGATCCCGAGGGTTTGATTGTGATTAGGCGGATGTGGTGGATGTCATGGAGCAACATGTTAGGGAATTTCGAGCTTAATCAATTTCACAGTAAGACAGCAATGACTCCGTCACGCTTCTAGGAGGGTATTTTCAAATGTTGCCTTATTTCTTCGGCCATCCGCATAAACCACAGCAAGAAGAGGGAGGGCAAAGATTTTGGCTTTCTTCCACGTACCGCAAGTGAGCAAATTATCCCATTGTGTTCAGGTGTTGAGATTAGTGTGAAGTAGGAGATCCTTCGTACCTGTTGGGAGAAGCTGCAAAGAAGAGGTGGGTGATGGATTCCTCCTCCCCGTGGCATAATCTACAGCAGGAGGGTCCTCTAAGCCCCTTTAATTTTAAAATTTCATCGTTGGGAGGAATGAAGGAAGGTCCTCCAAGCCAGAAAAGGGCCATAGAGGGAGAAAGGTATTTCCTAAAAATGTCTCCCCAGGTACGCATTCCAATAACAATTTGGTGCAGATGGTCTTAGAGGGGCTTTGGTTCTTTGTGATGGACCATTTAGGGTATCCCGTTTGTGTTTATCAAAAGGAATCAGAGAAACTTTCAAAGTGCAGGTGCACTTAAGAGATAGCAGAGTACACTATGTCATTCTCCTGCCACGTACACTAAGAGATTGTTATTTCGATGGGGGTGGTTGGTTTTAGCCAATCATGAGGGCACCAAGGATCCAAATTTAAACTAATTTTACCTTGCCCCCAAATTCTCGGCCAGAGATAAGCTGCCGCCTTCGTTCGTTTCCCCGATCAAAGCTTTCCGCATTTCGTTAATCTCCCAACTTGTGGGTGACTAAAGAGGGGTGGATTTTCCTGCAATATTTCCCCATAAGGAATTTAGGCCGAGGGAGGTTTAGGCTCTCAAATTAAGCCAAAGTTTGGTAAAGTGGTTAACTTGAATCACGCTGGTTTTAGTTTTTAAATCCGAGCCCCCACCTACCGCTTGGGCTAGCTTCCCCCGCCAAGATGTCCAATGTAATCGTTTCCTCTTGCCAGCCCAAAGGAAGTGGTTAAAATTTTTCAAGTTACTCTTGAGTGCATTTCTTCATAATGGTCATCCGCATTAGGTAGTTAGGGGGAGGGTGGTAAGGATGCTTTGAGTATAGTGAGTCTTCCTTAAGATAAGAAGACAAAGGTATCCAATGTGCAAGATAAGCACGGGATTCGTGTGGATTTCATCAAAGTGAGTGAGCTTGGTTCTACCAATGTTGAGCTGGACCCCCTAAGTACCTCTTTAATAGAAGGAAGTGCTAGAAAACCAACATGGTTGAGAATCCACTGCTTGGTAGAGTGAGACACCTCGCTCGGGATAAAATAATTTGGCATTCGGTGTTGCCGAAAGTCATCCCGTATCGTCCTGCAATGTTTCCGAATGCACTTATACATAGAAGTAACAGCCTTCTTGGAAGCATTAGAAAGATTAGATCATCTCCGTATAAATAAGGTTAGAGATGAGGATATTAGATCTCGTGGTGGTATCTGAGCCGGCAGATGACTGCTTTGCACTGTCGAGCATGGAGGAGAAGTAATCCACGTAAGAATGAAGAGGGTGGGGAAAGGGGTCCCCTTGTTTGAGCCCCCTTAGTAGCTGAGAAAGGTCCCCACTGACCTCAAGGATGAGAAAGGAAATATGGGTGTTATTGTTTGGGCCATCTTTGGATTAACCCGTAAAAATTGTCATCAAGCCCCGCGCCTAGCACCTCAAGAATAAAGTCCGCCGATGTTGTCAAAGGCCTTTCCGATAAATGTTTGTATACGGAGAGTTGCCCCCCGCACTTCTTATTGAGATCCAAGAGAAGTTCATGAGCAAGTAGAACATTATCGAGATGGACTCATTCGATGAAAGCCGTTCGGTTCGCATTCACAATTTTGTTTAAATGAAGCCGGATCCCGAGGAAAATGATCTTACTTATCATTTTACTTATCACCGATGTTGTGTCGATGGGTCCGAATCGATCCCAAGTATGGAGTTCGCAGTTTTTGGGGATGAGAACAATGTTGGAGGAGCTAAAATAGTGAGACATGTCTTTGCCTTGAAAGAAATCAATGATGTTTCCGCAATCCCCGCCCTCTGACATTACGTACCATGCCTTCGTAAAAGTCGGCATTGGAAAGCTATCGTGGCTACAGATTATTGTCATTAATATCAAAGTATGCGTTTTCCAGATTTTAGGTTCGATGGGAGATCGCAATGTTCAGTCCATGAATGTAGTGGAAATGATCATTGACAGTTAGGGGAGATCCGCAACTGGCACGCGGAGTGGGTGACCGCATCTTTAGAAGTATCTAACAACACTATCACAATCTCTTCAAGCGTGAATTCACGTACCCCGCCCATTTTTAATGCTATGGATAATATTGCAACTTTTTCTCGTATCCGATATGTATGGCTGAAGTACTTTGTGTTTCTATTACCTTCAGAAAATTTTTTAAAGAGGCTTTCTGTTTAAGGAACCGATCTTGCACATCAACGGCATTGAGAGTCTTCGATCGCGCAATACGAGATCGAGTTAGGCTCCTCAAGGCTAGATGTTCCAGCACATTTAGATCCTCCTCAGCTTTTTTGACAGCAGTGAAAACATTTCCAAATTCATTCCATCCCCATTTGTTGAGTGCCTTTCAGGTTTTTAGGTGAAGGGAGCCCTACCGATCCAGGGGTCGTGGTTAAAACCCTCTCGCCGCAGACCGGATGGCTCGAAGAAAGTGAGGGTGAGAAGATCGAAGTTTTGGTACTCGAAAGGGGGACAAGAGAAAGGTTGAGGTGGGGCAGATATGGAGAGTAATGGTCTATGGTCAGAGCAAAGTAGGGGGAGATGAGTGATGGAGGTATGAAGGAAGTGTGAGAGTGCTGAAGCCATTCACCAAGAACCTATCTAATCTCTCCCAAGTTTTTCCTCTTTCTCCAGGTGAAAGGGGGCCTTTAAAACCTGCATCAAATAAGCCTCAGACCGAATGCTGTCACCGAAAAGGTTCATTTGGCCGAGGGAAGGGACCCTTCATCCCGGCCAGGTGTGGCAATGCTTAAAGTCTCCCCACGGCTACCCAGGGTGAGTAATGGAATTGCGAATTAGTCGTAGATGGTTCCATAGGTGAATTTCGTCAATTTTCCTACAACCAGCATAAATGAAAGAGGCATTTATTGTATGGCCAGCAAAAGTGAGGGATAAAATGAATGAATTGGGGCTATTAATGAGGAGGGACCACCTAACTCGCCCTACAAAGGAACAAGATTTTTTTTGTCGATGTTGGCATTGAAAGAAAAAGCCAGAAATTTCTCTGAGATTTTAGAGGTGTTTAGGTGGACTAAAGGTTCAAGAAGAACAATACACCAGGGTGATGGGTTTTTTATCGAGGTGAATTAGTCTTTGAGAGTGGGCAAGCTAATTCCTCTAATATTCCAACACGCAGTTTATCATCGGAAAATGGGGGAGGGGGATGCAGATTTGTGAGAGCCGGATCCTGTCTCCGCTCTAGTGAGGGGTGGGGAAAGTTCTTTGGATTTAAAATCCAGATCGAGATTGTTTCTTGTAATTCAAGTTTATTTTTCTTCTTCTTTTTTGAAAATAGATCTCCCATTCCTCCTCCATAGAATCGAAGTGAGTTTTAATTTAGACTAGAGGGAGGGGATGAGCTGAAGGAGCTCGTGGAGAGGGGTTTGGTGTGGGCGTATAGGTACAATGGAGGAGGAAGGGGGCTAGAGTGATTAAGGTGGATTAGGGGGTGGAGGGGGAATGGGCAAGGGAGTAGATTAGATAAGGTGGAGCTGTCGGGAGGTGAGCCAGCTATTCGCTTCGTACAACATCGCACGGGATCTCTCGAGAAGCATTCGTCCGTCGGGACTCTCCTGGGAGGTGGATGAAGCTTGAAACATCTATCTGTGTGTCCAAACATCCTGCAGTGAGTACAGTAATAGGGCCTTTGTTGCATGATAACCTCCTCGCCATAATCCATCTTCGCCTGATCCAACCCGTATTTTCTTCGTATTTCGTGGAAGGGTTATATCTCTTTCAATCTGAATTTCGGCATATTATTCATTTATATATATATATATATATATAAATGAATAATATATATATAGATGTATATGATAAACGAAGATGGAAGAGAGAGAAGCTCCTGATTTTTAGGAGAATTCTTGAGGCAATTTTCAAATCCTCTCAGGCTTTGAAAATCTTTCGCTGTTCATTCTTGTTTTTGCTTGATTTTCTATTGTTTTGAAGACTTTGCTGTGGTTTTCTTCTTCCTGGGCATTTGTTTTTCAAATCCTGGATTTGATTTTTTCGGTTTTTGTTCAATCTTTGCTGTGTTGCCGAGTTCTTGATTCCTTGTTTCTGGTTTTCTGTCATTGTTCTTGGTGGGCTTCGATTTCCCGATGGCCGAATTGATTAATGGCAAGGCTACTTTTCAAATTGCCGGTAAAGGAATTTCGACCGCAAGATAAACTTACTTTTCCTCAATGTTACCATGACACGGCTGCAGGAAGGTGATTGTCAATTCATCAAACAAGTGGTTAAAAAGGGAGGGAAACCAGCCCTATTTTCTCTCGATTCCGAATCGACATGGCGGATGTCCATAAATTCACACTAATTTGGTAAAGTTTCAATAAGGGCCATCCAAAATGGAGATAATATTAGAAGGATCTTTGATGGGCTGAAATTGTTAGGGCTTGGAAAGTTGGTTTATTTGATGGTAGGCATATTATGATTCACCTTTTCTAAAGAAGAAGATTATGCTAATCTTTTTTCCAGAAAATTTATCATGATGGAAGGTAGATATCTGAAAATCTTGAAATGGTCCCCTAACTTTGATCCAAATCAAGAAGCCCCTATTATTCCTATTTGGTATAGGCTTCCCAATTTAAAACTTCACTTTTTCATTCATAAAGTGATTTATGCTATCGATTCCATATAAGGAGACCATTAAAATTGGATATGTCCACATTTAATCTTTCTAGGCCTTCCTTAGCCAATTCTTGTAGAAAGAGACATTACTCTACCTCCGATATTGATGAAATTTGGTCAGTTTCTCATAATGGGTATTGCAACCTATAGTTGTGGAACAAAACCTACATATTGCTACCATTGTAGAATGTTCGTCATTCTAAAGAAGGCTGTTTTAGATTGAAACCGTAACTTAAACTCGTTAATAATAAAAATGTTAATTTCTTCGCTTTGGTTAAGGATGGATCTTTGCCCTCAAGGACCTTTGCATCAAATGAAAATCGTATTCCAAAAGCTACTGAGAATATAAGTTCAGATTATTGATACTCGTTAATGCTACCGTTTCTCGGTTATCAAACTTCAATACCGTTATGGAAGCTGCCGTTGGTTCTCAAGATCCTTTTCTAATTCAGAATTCCGAGTCTACCATATTGATACGCTCTATTATGAATTCCAATATTTGTGAGAATCCATCGCATTTACTCCGTTGCCGTTCAATCCGAGTTACTACCGTCGTTTTCACTTCCAATAAGTCCGACATATCAATAAAATTTGTTATTAATTCTAATATAAGTTCTCGTTTGGACTTCTTTCATCTATTTTGCCTCACGTTATTTCTTCGATTTACCCGTTGATCCGACAATGGCTTCGGTAGAGATGTTAATTCCCGATATCAGTTTAGTAAGTAAAGAAGAGGTGGGGGATTGATTCTTTAGCCTGATGGTAAAGGCTGCAGCAAGAGGGTCCCCTCAGTCCTTTCATTTTCAATATATCATCTGTAGGTAGGAATTTCTTGAATAGCCTCCAGCTGAAAAAATTCATAGAAGGAGAAAGCTGTCTATGCCAAAGAATTTTAGTCCAATCCACAGTCTCCCAATGGAAAATTTGGTAATAAATTGCCTTAGAAAGACTTTGAGTTGTATAAGCCTTACAAGTAATAGAATCAGCAGAAGTTCTATTAAATGTGATGGAAGCAACTTTTCTGGCAGAAGGGGCTTGTAAAATGGTGTGGAGTAGAGGTAAAGACCATCGGTCTCCATCCCAAAGACTCAGAAACCTGCAGATTAAGATTGAGCTGGGTAGTGCAAGGTTGGAGCCAATCAAGAGGACACCAATGGTCAAGCCAAAAATTTATGGTACCCTTGCCAAGATTCCAGAGATAAATTGTTTCAGCTTGCTGTCTATTTTTCAGCATGGACTTCCACAGCTTGGAGTCCCCCACTTTACTGGTGACCAAGGCAGGATGTGAGTGTTTGCAGTATTTACCATTGAGGAATTGAGACCATAAGGAATTTTGAGATCTGAATCTTATCCATAGCTTAAAAAAATTAAGCTGGAAAATCTGATTAAGAATTTTGAAACCTAACCCCCCAGCCCAATCAGGTTTAGCCAGTTTAGCCCAAGAGGCCCAGTGGATCTGCTTCTTTTGACCCGACCACAGAAATCTGTTAAAAAGCCTTTCAAATTGAGCTTGGGTACTTTTCTTCATGGCAGTCATCTGCATCACATAGGAGGGGAGGGTAGTGAGGATGCTCTTGAGTAAAGTGAGTCTCCCTCCAGAAGAGAGGTACAAATGAGTCCAATTAAAAAGATAACTATTTAGTTTGTTAAGGATTTCATCAAAATGATTTTGTTTGGTCCTTCTTGCAGATAATTGGAACCCCAAATATTTCAAAGGCAAGTGGGCAGAGGAGAAACTAGTGTAGCTGAGGACCCAGTGCTTAACTTCTGGGGAAGTTTCCTTGGAAAAAGAATTTGACATTTAGAAGGATTGAACCGTAATCCAGCATGTGTCTTGGAAGTGTCGAAGACACTTGTGGACGAGCTTCGACAAGCAGGTTTTGATGCATTTGAAAAAATCATAACATCATCCGCATAGATAAGATGAGTAATTAGTATATTAGACCCGTGGTGGTACTCGTATGAGTGGTTGGAGCTCAGCTGTTTATTCAAGATTAAAGAGAGATAATCCATGGCTAGAATGAAAAGAGTGGGAGATAGTGGATTCCCTTGCTTTAGTCCTCTGGTAGCATTAAAATGTCCCCAGCTAGATCCATTGATGAAGATGGAATGTGAATTATTTTTCAGCCATCTGTGGATAAGGTTACGTAAAGATTGGTCGAAACCCCCGACGAGAGGAGCTGAAGCAAAAACTCCCAGTTTAGAGTATCATAGGCCTTTTTAATATCCAAATTATAAATCATATTGCCACCCCTACAGTTTTTGTCCAAATTCAGGATAAATTCTTGGGCCAAAAGAACATTATCAGCAATAACTCTCCCTTTAACAAATGCAGTTTGATTTAAGCGGATCAAGTTCCCAAGTTGAGGTTGGAGCCTAGCAGTAATGATCTTACTAATTGTTTTGCTGATGACTGAGGTTAAGCTGATGGGTCTGAACATGTCCCAACTAGTAGGGTTATTGTTTTTGGGGATCAAAACAAGTGCTTCGAGGATGTGAAATATCGTGGAAGATCCCGGCCGATGAAAAAGCCGGAGATGGCAGCTACCACATCGGATTTAATAACTTCCCGAGACTTTTTATAGAAGTCTGCAGTGAACCCATCGTGGCTCGCTGATTTGTTGTCGTCAATGGATTTTACAGCTTCCCAAATTTCTTGTTCAGTGGGGGGATGAGTAAGAGACAGCTGTTGGAAGTGATCCTGATGATCAGGCAAAAAGGAGGGGTTGAGGGCATGTCTATCATATGGTGGCTGATGAGTTAGAACTTTAAAAAAGCTAAGAGCATTCTTCCCAATTGCCCCACTGTTATGAAGCCAGTCACCCTCAGTACTTTTGATGTTGTGAATGGTGTTACATTTCCTTTTGTATTTGATGTAAGCATGAAAGAATTTAGTGTTCCTGTCCCCCTCCATGAACCCTGTGAGGGATGCTTTCTGTTTAAGAAGAAGATCCTGCACCTCAATGGAGTGTAAGAGCTTGGTTTGGGCAGCTAGGAGATGGTCCTCAGGAACCCTTCCAGCTTGAACCAGTGCTTCAAACTTTTGGACCTCATGTTCAGCTTCAGTTACAGCAGTGTACACATTCCTAAATTGTGCCCAACCCCAACTCCTGAGAAGATTGCTGGTTTTGATGTGCAGCAGCCTCAGCTTCTTCCATGGGTCAAGATGATCAGCACCCTGCCAGCAAGACTGAATAAACTGGACAAAATTAGGATGAGTAGACCAAAATTTATGGTACCTAAATGGAGGTCTGGAAATACTGGTGGGGGGGGGGGGGGCAGATATAGATAGCAACAGTGGTCTATGATTAGAATAGCTGAGAGGAAGATGAGTTACAGTAGTATGGAGGAAGAGGGAGTACCAATATTCTTTCACCAACAGCCTGTCCAGTCTTTCCCATATCATGCCTCTTTTCCAAGTGAAATGAGGACCTTTGTATCCAAGGTCAAATAACCTGACTGCTCGGATGTTATCTCTCGAAGGTGTTCATGCTTCTAATGTTTGGAGGTCTGGCCCCCAGCTTCTCAGCAGAAGTAGCAATACAGTTAAAATCCCCACCCACAACCCAAGGGATGGTTAGGGAGTAACTGATCTCACAAATCTGATTCCAGAGATCAATCCTATCTTGTCTTCTGCATCCAGCATACAGAAAAGTGGCTAGGATGTGGTGATCAGCAAATTTCAGAGAGCAATGTAGCAGTTGTGGATGGTCAATTAAGACATTACAATGCACCTCCTTTCCGCAAAGTAACCGGATTTTATTGTTGGAATTTTGATAGTAGGTGAAACCAGTGAGTTGTTTTAGTATTTTGTTGGGGGATTGATGTACCAAAGGCTCTAGGATGGCAAAACACCAAGGGTTATATTTTTTTGTTAAGATAGATAAGTCTTTTAAGAGATAGGGGGTTAGACACTCCCCTTATATTCCAACAAATCAGATTAATCATTAATTTGGGGGAGGGGGGATGTAGAGTGGTGTGGCTTGTGTTTGACTCTCCCTCTAGTTAAGGGGGGGAGGTCTCCCTACCCTTAGAAGAGGAGGAATCTGTTATCTTTAATGTTTCTTGTAGAGGTTTCTTTTTCTTTTTAGCTGTGTGGATGATCCATTCCTCCTCCATGGAGTCTTGAGCCTTCTCCACCACAGCAGGATGTGGGACACATAAATCATTAGAAGATTGAATGAGAATTGGATTAGTGGTTGGTGAGGGATTAATGGGTAAGGGGTTGGAATGTTGACTGACAGTGGGGGTGATTGGTAGTTGAGAAGTAGGGATATTTGAGTCCTTGGAACCAGGCATCAAGGGAGTATTCTCTCGCTCACCCACCAGGTGGAAGGTTAGAAGGAGAAGCGATGATGGTGGGCTGTTTATATTGTGTTCCAGGATTTCTAGGAGGTGGATGAAGCCTATAACATCTTTCAGGTGTATGGCCAAACATTCTACAATGGGTACAAAAATAAGGTTTCTGTTGCATCACCACTTCCTGCCATTGGCCATCAGTCTTAGAGCCAATCCAAATCTTCCTTACTCCAGGGAGTGGAATATCTCTCTCAATCTGAATTATTGCTTCCTCGGGTTTGGCTTTATTTGTAGTAGCTGCATCAAGTTTAAGGGGAGTGCCAAGAGATCTCCCAATTTGGAAGAGTACAGATTGGTTAAAATATATGTATGGGAGATTTGGGAATTTAAACCAAATAGGTACAATGGGGAGTTCCTTGCTAGGATCAAACTCAGGGGTCCATTTGATAATTTTCATATCCTTGCCTGCAATAGAAATTTGTTGTTTAGCAAATAGCTTATCATAGTCCTCCTCAGCAGATAGGTTTATAAGCAAATGCCTGTCATCCAACAGCCCTACTCTCCAGTTGCCTATGAATTGTAAGGATTCAAAGTAGCTTCTTACTAGTTCCATTTTTGGATGCCCCAGTACAAATTTTCCTATTAGGGTGAGCCTGACCTCATTGTTTAGTTCTTCCAATTCTTGATCAGTAAAGTAAACAGCTGGACAGCCTTCCTTCTCTTCAATTGGTCGAATGAATGGGAGTGAACTTCTCCCAGCAGCTGCATCATGAAATTTCTGGGGGAAAAGTAAATCAGCTGGGTTAGTGGTAGTAGGAGCCTTTCCCACTACACCTGCATATGATGCTTTGGCCCAATCAATGTGGGTATTCAGATCAATAGGATTAGCCATAAAGCAGGAAACTAGTTAAAGGGAAAACAGCAGAACTAGCAAGTGGCAAGGATACCAGAGGCAGTAGAAGTTCTGAGAGAAAACAGCAGTACTCCAGAAAAGAGAAAAGGATAACTAAAGGCTAAAACTGAAGAGAGAAACTCAGAACAAGGTTAAAAGGCCAGCAGCCACCAGCAATGGAATAGTAAAAATTCAAAAACAATAAACCCGGGAAGTGCAAAAACTCCAAAGAACCAGACCTTCAAGCCGAACCACACCACAGGCCACTCAAAATCAGCAAGACCCTCACCTACACTTACCAGAGTTGCCGTCCAGGAGCCTGCCGCCGGCGAGCTCATTCTAGAAACCCTAGCAGAGCAAAACCAGACGCCAACCATAGCCATTATATTATATATATATATATATATATATATATATATATATATATATATATATATATATATATATATATTATTCATTTATATTTTAGTAGTATGTAGTTATGTTATTTAAATGTCGTGTAGTTATTTATTTAGTATTATAATTTATTTAAAATATTATTTAGCACTTATAATATGTTTGCATTTATTTTACATATGTATATAGTTTTGTTATTTTATTATTATACATTATTAAAAATTTATTCCATTTCCTATTATCTTGTTTTATTCTTATGTTTATTTCTTTTCTTTTTTTTATTTTTATTTTCTTTATGTTTTATTTCCTTTATATTTTAAATCTTATATTTTTTTTAGTTAGTAGAAATAGGTGTTAGATTTTTAAATATTTAACATTAGCCATATAACTTTGCATAAAAAGAATTCCTAAACCTATGGATGGATAAAATTTAAATAGAATGAAGAAGAAATAACCTACACATAATTTTGATTCTAAATAGCTTGCATGAAAGGAAAAAAAGAAAATCCCTAAGGCTAAGCATGAAAAAGTTTAAATGGTGTGAAGATTTGTAATAATTAACACATATATTTTTTTAAAAAAACCTATGTAGAGGAAGAAGAATTTTTAAACAAAATACATGTATGTGTGGAGTCTTAGGCTAAGCATGAGAGGGGTGAAACATTTCTTTGAAGCTTAAATGTTCATAAGATAAAAGAGAGGGGGAAGAAGCTTACCTTGCTTTGGAGGAGTTGATGGAAGAACCCTTAAAGAATCCTTGTTGAAGCTCACGGCTAGAAGGGGATTTGGGTAGGTGTAGCTTTGCTTGGAAGAAGGAGAGGAGGAGGAGGAGAGGCTCACGGCTAGGAGGGGATTTTTGGGGGGTGGAATGGCTAAGTGTAAAGGTGTGTGTGTAAGGGAGTGTAAGTGAGATTATGAGAGGGATTTTTGGAGGAGGCTCACGGCTAGGGAGTCAAAGGGGGAGTAATGGAGAGATGAGGTGGAGGTGTGGTGAGGGTAAGGAGGAGGTGAGGTGGGTAGGGTGAGGTGGCGGGTAGAGTGAGGGAGAGTGTGAGGGAGAGGCATGGAAAGATATTTTTCTTTTTTTTCATTTATTTATTATATTTATTATTATTATTATTATTATTATTATTTATATATACATATATATATATATATATATATATATATATATATATATATATATATATATATATAAATTTCCTTATGGTGGCGGCTACCTTGGCTCGCTAGGGTTTGGGCCGTAATGGCCTCGCTTGTGCGGCGGCTCGGTGTCTTCTCGGCAGGCTATCTGGTGGTGGTGTGGTACTTTGGTGGGCTGGTAAGTGGTGGTTTTTCACTGTGGTGTTGGTTTGTGAAGAAAATTTTTGAAGGGGAGCTTCCCGGGCTACTTCTTCTTTGAATTTCTGGTACTGTTCCATTGGTTGGTGGACTGTCTTATCTCCCTCCTTCTGGTGGAACTATTTAATTGATGATGGCTATTTCCAGTGTCTCTAAGGAGCCTCCAACTTATGCCTCTGCTCTCAGTAAAGGAATAGTACCTCAGTCAGTGGATCACCTGACCTTCCCTCAAATCTTGCATGATGCTGCTGCTGGGAGAGCAGCTTGCCCTTTGGTCAGACCTTTGGGTTCTAAAGGTGGTCGACCAGTAGTCTCTTTTGCATCCCAGGAAATGATTACCCTTGCTGATGCTATCAAATTTACTCTTTTTGGACAATTCCAGTTTGGCCATCCCAAAATGGAGTTTGTCAGGAGGCATTTTGAGAACTTTCAGTTGGTGGGCCAGTGGAAGATAGGAGTGATGGATGGTAGGCACCTGCTAATTAGGCTCTCAAAGGAGGAAGATTATGCAAGAATTTTGGGTTTGCATGAGATGCAGATTGCTAACTCCTCCATGAAGTTAATTAAATGGTATCCAGGATTTGATCCAGCTAAAGAACCCCCTTTAAAACCTCTATGGTTTACTCTCCCAAATCTTCCAATCCAGTTATACCATACACATGCTTTATTTCAGATTAGCAGGACATTGGGAACACCCCTTCGAGTTGATGCTCCAACACATGATATGGGCAACCCAAAGAAGAAGAAAATTTCTCGGTAGAAAGAGATGTTTCTCTACCGAGGATGTAGACAAAATATGGATTTCCATTTCGATGATGGAGAGGGGTTCTGGCAAGATGTAGTCTTACAAAATAAGCCTATCTATTGCCAACACTGCAGGATGTTTGGCCATCCTAAGGAAAAATGTTATAGGCTAAAGCCACCTGCTAAGAAGCCAGCTAAAGGGAAGGTAGTGGAAATTCAGGCACCAGATATTAATCAGGCTGACACTTCAGCACCCCAGGGAATTTCAAGTGACATGGTGTCACTGCCAGATACTTCTAATGATGTGGTTCTTCTCCATGGAGAAGAGTTGAGCTCACTAGAACCTTTAGGGGATAGTGAGCTATTGCCAGGATCTGTTACTCTACCTCATTCACACCTTGAGAAGGAGCAAAGGAAACTGGAATCAGTCTGGCAAACACAAAAGTCAAAGAAAAACAAGAACCAATCCATTGAACTGCAGAAATTTGCAGCTCAAGAATTGGACATACTTGATAACAAAAATCCCATTGGCTCCCCTAGGGACTTCTTAAGGGGGAGAGTCAGGACACGCTCTAGATCCATCTCTAATCACTCATCACCAAATCCTAAACCCCCCGATGATCAATTGTCTGTGTTGGAACATTAGGGGGGTGGCACACCCCCATTCTATTAAAAGATTAACTCACCTATACAAGAAACACCAGATTTGGTGTATGATCCTTTTGAAACCTATGGTATACAGAAATCAAGATAAAATTCTCTCCAAATTCCCTGGATGCACTTTTTTTGCTAACTCCACCAACAAAATCTGGTTAATCTGCAGAAAAGAACTCATCTGGTCTGTACAGGTTGATCATCCACAGCTGGTTCATTTTCATTTCAGTTTAGATGGGAATAATTTTGCTACCACTTTCGTTTATGCTGGCTGCACCAAAACTGACAGAAGAAACCTTCGGAATGAGATTATCCAAATTAGTAAGGGGGAGACACTTAGCTGGATTGTGGGAGGAGACTTCAACAGTATTGCTTCATCTAGTGAAAAGCTGGGAGGAAGAGTACCAAACCAGAATATGCTTACTGAATTTAATGACAGGATCAACAAGGCAGGTTTATTTGATCTAGGTTTTCTGGGCAGCCAATTTACTTCGAGGAGAGGAGCCATTTGGGAGAGATTGGATCGTTTCTGGCTAATGACTCTTGGCATTAAAACTTCCTTAACACTACCATCACCCACCTTAACTTTGCTGGCTCTGACCATAAACCACTACTTCTCACCATCTCCACACCTAAAACCCATCACACTCCTCCCCCATTTAGATACATGAATTTCTGGTCCAGTCATCCTAAATTCAATTCCATAATTCAGGAAAACTGGAGAGGTAGCTCCAGCTCCAACCCTTTTATTAATCTACAATACCTTCAACTAAAGCTGGCTAGAGCTTTGAGAAACTGGAACTGGGAGACTATTGGTGATGTTTTTCAGGGGGTCATCAAGGCTGAAGTGGAAGTTAATAATGCTGAATCTGAAGCCCAAGATGATGAGAGTAAGTTTAAAGAATTTGTGACTGCACAAGAGAAGTTGCTTACTTACCTAAACTGGCAGGATCAAATACTTAGACAGAAAGCTTCCATCAACAAGTTTAAGGAGGGAGATAGGAATACTAAGTACTATCATGCCTGTATCAAATATAAAAGGAAGTGTAATGCCATTCTTTCCATCATGACTGATCAGGGGACATTGCTCAGTGATGGCACAGATATAGCAAACAATGATGTCACATTCTTTCAAAAGCTTCTAACTTTCAAGCACTGCCCCAACCATCATATTGACAGCAACTTTTTTAATGATGTCTACCATTATACCAACACTATTAAGCTCACTGATGTCCCCTTACAGGAGGAAATTTGGATGGCTTTACAATCCATCGACGACTCTAAGGCTCGCCGGCCCCGATGGGTACAATGCGATTTTTATAAGAAAACCTCGGGTAGTTTGTAAAAATGAGGTTTCGCCGCCATCCAAGGATTTTTTAAAGGAACAGATCTCCCTCAGTACTTCAAATCTTCTACCACTGTGCTTATCCCCAAAACCACTGCACCAAAAACTTGGAATCATTATCGACCAATAAGTCTCACCACTGTTATCAGTAAAATGATTAGCAAAGTGATTGTTGGGAGATTACAGCCTCATCTAAATAATATTATCAGCCCTCACCAATCTGCTTTTGTTAAAGGAAGAGCCATTGCTGATAATGTCCTCCTTGCTCAAGAATTAATGCTTGATCTTGACAAAACCTGCAGGGGTGGAAACCTTATCTATAATCTGGACATTAAGAAAGCTTATGATACTCTGGATTAGAATTTCATCCTCCATGTATTACATGTTAGGGGTTTCACTCCAAATTTCTGTATGCTAATTAAGAGATGGCTGAAATTTAATAACCATTCTATTCTGATTAATGGCCAGACTTGGGGTGGTTTCCAAGCTACTAGAGGTTTGAAACAGGGAGACCCATTATCCCCTTCCATTTTTATCATTGTTATGGATTACCTTTCAAGGCTAATTGAGGCTCAGGTTTCCCCTTTTCATTATGCCAGATACCACCACAGGTCCAATGTGATTATTTCTCATCTGTTATATGCTGATGATCTAATGATATTTTCCAGGGCTTCAAAGATTGCTGTTAAAAAAGTTATCAATTGCCTTAAACATTTCCAACTGGTGTCTGGTCTGCATTTCAATAATGCTAAGTGTGAGCTGATTTTTCCCAAGAAGATTACTGCAGGTTTATCTCATTGGATTACTAACTACACTGGATTCTCTAAAGCTACACTTCCATTGAAATATTTGGGGGTGCTACTGATAAAGGGCAGATCTAAACAACTACACTTTGAGGAGATTATTGGAAAACTCAATACCCAGCTTTCTAACTGGACAAACTCTTACCTATCTTCTGGTGGGAGAATCACTTTGCTTCACAGTATACTCACAACTTTCCCAAATTATGTCCTCCAAAGAACCTGCATGAAGAAGAGCTCTAGAATCCAAATTGAAAGAATCTTTAACAGATTCTTATGGTCTGGACAAAGGAAGTAGATGCACTGGGCTAGCTGGCAGAAACTTGCTAAACCTATTTAGGCAGGTGGCTTGGGGTTCAAGGGATTACATCATCTGCAGAAAGTTAATTTCTGCAAACTTTGGATTCAATTCAGACAGCAAAATTCTTTGTGGGTTACCTTTATGAAAGGAAAATATTGTAAAGATAGCCACCCCAATTTGGTTCAAAGCAAGCCTGGAATCTCCAGGATCTGGAAACATATGCTTCTGAATAGAGACCTTGCTGAGTCTCTTTATTCCTGGGAACTTGGGCATGGGAAGGTACTCTTTTGGCAAGACAACTGGTGCCCCCCCGAGATAAAGAATGCTCTACCTAATATTAGTAAGCGGATTTTCCCGATAGCCTAACCGTCGGGACAATCTTCATTGGTCATCCACTAAGCTTCAGGAGCTGCTCACTGAGTCTTCTGCTCATCAGGTGGCCTCTATTCCTTTTGATAGTACTAAACCTGATAGGATCATTTGGCAAAAGGGTAAGCTCCACAGCCTCACCAAGCACATCTACCTGAACAGTTTCCACTGTCCAGCATTCAATTGGGGTAGGAAAATCTGGAATAAGTATTTGACACCCTCCATGTCCTTCTTTATTTGGAGAATTTTTCACAATCTCCTTCCAATAGATGATATCCTCAAGCTCAAGGGGCTTAGAGGGCCATCTAAGTGCTACTTGTCTGGGTCTGATGCTGAAACTATTAAGCACTTATTCTTTAGTTGCAGCTTCTCATAGGAAGTGTGGAAGGAGGTCCTTAAGTTTACTAAGATCAACACACTTTTTCTTGAGTGGCAGGAGGTAACTTGCTGGCTGTCCTGGCATAAAGCTAAAATGGGAGATATCCCTCTCATCCTTGCTTGGTTTATATGGATGCACAGAAATAGTGTGAAATATGAAGATAAAAGGTGTCAAGTCCTAACAGTGGAGGGAAATTGCCACTCTTTCTTAAGCAAGCTCATCCAATTGAAGAAGTACCATAACATCTTCAACACTCCTCAGCAGGACTACCCAAAGCAGTCTAAAATTATGTTAATTTTCTGGAAAGCTCCAACCTATCCAGTTATTAAAGTTAATACTGATGGGGCATTCTCTAATCAGGGATCTGGTTGTGGGGGTATTTTAGAGATTGGGATGGTCAGTTTGTAAGTTTCTTCCATACTCCCATTAATGCTGCTGATGCCCTGGAATCTGAATTAACTGCTGTTTATTGGGATCTGAGCCTGGCCACTTCTTGGCATTGGTGTGAAGTTCTGGTTGAATGTGACTCGGCTTCCCTTATTCAGTATATGCAGAATAACCTTCACCCGCCATGGCACCATGCAATCTGGATCACTAGAATCATGATACTAGCTCAGCAGATTAATACCAAGTTCAGTTTTATTTATAGAGAAGGCAACAGGCCAGCCAATTGGCTGGCCAAAACAGATCTCCACTCCCAGCAAGTTCTTATCACCACTGACCCCCCTCCTCAGTTATCTTATCTTATTGAAGCCGATCGTATTAATGCTCCTCATTTCAGAGTGGTGGACATCTAAGTTTTGATGTTCCTCAGCCACTCATTCTAGGCTTTTGGAGTATGATGGATATTGTTTTTTGGTGGGGCTTTTTTGTTGTATATATATATTTATATATATACATATTGAGACAATCATTTCTATAGCTTTTTTTGGGAGAGTCTCAACTAAATGTTGTTTTGGTGTCTATTCTCTTTAGATTAGTTTTTTATTGGGCACAGTTTGGGATAGGTTTTTTTAAAATTACTTTGTTACTTTTTATTTTGGTGTGGAGTTGTATTTGGGTTTGGGTTGTTCCCATTAGGATATTGCTGTAACTTCACTCTTTTGATTCAACATGTAGGGAGCCACATGTAGCTCTTTTCCCCCAAATATATATATATATATATATATATATTTATATATATATATTGATTTTAGGTAATGGCGTTTTCGTCTCTCTCGGCAGCTAGGGTTTCTCTCCCGACTACGAATGGCGTTTTCATCTCTTCTAACTGAGATCTTTTCTTCCATCATCGGAAGACGGAGAGATCCTATGCCGAGGCGAGTAAATGGATGCTCTCTTTCGGGGAATAAGAAGCACTCTCGCTATTTTCCGCAGAGCTTTTCATGAAGCTTGGGGAAAATGGTGGTGGTGAGTACAGTTTCATAAAAAAGCTTGGTAGAAAGAATGGTAAACCGGCCCTTTACTTATCGGAGGAGGAGACAAATATTTTGGCTTCCGCTTGCCGTTTTGCTCTGATTGGGAAATTTCTCTACGGCCATCCGAAGCTGGATATAATTCGTAAGGATTTCGACTTGCTTAAACACACTGGAACCTGGAAAATTGGTTCTCTAGACGGTAGACACATTCTCATTGACTTATCTAATGATGTTGATTATACTAACATTTTCTCTCGGAAGGTGCTGAAAATCGATAATAGATACATGAAGATCCTCAAATGGAGTGTTGATTTCAACCCCAAAGCTGAATCCCCGATTATTCTGGTCTGGATCAAATTCCCTTATTATAAGTATCACCTCTTCAATCATGAAATCCTATACTCCTTAGCTAAAGGCTATGGGCAGTCGTTACGTGTTGATAATCCAACTCTTGAACGTGTGAAACCGGCAGATGCCTGTTTTCTGGTAGAACGAGACATTACACAGCCCTACCCAGATGAGGTTTGGATAGGTTCTTCCCACAAAGGTTATTGGCAAAAAGTCATTATGGGGCCTCACCCTCCATATTGTTGTCATTGCTCCATGTTTGGTCACTCTGTTTCAATATGCTATAGACTACACCCTCATCTTAAAACCCCAAGGCTGACTAAACCCCCTTCAACTGAAAAATCCACCTATTAACCAGGTGCCAAATTATGTTCCCACAACTATTGAAGTACCAGTCTTTCCTGAAAGGCCTCCACCCACACTCTGTATTACTGAGCATTTGCAGGCTAACCCCGCTACGGGTCCTATTTCTGCACCTGATCCTACTCAATTTTGTGAGAAGGATACTCACTCTCTACAAGGCTCTTCAAATGGGCTATCCCTTACTGTGGATGATGATCAAAACTTACAAATATTTTTACCTCTTCAGAACTGTGATGAAACTCCTGCTACCCACACTGAAACAATTGTTAACTACACAAACCCTATTGATGAACCACCCCAAGTGATTGCAACACAAACCACTTCAGCCCACCCCCAACCCACAGCCCCCCCTTCTTCCTTTGACCCCTTGACACCAGGTGGGGCTGTTGCCCCTATTCCCAACACTTCTGCAGCTGATGAACCTTTATTGAAACACCCCAATACTGAAGTAATTGAAGCTTTTGAAAAAACCCACCACCTCCCTGAGATTAATAATGTTGAAACTAAGATCTTTCCTGTCCAAGAGGCAACTTCTGATTTTGAAAATGAATGGCAAATTCAAAAATGCACTAGGAAGAAGAGCAAGAAATATGTTAACATCCTGAATCCCATTGGTGATACAATTGACTCCACTTTATCTGAAGGTGAACTCTTGCCCCCTTCTACTAGATCTACTAGAAGGGGTGGAAGACAGCATATTTAATATACTGGTTTGGAATATTAGGGGAGTTGCGGATCCTTCCTCCCTTAAGAGACTAAAACATCTAGTTAGGATACATCATCTGAATATTTTCTAAATTCTTGAACCTTTGGTTTCTAGTCATAAGGAAACTATTTTCTCTACTTTTTCACATTTTCACCACTACTATAATAGTAATAACAAGATATGGGTGTTCTGGAAAAAACACATACAGTTGCAAATCATTGAAGATGATAACCAATACATTCTTGTCCACTACACTGCAGATATCTTCACTGGTTGGATCAGTTTTGTGTGTGCAAGTTCTCTGTTACATGATAAATACCTTCTTTGGATCAAATTAGTTATCATGGGAACAACCATTCGGGAAAATTGGTGTGTTGGAGGAGATTTCAACACAATCATGTCTCCTGCTAAAAGAAAAGGAGGTTCCCGCCCTGATTTGGCTGTCATTCAAAAATTTAATGACAAAATCTCTCAAGCTGGTTTGTTTGATTTAGGTTACACTTGGTCCTCGGTTTACTTGGAGACGTGGTTTTCTTTTCCGGCGGTTGGACGATTTTTGGTAACACAAATTTCCTCAACTTCTATCACACGGCTAGGGTTCAACATCTAAGTCATGCATCCTCTGATCACAACCCTCTTCTTCTCACATTAGCCTTTCACAAGAAACCTAGCATTTCTAGATTTAAATTCTTAAAAATTTGGACAACACACTCTACCTTTTTAGCTTTGATTAAAGATTTATGGAAGCCGGTTAACTGTGGGTCTCCCTGGTTCATCCTTTGGCAGCTTCACAAAAAGGTGGCTGCTGGTCTGAGGAAATGGAACCATGAGGTGTTTGGCAATATCCATTCTAGGGTCCAATCCTCACTTAATCTGGTTAATGCTTTGGAAGCTCAAGAGATTATCACTTCAGATAGCTATCACGAGCTCTCTCAAGCTCACTTTAAGCTACTTGCTGACATTTCATTGGAAGAGGACCTTTTAAAACAAAAAGCCCATGATGTCCATTTCATTAATGGTGATAGAAATACAAACTATTTCCATGCTTCTATTAAAAACAGGATAAATTCTAATTCCATTATCAAAATCATAACTGATGAAGGGGATATTCTCGATGATGCTGAGGCAATTGGCCTAAATGCAGCCCATTATTTTTCTCACTTGTTTTCTAGTGACTTGCAGGTACACCCTCTCAATCCTACCCTTTTTGCATCTGAAAAGCATATGGTGGCCTCTTTGCAACTTTCTGATATACCATCTGAAGGGGAAATTCTCCAAGCCCTGAATGATATTAATCCAAATAAAGCTACGGGACCTGATGGTTTCACATCAGCTTTTTACATCACCTCGTTGGGACATCATTAAAGCGAGAGGTTATTTTGGCAATCCAAAGCTTTTTCAGAGGAGATGATATTTGCAAATACTTTACTGCTGCAACACTAGTGCTAATACCCAAAGGAAAAGATAAGTCTCACTGAACAACTTTAGACCTATTTCACTAACCTCTACTATCTCTAAAATAATCAGTAAAATCATAGTGGCCAGTCTACAGCCCCACCTCAACTCCCTTATCTCTCAGTAGCAATCTGCTTTCATCAAAGGAAGAGAAATAATGGATAACATTCTTCTTGCTCAAGAAATTCTTGAGGATTTGGACACCAAATGCAGAGGAGGTAACCTCATTATCAAACTTGATATAAAAAAAGCTTTTGACACCATCAATTGGGAGTTTATCCATAATGTTATCCTTGCCAGAGGTTTTGAGCACAAATTCTGCAATCTAATCAAGAGATGGTTAGCTAATAATCATTATAGTGTGATGACTAATGGTTCTTCTTATGTTTTTTCAGTGCAAACAGAGGTATCAAGCAGGGTGACCCCTTATCCCCTATTATATTTATTCTTGTCTTTGATTAACTTTCTAGAATGCTGAATCACTTTTACACTAAACACCCCCACATGAATTATCACAATAGAGCACATTTTCAGATTTCACATTTAGCCTTTGCTGATGATATTATAATTTTTTCCAATGCCTCTAAACTTGCTATTAAACAAACTATGAAAATTCTTCTTTCTTTTGAGAATATTTTTGGGCTCTCTTTTAATAGAGATAAATGCCAACTATTTTTTAACAGTCATACACAACCTTCCATTAAGAACTGGGCCAATCATTTCATGGGTTTTAAGATTGCCTCTTTACCTCTAAAGTATTTAGGGGTCAATCTTATTAGAGGTAGATGCAAACAGATTCAAATGGATGATATAATTGATAAGATACAACATAAAATTAAAGATTGGAAAAATACCTTCCTTTCCAATGGTGGCAGATTAACACTTTTACAAAGTGTTTTACATAGCATCCCTTTATATGCTCTCCAAGTGTTTAATGCTAAAAAGAGCTCCCTTAATTATCTTGAAAAGCTTTTTAACAAATTTCTTTGGGAAGGTGGGGGCTCCAGGAAACATTGGCGTTCCTGGAAAAAGCTTTGTAAGCCTAAAAAGTCTGGGGGGCTGGGGTTCAGGGCCCTCTCTCATATTGTGGAGGTTAATATGTGCAAACTCTGGTTAAAATTCAGGCTGGGGGAGTCTATGTGGGCTAACTACATGCTTTCCAAATATTGTACTCATACTCACCCAGCCCTCATTATTAGCAAAACTAGAGACTCAAAGATTTGGAAAGCTATGGTAAACACTAGGGATCAAGCTAAAAATCACATTCTTTGGGAGTTGGGGAAGGTAAAATCTCGTTCTGGTATGATGACTGGGGTCTGCCCCAGATCTCTACCCCCCCCCCTCCTCTGATGAAGATGCACATCTCACTGTTTCTGATTACTGGTACAATGGCGCTTGGGATTTGGGGTAACTGAGGGCTACTGTTGGTTCTGATGCTGCTTTGGCTATTAATCAAATTCCTATTCAATGTAACCAGAAAGATAAACCTATTTGGAAGAAAACTAAAGGTATTTCTGTTAGTAAGCATCTGTACGACTCATTTAATCACCACACTAAATGGAATTGGGGAAATATTTGTTGGAAACCTCTCTTCTCTCCTTCTATGGCTTTCTTCAACTGGAGGTTTTTTTCTTCTTTACTACCCCTAGATGACATTCTAAAGCTTAAAGGGCTTAGATTAGCATCAATTTGCTCGTTACGTAGACAGAGTCGAGGAAACTCACTCTCATATTTTCTTTACTTGTGCTCTATACTAGAGATATATGGGTTAATTTGAGCAATACTTTTAAAATTATATGGCCTCGATGCCCTACTATATCCAATTACTTAAACAAGTGACGGGATATATCTAATAATGGGAAACAGACTCGGGGTTTCCCTATGGTCATTTTATGGTTCATTTGGAATGCTAGGAACGAGTTGGAAGCATACCGATAATCATCCTTCTACTGGCTCCATTTATTCTCGAATCATGGCTTACTTTAATCGTGCTAAATTACTTTTAAGCCACACCAATCAGTCTACTTATTAAACCGAGTTCTTATAACTTGGACTCCCCTGTTCGGGGGTTGGATTAAGGTTAATGTGGACGGTTCGTGCACTGTCTCCTCCTCAGGTGCTGGGGGGCTTTTTAGAGATCACAATGGAAATACTTTATGTTTTTTTAACTCACCTGTTGTTGCAGACTCACCGATTATTGCTGAAGTCTGGGCTTTCTTTCTTGCACTTAAAATTGTCATTCGATTTAAATTTCTACATCTACAGGTGGAGTCTGACTCTATTTTGATGATCAATCTCTTTAATAGCAATAGTTACATCCCTTGGAACATAATTTATCTTTTTAGAAGAATTTGACATACTATTAGAGTTACCTTTACTTGGTTCTATAAAGAATTTATCTTTTTAGAAGAATTAGGCATACTTTAATACTTGGTAGCAGGAGGAATTGTTTTGGACAGGAAAGATCTCAGTTTTCCAATGTTGAATAATTTATCTTTTTAGAACACTGGCTACCTTTACATTTGAGTTATCTTTACATTGTAAATTATTAGTAGCCATTGAAAATTATTTGAATAAATGGATACTAATAATTTTCAATGGCCTTCTGAAATGTTAAATCCTAAAAAGGTAACCAGTGTTTAGGAAAATGATGCTTTTACAATGTTAGCAAATCAAGTTGCTGCTGTATCAAGGAAGATAGACCAATTTGGGATGAATTTTTCTCAGCCAAATCTCATTATTGAAGAAAATTCATTAAGCCAAATGGTTGATTCTTATTCTTCACCAGAAACTGTGAATGTTATAATCAAACCTAACAACCCATACTCCAAATATTATAACCCAGGTTGGAAGAATCATCCAAATTCTAACTGGAATAACAATAATCAGGGTGGTGCTAATCAACAATGGGGGAACACCCAAGTAAACCCATTGGGGAATTGGAACAACCAAGGTAATAATAATAATAGATTAACTTATCCTTCAGGTTATAACAATGCTTTACAAAATAAGGAGAAGAAGTTCTCTATGGAAGAAGTAGTATCACATATGGGAAATCAATTATAAATTCAAGAAGCAACCATTAGAAATATTGAAAATCAATTGGGACAAATTGAAAATGTCTTAAGTAATAGATCCACAAGAATGCTTCCAAGTATTACTAAAGTGAATCCAAGAGAAAAGAATAAAGAACAAGTGCAGGAAATTCAACTGAGAAGTGGAAAATAATTGGAAGGTAGAGTTCAAAAAGAAACTGAAGTAGAGAAAGAAGAGATTGAAAAACTTAAAGAGGACGCACCAAAAGGTTTTGAAAGACCTATTTCTCCACCTAAGGTTGATTTAGAAAATCCACCACCTCCATTTCCTCAGAGACTTCGTCAATAAAAGTTGGATAAGCAATTTTCAAAATTCTTGGAGATATTAAAGAAGCTTACCATTAATATTCCATTTACTGAAGCCCTAGAACAATGTCAAGCTATGTGAAATTTATGAAGGATATTCTTAATAAAAAGAGGAAGTTTGAAGAAAATGAGAGTGTTGCACTTAGTGAGGAGTCCAATGCGATAATTCAGAAAAAGCTTCTTGAAAAACTTAAAGATCCTGGTAGTTTCACAATTCCATGTGCAATCGGAGAAAGATTCTGCGGAAAAGTTATGTGATTTGGGTGCAAGCATTAACCTTATGCCTCCATCAATATTCAAAAGACTGGGACTAGGAGAAATAACCGCAACTACTGTAACTCTGCAATTAGCAGATCGTTCGATCACATATCCTAAAGGAGTTATTGAAGATGTTTTGGTAAAAGTGGATCAATTTATTTTTCCTGTAGATTTCATTATGTTAGTATGGAGGAAGATAAAGAGATACCCATAATTTTGGGGAGACTTTTTCTAGCTACAGGCAGAGCCATGATAGATGTGTAAAAAGGGGAATTAATGATGAGGGTTAATAATGAGACTGTTACATTTAATATATCAAAATCGATGAAATATCCTACTAGAGGTAAAGAAGATGAGTGTTATATGATGGATGTTATTGAATATTTAAGTGAATGTCATTTCAAATCAACTTATGAAGAGAAAGCTGAAAGAGAAGAATTTGAATATAAGCAAGAAGAGGAGTTATTTGATTCTGATGATTTTCAAGAGAAAGATTTAAAGTTTGTTTGTGAAAGTTTTGAATTGTTGGATATGACTGAAAAAGATAAATCTTATGGTCCATCAATTGAAAAATCTCCTGAACTTGAGTTAAAAATGCTTCCTGATCATTTGAAGTATGTTTTCCTAGGTGAATCCTTAACCTTGTCTGCTATAATTTCGTCTCAATTAACTGAAAAAGAAGAAGAGAGTTTGCTTGAAATTTTGAAGAAGCACAAGAAAGCCTTTGGATGGACAATTGCTAATATTAAAGGAATCAGCCCTTCAATTTGTATGCACAGAATTCTTATGGAAGATAACTGCAAACCGCGGGCTGATCCCCAAAGGAGATTAAATCATATCATGAAACATGTTGTTAAGAAAGAAATTTTACAATGGTTGGATGCTGGAATTATCTAACCTATTTCAGATAGTGCATGGGTTAGTCCTATTCACTTTGTTCCTAAGAAAGGAGGAGTAACTGTGACTATTAATAAAAAGAATGAAATGATACCAACAAGACAAGTTACAGGGTGGAAAATATGAATTTATAATAGAAAATTAAACCTTTCCACAAGGAAAGATCATTTTCCACTCCCTTTTCTAGATCAAATGTTGGATAGACTGGCTGGGCATAAATACTTTTGTTTTCTGGATGGATATACCCGATTACCACCAAATTCAAATTGCTCCCAAGGATCAAGAGAAAATTACGTTTACCATTCCTTATGGTATGTTTGCTTTTAGAAGAATGCCCTTTAGTTTATGTAATGCCCCTTCTACATTTCAGAGATGTATGATGGCTATTTTTTGTGATTTAATTGAAAAAGGGATTGAATTTTTTATGGATGACTTTTCAGTGTTTGGGATTTCGTTTGAATCATGTTTAAAACATCTATCTAAAGTTCTAAAACGATGTTAAGAAACTAATTTGGTCCTTAATTGGGAAAAATGCCAATTTATGGTAGCAGGAGGAATTGTTTTGGGACATCGAATTTCAAAAAAAGGTTTGGAGGTAGATCCTGCAAAATTCAAGTTATATCTAGTTTACCTTGCCCAACCAATGTAAGGGGAATTAGAAGTTTTTTAGGACATGCTGGATTCTACAGGCGTTACATTGAAGACTTTCAAAGATTACAAAACTTTTATGTCTTTTACTGGAAAAGGATGCAATTTTTTATTTTGATGATGACTTTCGTAAAGCCTTTGAAACATTAAAAAGAAAAATTAATCACTGCACCTGTAATAATTTCACCAAATTGGAAAAAATCTTTTGAATTAATGTGTGATGCTAGTGATTATGCTATTGGTACTGTTTTAGGTCAGAAATATGATAAAATTTTCAAAGTAATTTATTATGCTAGTAAAACTCTTAATGAAGCTCAAATTAATTATACCACTACTGAGAAAGAGTTATTAGTTATAGTATTTGCCTTTGATAAATTTTGATCATATTTAATTAGAACTAAATGTGTTGTGCATACTGATCATTCTGCTTTTAAATACTTAATGAAGAAAAATGATGCAAAACCGATACTGATAAGATGGATTCTTCTTTTGCAAGAATTTGATTTTGAGATAGTAGATAGGAAGGGTTCTGATCATCAAATTGCTGATCATTGAGGCAGGCTTGAAATTGAAAAATCTCTCTGTGATATTGAAGAAATTAATGAACATTTTTCTGATGAAAAACTGTTCACTGTTAAAGAATGGCATGTTCTGTGGTATGCAGACATAATAAATTTTATTGTTAGTAATATTATACCCTATGGTTTGACATATCATGAAAAGAAGAAATTTATGTCTGACGCTAAGACTTATTTTTGGGATGACCCATTTTTATATAAACAAGGAAAGGATCTTATAATTCGAAGATGTGTACCTTATGGAAGAGACTTATGAAATTTTTCAAAAATGTCATGATCCTGATTATGGGGGACATTTTGGAAGTGATAAAACTGCATATAAAATATTACAATCAGGATTTTATTGCCCTACAATTTTTAAGGATGTGAATGTTTATATTAAAAATTGTGATAGATGTCGACGTGTAGGCAATATTTCTAGAAGAAATGAGATGCCCCTCAATTATATGTTGGAAGTTGAAATATTTGATGTTTGGAGACTAGATTTTATGGGACCATTTACACCATCTTTCTAAAATGTTTATATTTTGATAGCGGTAGAATATGTTTCCAGATGAATAGAAGCTATTGCTTTACCTTGATGTGATGCTCAAAGTGTTGCAAAGTTTTTAGAAAAGAATATATTTTGCTTACCAAGAGTAATCATAACTGATGGGGAGTCATTTTAGAAATGCGATTATTGGGAAGTTAGCAAAGAAATATCATATTAATCATTGCATTGCTACTGCTTATCATCCGCAGACAAGTGGTTTGGTTGAATTATCCAATTGTGAAATTAAAAGAATATTGGAAAAAATTATTAATCCAAATAGAAAGGATTGGTCAATTAAACTGCATTATGCTTTGTGGGCCTATAGGACTGCTTACAGAACATCTATAGGAATGTCCCAATATAGGCTGATTTTTGAAAAAGCTTGTCATTTACCTTTTGAACATGAGCATAAAGCATATTGGGCTATTAAAGAGTTCAATTATAATTTGAAAGAAGCTGCTGAAAAGAGATTTTTGTAGTTGAATGAGCTTGAAGAAATAAGGAATGAATCTTATGAAAATGCTAAGATTTATAAGGAAAAGATGAAGTTATGGCATGATCAGAAGATTCTTACCAAAAATCTTGTACCAGGACAACAAGTTTACTGTATAATGCTAGATTGACAATATTTTCTGGAAAACTTAATTCCAGGTGGATGGGTCCATTTATTGTGATAAAAGTTTATTCTTATAGAGCTGTAGATATTCAAGATCTAAAGACTGGAAAAATATTTAAAGTTAACGGACATAGACTAAAACCATATTTTTCAGTCAATAAATCTAAATCCGATGAGAATTTGATGTTGGGTCACTCGAATGAGTTCGGGTATGTCGAGTCGAAGACATTAAAACAAGCGCTTTGTGGGAGGCAACCCATATTTATCGATGTGCTTTGCTTTATGTTTGTTGAGTGTGCTTTGTTTGCTTTGTTTGGTTTATTTTTATGTTTTTAGTGGTAGTAATTTGGAGTTTTTAAATTATAGTAGAGTATATTTGACCTTAATTGATGATTTAGAGAAGTCAGAATGAAAATTTGGACACTTAGCAGACCTGTGCTAAATTGTGCACTGGCGGCTAAGCGCCGACTAGTTGGCGCTTAGGCGTCGCAGTTATAAAAAACGTGAAAAATGTGGATCTAGAAGCCTAGATTGTGTGGGAGAAGTTTTGGGATTTCTTTTGGAGTTTCTAAACGTCTTGGGGCTGTTCTAACATTTCCCAAGTCTATAAAAAAGGACCTGACTTAAGAGAAACACTTGCCCCAAGTCCTATTTTCATTTCTGAAGTCTTAAGAAGAGAATTTTTAGTGCATCATGTCTTTCTGGGAGAATGAGTGAAGAAGAAGCAAGATTCTGACAAAAGTAAGTTCATTAGTGATAGTGCTAAAGAGTTATTTAATGGATATCTCGCTGTTAGTATTCAGGGTATTGCAGAAATGATTGCAAAAAAATGAAGCCCGAGTGACTTCAATGGAAGCATAGATCAATGATACTAACATACATTTGGAACACATGGGATGGCAACTCAAGATGCAATTCAATCATTCAAGGTACGTGGAAGAAATAGATAAGGCGATGTTTGTGAAGAACAAATGGATTGAAGAAGATGATGTAAGAATGAACAATTATCGCCCGTTCTATCAAATTTATATTCCGGAAGGGTCGAATGAGAATAATAGTGGTACGGGATATATTACGCACTAATGGAGAATGGAATTAAGAGTGTTTTGTTTGTTTAATGTTCTTATGTGTTATGTTTAGTCTTCTTATGAGTTCATGTTTGGTGTGTTTAGTGTTTTTATTTAAATACTAACTAAGCCTGATGATGTGATGGTTACATCCTAAAGTTGTATACTTATCAGTTTGAGATTAATGTCTCTTGTATTTAGAGAATTTCATCCTTTATGTTTGGATAGAAATTCTAGTATTGTATAAAGTGTTATGTTTTTTTTAATATAAGTTTGTGTTTTTGTGAAATTTGTGTGGAATCAATGTTTATTAAATTTTGATTTGAAGCATTGGAAGAATTGTGGGAGAAATAATTATTTTGGAGTAATTAAGGGTGATTAAACAAGTGATTTAGTGCATTTACCGTAATTATGAAAATTTGGGTATTGGCGGCTAAGCGCCAGAATGCCGGAGCTTAAGTTCCCAACTTCGCGGCTAAGCGCTGAGAGTTCGTGCTTAGGCACCATTTCGCGAAAATTTGTTCCCAAAAGTTAAAAACCCGAAAATTGCCATTTTCAACCACCCCATCGTCTTCAACCTTCAGTTTACCGTGAAAAAGGAGCCTAGGGCATCATATTGTGGATCATTTAAGAGCCGATCTCAACAAAAATTGTTAGATTTGGATTCCTTGGGTAAGAGCACTACTCCTAAGTAAAATTTTTTATTTTCACCATGTATATTGAGTACATGATGGAAAATCTTAAAATCACTATTCATGGTAAAAATTTGAGGAAAAACTTAAGAAATTGTTTGGATTTAGTGAAAATATATTTTGGAAGATAATTTAGCAAGTTTAGTTTGATTTTGGAATTTATGGTGAATCTTTCGTGATTCTTTTGTGAATTTTTAGAGATGGCTCCAAAGTCAAAGCATGCACAAGAAAAGACGAAGTTTGATTCTGACAAATTTATTAGTATGAGGGCTGAGGAACGATACGTCGATGCATTGCAGTCACGTAAGTTGATTCCTGAGTGTGTGTTTAGTAAGCCATGAGAGGTGATTGAATATATGATTGCTAGAAGAAACTGGGAGAATTATTGTTGCTTCTCCGCTGTTGCTGTTGTTTCTGTAGTTAGAGAATTTTATGCAAATTTACCTGCTGCAGAAGAGAATCAAGTGATGCTTAGGTGGCATGAGGTCAACTTTTCTTTTGGGGCAATCGATACTTTTTATGTACTACCTCCTAGCATGTTCTGTTTTTATTCTAACTATCATCCTTTGGAAGGGGAATTAGATGAGATCATGGAATTTCTGACTGATGGAAGAGGATTATAGAAAATAACAAATGATAGAAGAGTGAACTTTCCTGCTTCAAAATTGAATACCATTTCTAAGGCATGGCATTATTTTATCTCATCTAAGTTGTTACCTTCGAGTCATACTAGTGAAGTAACCAAAGAAAGAGCTGTGTTGAACCATTGTATTCAGCAAGGGAAGCCTATTGACATTGGAGGTATAATTTTTTATTATGTTTTGAACTATGCTAAATCAACCACGACTGTAGGTATGGGATTTCCTTCCTTGATTCATTCACTATGTGAATGATCTGGAGTAAAGTTTGATACCTGGGAAGAGATACTTCAGCCATTGAGACCAATTACTAGTGTCAACGTTGGTGCTTACACTGTACATTTAGAGTTTGGTTGGAGAGGAGGATTTGGTAGGGCTTCTACTATTTCTGCTTCTGTTGCATCTACTTCTTGTGCTACTACTTAATGTGCTTCATCATCTACTAATTCACAGAATGGTTTATTAAGAAATATTTTGAAAAAAGTGAGTCTTACTTGACAGCATATGAAAGATATGGATGGTAAGCTGAATAGTGTGGAGAGATATATTATAAAACATGATGAATATGAGGAGAGTTATCAGCAATATTTGGATAGACTGATTAGAGGTGATCAGAGTGCTGAGACGCCACCTCATCCATTCTACATACATTATGTGCCATCCAGGGATTGGAACGAGCAAGATGATGATGATGAGGATGAAGAGTAGATGTATGTTGTTTGATTTAGTTATTGTGTTGTTATACTGTGTTACTGTGTACTTTATCTAGTGTTTTGTTTGAAGATTGTGTTGTGATGTGAACCTTGATAGTATGCAGATTGTAGTTTTACTATTTATCGGTTATGCATATTCAGGTATTGTTGTTGTTTTATTGTGGATTTATATGTTGCTTTGTGATAGTGTGTAATAGTAAATGTTTTTATGTGTATGTTATGTCAGAGTTTTTAATAATGTATCCCTTTATTCAGAAATTGTTAGTAGATTATAAACCACTATTAGGAACTTTTTCTTAGAAAACTATATGTTTAAATTTATTTCAAATTCCACTATCATTTGTTATTTGTATCATTGTGCTATTTTAGTTGGTGTGTATTTGCTTTGAATACCTCCACTACTGTAGAAGTCTTCTGAAATTTTTACTTTTCTTATTATAAAAAATATATTCATATATATATTTTGTTTTGAAAAAACTTAATTTGATTTAATTTTACTCCTGTTATTTAAATTGTTATAATTGTATATTAGGATATTAAAAATTCCTGCAAGCATGATATGTTAGTTTTTATTTCTCACCCATATATCATTTCTTATGCTTAAATGTTTTATCTTAATTAAAAAATTAAAGTTTGGGGGGATCTAAAAAAAAACAAAGATTTCCAAAACCTTGATTGAGAACAATTATGTACATGAAGTTATATTAGGGGAACAAAATTTTGAATATAGAAATGAATAAAAGAATTTAGTTAAAATTTATAGTAATCGTGAAAAACTTAATGTTAAAATTTTCTTAATGAAGAAGTGTTAAATAAAGTTAAACTATCTTTAGTAAGAAGTTTTGTATTTTTGGATAAATAGAAGATTTGACTTTTATTCTTCAAAGCTTAAATTTCTTTTATTGAAATGTAATTTTCAGATACTATTATTATGATTTTTAAGTGAAGGATGTATATCTGACCTTTATTTTAAATGGAAGGGCGGAATTCAAAATCATTAAAGGCCTATCCAGATATATTAATCCTTGCCTTATAAAAAAAAAGAGAAAAAGAAAAGAAAAAGTGAAAAATAGTATATAAAAAGGGAGGAGAAGCTTAAGGATTTAAGGGCCTAATCAAAAATTGGTTTCATACCTAAAGTTTAAGATATAAGTTCAGAGAAAATCTAAAACTTAAGGTTATAATATAGTAAGTAAAATTATTTTACAAATAAAGATTTTTAAGTGAGAAAAATAAATATTTGAATCATATATTTTGAAGATTCTACAAATATTTTTGAAATAGATAGAGACTTATATTTGTCATTTTTCTTTACTTAAGAACTTTCTAAACTTTAAGTTGGTTTTAATTATTGATTTTCTAAATTGGACTATTCCATGTCTAGAACAAAATTTTGTTATCTTCCTAAGAAACTCATTACATAATTTGCATGCTAAAATATTCTATGAGATTAACTGTAACTTGAGGATAAGTAACATTTTTTAAGTTTGGGGGATTTTGATACACCTAAAATATATAGTATTTTTATGCACATTTTTATACCTATTTTTAATGATATTGCACTTTAAGGGAAGTTATTTTGTGTTTTTCTTGCAGGTATGATGAAAATGGATGGTCATGATGAAAGGAGCAAAATTGGATCAAATTTGCAGCAAAAACAATGAAAAATCAAAATTTTGGCACTAGCGGCTAAGCGCCGCTGGGCCGGCACTTAGCTGCCACAGTTAAAAATTGAAATTCAAATGAATTTGGTACCAATTTCAAAGGGGATGGGATACAACACCTGGTGGTAACTACTATAACTTCCTTTGAGCAGCAAGTTTGAATGAAAGGGTGCGTTCCTTGGTAGGTACATTAAATTTGGACAAATTTTGAAGAGACACCAAGGCACCTTTTGGTTTACTATTTAAAGAGAGTCTTAGGAAAGATTAGAGGAAGCTTTAGGAGGCTCTTCCACTGTGTTTTGAAGGAGAGGCTTTAGTAGGCTCTTCCACTGTGTTTTGAAGGGTACTTCCATTGTTCTTCCATTACATTTTAAGAGTTTTTATCAAGATTAGGAGTAGAGAGTAGAAAGGAGAAAAGGGTTGGAGTGAAGTCTTCTTCTTCCCACTTCTTTTCTTTCTTTTAGTTTAGCTTTTATTGAAGTCTGAAGTATGTATTCCGAGTCATCAAAGTTGGGAGACTTGCTCTGAGGAGTAGTTTAGCGAAGAGTCAAAGTTTCAGAGGAACTTCTTGTGGAGAGGATTTTCATAGAACCAAGTAAGGGTAAATAACACATTTGCTTCTATCTGTCACAACAAATTTAAATACTTCCACAACATTACTTTAAGAATTATTACTACTTCATAAAAGGAAAGAAAAAGATATTCTAGTTAATAGTATTTTACATCCACTGTTATTAGTTATTATAATTTTAATTTCATTACTTAACATTTTATTAAGGAAATTTTAAAAGACAAATCAACTTTCAAAAATTTTCAAAATCAAGACATACTTTTTCAAAAAAAACTAAAGAAAGTAAAAAGATAATTTTCTTATTTCTTTAAAAAATTTTATATTTTCCCTGTGTAGGACTTAATCAGAAAGTCATATATTACTTGATAAACGATACGTATACTTGCGTAGTATCCCATATTATAAAATCATAAGTTTCATATCTAAATCATCAGTGCATTTACCGAATGGTACCAAGTTTTTGACGCCATTGTATTTATCGGTGATCAATCCTCAACCTCTATGATTTGATTTTTGGATTGAACTACTGCAATAGGAAAGAATCCTAGAGCAATTCGGTATAGGATGTTGTGATCCTCAGTCTCTAAGATTTGATTTTTGGATTTAACCATTGCGATATCAAAGGATATTAAAGTAATGCGGTATTGGATGTTGTGATCCTCAACCTCAAAAATTTGATTACTGGATTTAACCATTGTGATAGGAAAGGATCCTAAACCAATGTATTATTCGGAAGTTTTGATCTTCAACCTCTAAGATTTAATTTTTGGATTGAAACATTATGATAAGGAGTAATCCTAAAGCAATATGATATCGGATGTTGTGATCCTCAACCTCTAAAATTTGATTTTTGGATTGAATCATTGTGATAGAAAGGGATCCTAAAGCAATGCAGTATCAGATGATGTGATCCTAATTTTTGGATTGAACCACTGTGATAGAAAAAGATCCTAAAGCAAAAAGGTATCAGATGTTATGATCCTCAACCTCAAAATTTTCATTTTTGGATTGAACCATTGTGATTTAAAAGGATCTTAAGACAATGTGATATTAGATGTTGTCATCTTCAACCTCTAAAATTTGATTTTTTGGGTTTTTGGGAGATTCATGAAATTTGTGAGTGTAGAGATTTGTAGTGTAGATTTGTGAAGTGTAGAATTTTGGTGTTTGACGATTTTGTGAAAGTTATAAAAGATTTTCGTATAAAGAAATAGATTAGGAGGGAATATGAGGGTGTTTCATAAAAATGTGTGTGTTCGGGAAAAGATATAATTCCATGCCATCAGAACAAAATCAAAAACTTGGTGGCACCATGTTAATAGAATCAATTGATCCTTTCTCAAATGAGGGAGAGAATTGAAGGGATATTGATCACAGCACGAGGCTGAGGAAGCTCAACTTGTTACTGTGTCGGGAGAGGAATTCAGATTTCTGATTTGTTTTTATGTTTTTAAATTTTTAATTTTGATTATTTGACCTTATTTTGCTTTATTTTTTTAATTAGAACTTCATTTCAATTAGAATTTCTTTTTTATTTTAATTTATATTTTATATTTTTTTTCTTATTTAACTTTTTTTATGGGTTCTCTTTTATGTTATTTATTTGTTGTCATTTGTTGAGGAATTTATTATTGTTTGATTGTTGTGAAATTTTATTGTATTCGTTTATGTTTCATGAATTTTCTTTTATTGCATTTTTTTATTTAAGATTTAAACCCAGCTACAAGCAAGTGCAGCATCTGAGCTTCGTAGAATGAGTTTATTTCTGAAACATTATGATCCATAGTACTTTTTGAGGTATCTTCCACTAACTGATGGCACGTGTAGAAAATAACCAACTCTTTAAGTTATTATCGAAATTATATTTTTTTAAGTGCCTATAAAGATGTGATATTTCTACGGACACTATAGTTTAAGATGTATCTTGAGGTATCTTCCAACAACAAGGAGCTTGGAGCATGGTGGGCAGCACGGCCATCATCATCAGCAAAACTCGGGTCTACTTCAGCGAAACTTTCCTTAGAATTAAATAACCAAGCCAAAGGATTTTGAGGTAGTTTGCCTAGTGCAACATAAATCCTCAACTCTTTGTTAAGCATTTGCATAATCATGTTATGTGAATTAAGCCCTAACCGGTCTTAGGATTCCGAGGTAGTCGTTTGGTACGACATAAACCCTCTCATTTTCGAGGTCATTTGCATGACTATGTCATACAAATATAGGACCTAAGTAAATAAAATTGGCAAGATTGCAACATTAAACATTATTCCCAAATTGAAACCAAACCATAGGATAGTTTGGGAAGTCGCCAAGATTCTTCTTGGGTCTTCTATTTCTCCTACTTCTCTTCCTTCGGACTCCTGAAAATAAATGTTCCAAATTTGAGCTAACCCCTTTTGAAATCCCAAAATTCAATCCTTTAAAAACCTTAAACTTTGAAATTCTTGAGAGCAAAACCACTGATCATTATTGCGAGTTTTCTTAAATGATTCCCGTCATTTAAGATGTAATTAACTATAGGGGCTTACTCTTATAGGGAACTTTAAGAACCCAGGTAATATAAACCCTGCTTAATTCCTTTATATTAAGCAGGGGAATTTGTCGGCTTATAAAATTGGTTCGCAGACCAAACGGATGTCACAAATCTTCTAGTTTATTTAACCGAGCCCCATCATCAAGCAGTGTGTATATTCTTCGGGATAGATATACGGTTTATGGTGTGGTGCTCGTTTATATAAACTATTTGGGATGTGAGATCGGTTTGATTTCATATCTTAAAATTTTCAAACTTAAAATAATTTTCAAAATCAAATGCTACTTTCAAATTATATATATATATATATATATATATATATATATATTGTTGACCTCATTTTTGATGAGGTCTTCTCTTCCCACTTTAGTGTTTAGGATCTAGCCTTAGGCTTTTCCTTTGACTATCTTAGAGGACTAGAATTGGGACCCATCCCTTAGAAATTTAAACAACTTCTTGTCTCCCTGCAAACCCCACAAGCTTGATTGTAGACCCCTAATCACCTAGAGGATTGAGATCAAATGTGGAGGTTTAAAGGATGAGTTCCCTATAGGACTCTTTGGCCTTAGGACTACCCTAGATGGCCTGGTCTGGTGAGGGTTGACTTACACACTCACTACACTCACACTCTACACTCTCACACACACAATCCAAATCCTAAAACAACAACTTTACCCAAATTGACTCCCTGACTCATGTAGGTAATTCATATGGATGGACCTTAACCCCTAAGCCCCTGGTTAAGAGGGTTAGGAACAACATAGAGAATGCCTCTAATGAGTCCTCTCATGGCTCATATGCGCTTAATATGGCTTCATGGCTCAATCAAAGTGATTCCATTTCACTCACATTTGATCAACCTTCATTCTTCCAAAATTTCAATTTTTGACCTCCGGGACCCTACACCCATCAAACCTACCAAAAGCCCTTGAAATTGGCCAAATTTTCCAAAATCTCCAAATTACCCAAAATTCCTCAAAACCAATCCCAAACATTGCCACATCACTCAAATTGATCATCCATAGTCAAATATACCAAAATTTCCAAAAATACACTCCAAATACACTAAAAATACACTTTTGGCCAAACTTTTATAAATTCCAAAAATTCCCAGAAAATTCCAGAAAATCCCAAATATTCCCAATTTTATTTTTTCTAACTACACCATGGGCCAATTTTGTCAATTTACCCTACTTTTACCAAAACGCCCAATTTAGCCTAATTTTAAACCCAAATGAACCCAATGTCAAACCAAATAACCTCAATTTTGGTCTAATTCAATTCTAAACTTCAAATCAATATCCCCAATATCAATCGAGACCAGATTCAAGCCCAATTTGATTGACATTTGAATCCAATTTCATTTTTAAGCTTAAGGCCCAATTTTGACCCATGACCTAAACCTACCTCAAACCAACCCAATTCAATCCCAATTTGACCCAAATCTTTTCTAAAACCTTCCTAGCATCCCCACAAACAAAAAACTAACATGATTTGCCTAAAATTTGGACCCAAACCTTACTCAAATTCAACCCAAACCCAAAATTCCCTAAATGGGCCTACACCCAAACCTAACCCAAATGGGCCCAAATCCCACAATCAAAACCCAACCAAAGTTGAAACCTATTTGTAACACCCCCATAAACATTTCCCAATATTAATTTTACATCAATTTCAACATTAGCCCAACTTTAGCCCAAGATAGCTCATTTTGACCCATTTGGACTCTATTACCAAAGAGACCCAAATTAGACCCAATCCAATTCCAAATCACCTCAAACTTGCTTCAATTCAATCATGGCACATCCCTAAAAAAAACCAACATTTGTTTGGCCCAAACCTCCACAAAATTCCCATCCATAAATTTATTTTCAAGCCTAAAGCCCACTTTTGTTTTCTAAACCTTCCTAAAAGCCCATTCCTAAAATAATTTCAAAAGTCCAAACCCATCCTAAGGCCCACATTACAATCTCATCTCATCCTCACTCAATTAAAATCATCCCTAAGTTCTAAATTAGCCATCAAATTTTTCTAAACTAAGCTATATGCCAAATCCTATCAAATCACCCCTAAATTACCAAAATTCCTAAAAACCTCTTTCATGAAAGTTGACTTAGCCTTTTCCAAGCCAAAGGTGAGACATGAAGCCATGCATGAGCCACATGTGAGCCATGAAAGCCTTGGACACTTCACCATACCCAAAATGGCAAGAAGAGGGGACCCTTTAATGATTCTCTTAAGGGTGATTAACCACTCCCATGTCCCCCCTAACTCATGTTTAAGCCTAATTTTACTTGGATTGTGACTTGACCCCACTAATCAAGCTGATCCAAGTGGCTTTCTCTTTAGCCCAAATTGGCCTTGGATGGTGGACCTAACCCAAAACTATGGGTTGACCCATTTAGACCCAAAACTAGCCCTTTTCCATTCCACTTTGATTCAAACCCTTTACACATGGCAACAACCAATTGACTTCACAAACATCAAGCCCTGAGCCTCCTGACCCTGAGGGTGACCCATGCCTGCCAGCCAGCCACCTGGGCCGCCGGAAAACACCACACCCGAGAGCTCCCATGTGAGCCCAAGCTTGGAATTCTCACCTGCTGAGTTGCCCCATGCCCAATGGCCACCATGGCTGTTCTTCTCCTCACCAGGGCAGCTGATCCCAACCCCTAACTCCCCCTGGGAGGCCCTCCAGCCACACCTATTTAAACCTCACCTCTCTCGACCATGGAGGAGGTGCTGAAACAAACCTACTGAAACTCTACCAAAATTGTCCCAGACCACTCTCCACACTTAGAGCAATTGAGCTCCAGTGTCCATTTGCTCTAATCCCCATTAACAGAGCTCAATTTCAGATTCCAAATTACACCCAAAAATAGGACACTTCACTATAGTGAGCCAATCTCCAAATTGATTGGTCCTACACCTTCACCAGACCAAAAGGAGAATTTCCTCAGTGAAAGCCCCCTCTTCAGGCCACCCAGTTGCTCCAGCCTCCAAGCTTTGTGATTGGTTGTGGTCACTTTTGTACCTAGGCAATTCATCCGGCCAAGGGACTTCATCTGGAGCTTGCTTGGACCCAATCGAACGTGACACAACTCTCAGATCGAAGCTTCACTTCTCTGAGCAAAGGTATGAGCTCTCTCTTCTTCCCGAGCTTCTGAACATTCTCCATTTCAAATGCCTTAATTTCAATGCATGATCACCATATAGATGTATTCGTCTCTTGAACACGAATCCTTAGAGCATAAGATCACAAAAATTTGTTAAGTATTGAGTGAGATCTTAGGGTTTTAGTGTGGACGGTCACGGGTTCACACCAGTCGTAGACGATGACTGGAAGCCATTGGATCGCGCGTGTATCGAGAGGATGGCTCAGATGGCGGGGCCGAACCAGGAGACGCCCCGTGGCCTTTCGGATCTACTAAGGTTGACACGGTGCCGCGTGGTTAAGTAGGAAATTAGGGTATTTTCTTATTTATTAAATATCTAGAACTTCAAAAATTCATAACTTTGTGTAGAAAAATCCTAAAAATAAAATAAAAATACCTTCTTGCTTAGTGAACAGAGGAGAATAATGTGGAAAAGAAATCAGGTCATTTCATTAAGTATTTTATTTTTAATAATTTATTTACTCTCTCCACTATTTCAATTCTCCATGCATATAGGAAATTCACCATCGCATGAGAACATAGGGCATTTAAAGCCTCTGAACTTGGGAACATTCCTTGAATTTTCTAAGGTCAGAGGCCATCCCTATGAGAAGTTATTGATTTTTCAATTACATGTTACTGTTTTGAGTATTTTAATTCCAATAATTAGCATGTTGAGAAATAAACTCTAGGAAAATTTGTTGATGTTTCTTATGACCAGAGGAACCTAGGAAAAATAAATTTTGAGTTAATTCACTTGGAATAACCCTAATTGGTCTAAACACCCAAAATTGAACTTTAATTAATTAGGGTTAACTATACATCAAATTGACTTGGAAACAATTCTTCACTTTCCTTTAGGGTCAGGAGAGCATCTCATAAAAATTTGAAATCAATTGGACTTGATTTGATCCACCAAATGGGTTGATTAAGCCTCATGAGTAAAATTAAACTTTAAAAATTCATAACTCACAAAATACTTTTCAAAAATTTACAAAAATGGTTTTGGAGCTTCTCTGATATTAGAGGAACTTAGGAAAATTAAAATTGTAATTTTCTAAAAAAGATGATTTTTCTCATTATTTTAATATTTTTTAATAATTAAAAAATAATAAAAATCATAAAAATATTAAAAAACACCAAAATGTCACATTTTGAATTCTAATCACTTAGGAACAAACCAAATATTTTTTTTAAGTCCCTATGATAAGATATTGAATTTTAAAGGCTTAATGTAATTTTTAATATTAAAAAAATGTATTTTCCAACCTTTTCACTAAAATAATTCTAATAAATCAAAAAAAAATCAGAAAACTACAAAGTTTGTTTCTCTGAACTCCTTGAGGTCAGAGAGATTTAAGAAAAATATAAAATCCATTTTTCAACTTTAATTTTATTTTAAAATTAATTAATACTCCAAAAAACAAAATAATTCTATTAAATAAAATATAATTCAAATAATCATCAAAATTGGTTCAAATGGTCCTCTAGTCATTAGAAATATCCCATAATTTTCTTAAGGACAGAAATATTTCCTTGGTCATGTTATTGAATTTTCCTTGAAAACCCCTATTTTCCATTAAAAATAATTACATAAATAAATTAAATACAGAAAAATCACATTTTCTCCTCTAATGTCTTAATTGACATGTGAGTGAGGTTACATAAAAATTTCAAGTTCATTTGAGCTTAATTTAGTGAGTTATAGAATTATTAGGCTTGAAGGGCAAAATGGTAATTAAAAATTTCAACCTTTAATTAATATTTTAGGATTAATCAAAAAGGGGAGGGTAAAATATTTGATTTTAAACTGATTTTGGATGATTTAAACTTAAATTATTGGGGTAGAAACCTACTAACCATTTCAAAAAAATAATTAAAATAAACTTTAATTAATTAATTAATTGAAATTTTGGGAAAATGATGGAAATTGGAATTATGAAAGTAGGGATATTATTAAGAGGATATTTATTCTTTAATTTAAAAGTCCCTAAATAAACCACTTCAATAATACTTAATTCTTAATAAAAAAAATAATAATAATAATAATTAATTAATTAAAATAATAATCCAAATTAAAATTAAACTAAAATTAAATTAAAATTAAAATTAAATTAAAACTTAAGCTAAAATTAAATTAAAATTAAAACTTAAGCTAAAATTAAATTAAAATTAAAATTAAATTAAAATTAAAATTAAATTAAAACTAAAATTAAAATTAAATTAAATTTAAATTAAATTAAATTAAATTAAAATTAAATCAAATTAAATCAAAATTAAATTAAATTGAATTAAAGTTAAATTGAATTAAATTAAATTAAAATCATTTAACAACAAACCTAAATGAAATCCTTAAGAATTAAATCTAAAATAACTTGAACACCATTCCAAACTTAAACTAACTTTTTATAATTAAGTCAAAATTAAAATTAAATAATTAAGTTTAAATCATCAAAATATTTAATAATTTGATTTGCCCTTTTAAAGCTCTTATTATGATAACTCTTAAATGAGGCATCAAGTTAAGTCTTACTTCACTCATAGGATATTCAAATGTCCTAGTTCACTTGTATAATTAAATTCTCTTGGACTTAAAACAATCCTAGAGATATTGAAAAGATGTTTAAGACTCGTCTTAAGCACTTCCTCAATATGATAGGATGTTTATAAGAACAACTAAATTTAATTGTTCTTGGGTGAAGAGAGTCATCCTTAAACCAAAACACAAGAACTTAGACGACATAGGAGATGATTAGCTATAGGATTAGGACTTTGGTAGACAACAAAAATATTTCCCTTAGCTTTACCAAGGTACTTGTTGAAACATTTAAATGTCTTAATATGTGTTTTAAGTGCAACTTGGGATGACGGGAAGACCCTTCAGGTACGCTTTTATTTTATTGCAATTTACTTTTTTGTAATTTACTTACGTGCACTATACTTTACTTTTCTTGTATGATAAACAACTGTTGCATGAAAACCAAAACCTTTAGGATAGTCCCTAAATTAAAACCAAAACTGAATTAAAAGTCATTACAAGATAAAAATTACCGCCACAACATTTCAAAATATAAAAGAACTCAAAATTTAATCACAAACAGAACAACAAAACTACAATTGCAACTAAATTAAAACGTCTCGTTGAATGATCGAGAATACCTCGGATGATGTAACCCACGTATTGCTAATGGGATTTCCCACGGTCTAAATGAAAGTGTGGAACTCATTCAGTTGAGTTTAGCAAATTCATCTGGACTAAGTGAATTCGATGAAAATAACGGTGTCGGGATGACAGAACCGTGGGATCTTAATCGGTTCTGTTTAAAACAACTTTAAGATTTGTTTTAATTAAAATATTAAAAACACTTGGATTTTAAGATTCTCTCTAAACCAAAACACTTCTCTCATCTTCTGATTTATGACTTCTAAAATTAAACCTCTGCAACAACAAGGAGCTCGGAGCATGGTGGGCAGCTCGGCCATCGTCATCAGCAAAACTCGGATCTACTTTAACAAAACTTTCTTAGAATTAAATAATCAAGCCATAGGACTTCTAGGTGGTTTTCCTAGTGCAACATGAATCCTCAACTTTTTGTTAGGCATTTGCATAATCATGTTATGCAAATTAAGCCCTAACCGGTCTTAGGACTCCGAGGTGGTCGTTTGGTACGACATAAACCCTCACATCTTCGAGGCTATTTGTATGATTATGTCATACTAATATAAGTCTTAATTAATTAAAATTGGCAGGATTGCAACATTAAATAAACTTCTGAATTAAAACCAAACAATAAGATAGTTTGGGAACTTGCCAAGATTCTTCTTGGATCCTCACCTTCTCCTACATCTCTTCCATTGGACTCCAAAATATAATGTTCCCAATTTGAGCTAATCCCTATTGAAATTTCCAAAATTTAATCCTTTGAAAATCTTAAACTTTGAAATTCTTGAGAGCAAAACCACTGATCATTATTGAGAGTTTTCTTAAGTGATTCCCGTCACTTAGGATGTAATTAACTATAGGGGCTTACCCTTATAGGGAACTTTAAGAACCCAGGTAATATAAACCCTGCTTAATTCATTTATATTAAGCAGGGGAACTTGTCAGGTTATAAAATTGGTTCCAGACCAAACAGATGTCACAAATCTTTTGGTTTATTTAATCGAGCCCCATCATCAAGCAGTGTGTCCATTCTTCGGGATAGATACACGGTTTGTGATGCGGTGCTCGTTTATATAAACTATTTGAGATGTGAGATCAGTTTCATTTTATATCTTAAAATTTTGAAACTCAAAATTATTTTCAAAATCAAATACTACTTTCTAAATTATATATATATTTAAATTAAATTTAAAATCTAAAAAAAATTCGCCGACAACTTCTGTAGGCGATCCCCTTTGCAAAACACATAACCTAAAAATATGCCGACAACTTCTGGCGACTCCGCTGGGGACTAGTTCCTCTTTCCATTTTGATCAGATGGTTTTGCTTTCATAAATCGGTAGCAAGTCCATGTCCCTAGTGGACCAAGCTACCATTCTTCCTTTGAAATACCACGTTCATTTTTGTCTTGAACGGGTATAGTCAACTATCTTGGATTTAGGAGCCACTGTTTAGACACCCCTAAACAGAAAGGTTCTGAGATCCTTTTACCTCTTTTCTGAGGTGGGGTGGACCCCCAATAGGTGTTAGCTTAGGAGCGATCCTTCAAGTTGAGAAGTCTTACATAGGTCTTTCTCTTCCTTTCCAATTCTAAATCAGGCCCTTTACCTTTTCTATAACCCTTTTCCTTTAATCATTTTGTTTTTTTAACAAACAAACTACCTAATAAACAACCTACCTAATAAACAACCTCTTTTATAAATCACAAATGCACTAACATAAACGAAAATGTGTTCGGACTCTTTCTTTTTTGTCCTAAATTTTACGACGAAAGGAAGTATAATTCGGGACCGACATTCGGAATACGCCCGCGAAAATGGATGCCCCAAAGTTAATCTTCTCCTTCACCAATGGACTCGGACTTCGCCGTTTACAAGGATGAGCCGCCCGACAATGGGATCATCCATTTCGGACAAGGATTCGGGAGCACGGATGTCAAGATCGCCGACGTCACTCTCTTCACACTAATGGACAAAATGTCAGAAACTGAAGAGCCCGTGATTGAATTCAACCTGAAGTCAGCTCAAGAGTTCCCTCCCCTGCAAAGGGTTCCAGCTGAAGGAATACTACTGTTCGAAGGAGGACTGTTGTCTCTACCCCCACCGGTCTAGTCGTCTCTGCACCTACCCCGGCTCTCGCTAAATTAAAGGGGAAAGAAGTCCAAGTTTGTAATGAGCCTGTTACTGTGGAGGGTACAGATCTCCCTGCGAGACCTTCTGTTTTTGAAATTGGGTCCAGCTCATGGGTTCAACCCCTAACATGGACTCAGAGGAGGAACAAAAGTAGAAAGATTGCCAGAAAGGCCAGAGCTGCTGAAGTCGCTTTCTTAGAAGAGATCCCTGAGTACACACCATTGCCAGAGTATACACCGCTTTTGGAAGGGAGTAAATTCCATCCCCTCTCCGCCGCAGCTGACGAGGAAAATGTCCGTAAGATTGCTTTTACATTACCTCAACCCGAATACTATAGCAATAGCCGAAAGAAAAGGGCTAGGATCACACCATTTTCTCGACTGCAGACTGCGATAGAGAAGTTAGCAAAGAAAGAGAAATGTCCTGTATCAGATATTTTAAGAAGGATAGGGCGGGTGCCAACCAAATCCCGCCTTGGGTCGCGAATAGAACCCGTTAGCGCCACAGAAAAGCCGAATAAGAAGATGAATGCTAGTCCACCTGATGTTATTTCAGGTTTACAGATCAGGGAGGATACCACCTTCCAGCATTTAGTCGACAGACCATCCGGACCTAGGCTTTCTGCTGCTAGAAGGATGGTATGGCGTCCTATTACTAGCCAATTAAGACCGAAACAACGACCTGAAAAGGAAAGTCTCGTCAGGAGACTCGAGTCCGAAGAGAGCGCCACTACGATGATGGGTACTCCTAAGAAGGAAATCCAACAGCCATCACATGATAACTGTGAAACCATACGAAAAAGACCACTGGAGGACGCTATGGAAAAGCTAAGAACCGACATTCAACGATTAGCAAGACAAAGAGAAGAAAAGTTTGGAGATGAAGTCGATTCGTCGGAATTCATGGATGACGAATATATGGAGATCAACATGGTTGAGACACGAGCATCGTCAGCTTCGCAAGGTGCTCCGGCAGCTGTAGAGAGAGATGAACCGGAAGCATTAAGAGCACAACTTCGAGAAAAAGATGATACAATCTCTCAAATGGCGAAAAGAATGGAAGAGATGGCTGCAGCCCTAGCCACTCTTCAGAGTCAAGTTCAACCCCCAAGAGAAACACCTCCAGAAGTTATTCATATTACAGACGGAGGAAAAGAGATTACATCCGTTAACGAAGACGATCAGCCAAAGAAAGATTCTACCCAGATTATGATTCCAGAGAAAGACATCAAGAATATGGTAGAACAGCAGGTGCGAGAAGCCTTAGCACAATCTAAGAGCGGAGCATCTATTCAGATGGGTAGAACTTACCCCGAAGAATTTGATGCAGTACAATACCCAAAAGGCTTCGTACCACCTTTATTCAAGACTTTTGATGGTACCAGAAACCCTCGATAGCATGTTACACATTTTCGCGCTAGTTGTTGCAATGCCGGTGGATGTGACGTCTTACTCTTCCGACAGTTCGTCAGCAGCCTGTCAAGGATCTCCTTCGATTGGTACGCAGAGTTACCGAACGGTTCGGTAAAGACATTTTCAGAATTAGAGAACCTCTTTGTGAAAGGGTTTGCCGGAGCTCAACACCATATCACCATTGGTGATCTAGTGGTGGAGAAACAGAAACCGAACGAAACTTTAGTGGACTACATACTTCGATGGAGGAATCTAAGCATGAAGTGTGAGCCATAGCTACAAGAGCAGCATGCAGTCGGTATCTTGCTTAAAAGCATTCACGGCCCGATAGCACTTCTCCTTAAGGGATTTATGATTAAGACTTTCGAGAAGTTGTTAAGCAAGGCCGGAAGCTTGCAAGAGGAAGCGAAGCAACTAAGTTTCGTCGACAAAACAGACAAACAGAAGCCTGTGAAGACATTTGAAAAGAAATCCGGGATTGTCGCGGCAGTCGATAAGGGCAAGCGACCAATACAAATACAGATGAGAGCAGCGCAGCCCAATTATCAACAACCTCAGTAAAACTAACAACAACCTCGAACCGGTTATCAGCCAACTCAACAGTATGAGCAACCGCCTCGCCCGCAGCGCACGTTAAAGGAACTTATAAATAGAGAATATCCATTCAAGAATGAGGCAGTGCCAAAGATGTTTCGCAGTTTGATGAAGACTCTGGATTTTCAACTGCCAGAACCCAAGAAGCCAGAAGAAGTTAATAAGAAAGACCATCCCATCTATTGTCCTTACCACCGGATGCTCGGGCACAAGATAGAGGATTGCATTACCTTCAGGACTTGGCTCTACGACAATCTCTGAAAAGGGAACATAACGATTCCGAAGGAATACATGATGGAACCCTAGAAAGGCGGTTCCTTCAATGTTATTTCAATGGATCCTATTGTTCCTATATATCCCTACACGACGAATGATGGACGGAGCACCGCTTAGGCGAAGTCATTGAAGAAAATTTTGGATTGCATCCAAACCGCTTCGGTGCGTGCTTCAATTCAAAGTTCGAAACCTGTCAAGCAGGCGCTATCGCTTGCTTTTGAAGAACCACCCCAGGAAGAAAAGATCGTAGAAAAGAAGGAGATCGTAGAAGAAGAAAAGACCGAAGCTCTTAAGGCTAGACTAGGGGCTACTTATCCTAGAATGGTTGTTTCTGATTCAGGGGAAATATTAATCGAACCTTTGACTCTGTATGATTATTTGCTCGCTCCGGCGGAATCTTATAATGATAAGATTTATGGTGTTGGCTACTTTTTTACTGTTTCTAACGATTACGCAACTGACGACAACCAACCTAATCTGGATCTCGATTCCGATACAAATAAAAATTCTCAAATCATACACAATCTCGACGACCACGGCGAAGAAGACATTCACCAGAAGGCTACAAAAGTTCAACAAGCAATGAATCTATTTGTGATTTTCGAGGAACCCCAATCACAATAGAGTTAGAGCTTTCGGATTCCGAAGCGACTCCAGAAGAACCTGTCATGCCGATTCAAAAGAAGACACCGATAAACTCGGTACCAAATTCGAAGAAGTCGCGAAGTCAATTTAAGGAGCGGAAGGGTTCTACCTCCGAGAATGGGTCCAAAAGACAAAGGAAAGCGGTGGTTGTTCGGAAGAATCAACCCCAACGGAAGAATTGCCCATTCGGGAAGAAAGCCGAAACACATAGTAACAAAGTGGACTATAACGTGCTAGCTCATCTTAGGAAACTACCAGCCAAACTGAGCATCTACGACGTTCTCATCTTATCAAAAGAGATGAGGGAAGCTCTGATCAAGGCCTTACTTGATCCAGAGATTTGTCTGCAGCTCGGATGGCCGGAGAGTCCTTAGACGAGGTTTGCTCGTTAAAGGAACGACGAGGTGTTACCTTCGCGGACGGTGATACTATTACTTGGGACGACCGATCACAACCAACCGTTGTACATTTCGATTACAATCGGAAAGTTTATGCTCTCCAGAGTATTGGTGGATCCAGGAGCGTCAATCAACATAATGAATCTTCGGACGTTAGCATACTTGGAAATTGATGCTCGTGAGCTTAAAGCGGACAAGATGTTACTAAGAGGATTCAACTAGAAAGGAGAAAGAGCCCTCAGATCAATAACGTTGTTGATGAAGACCGGTGATTTAACAAAGACGACCTCAAAATTCCATATAATTGATTCTGAAACATCGTTCAACGCACTACTGGGCCGACCGTGGATATATGAGAACCGGATGGTACCGTCGTCTCTGCATCAGTGCATAAAATACTATGATGGAGGAGAACAGTCCATTAAAGGTGACTTGCAACCTTTCTCCATACATGAAATTGGAATTCATGAAGATGCAGCCTACTACGCGCCTCCAAAGAAAACAATCTTCTCCAGAAATACCATGCCAAATGAAGCAATAGAAGTTCAAGACAACGAAGAACCTGAAGTTCTAGTCCAACAGACACTCACCACTCCCTTATGGCGAGATGGTGAAGGGTTCTTCACAACTTGCACCGAGGTCGAGGCCGGGGACGAGGTCGTGGCGAAACATTGGGACAAGTTGGACGAGAAAAGCCGGTAATCAACGTGAATTGGGAGAACGACTTCGAAGAAGAAGAAGAAATCAAGAAAGAAGCGACTACAATAAACCGAAGGAACCACAATTCAAAATCTCCTTTGAAGATGAAAAGAATGAAGAATATAAATCAATGTACGAGAAGATTAACTACCATGTACACACTATGGCCCTGACCCCGATCCAGTCTAATAAGATCGAGGGTATGGTGGTCAAGGAATTGCATGGCGGTGGAGCTAAACCAATCAAATTTTACCGTGGTACTCCTTCTTCCAATAATGAAAAAGATGTACAATTTGAAGATGTCGCTTCTTCCGAATTAATGGAATTACCGTTTGAGTGGTACTCTCCCTGTGTTTAAAATTTAATTCAACGTGGTGTCTTACCTCGACAATGGACAAAGGGTCAATCACAACATTTTGAAAGACTATGGAACAATGTCAGTCAGCCTCCCAATTCAAAACATGGTCTCGGATTCGGCACAGTAGGTTCAGTTGACGATACGGAATTTTGCTTGGTTGTCACTTTCGAGCCTAATAAGGACTGCTTGGAAGCTTTAGAGGACCTTGAAGATCTACCAATCGGAGATGCTCCACCAGAATTTGAAGAAGAAATTAAATCTACAATAGAAGAGTTAATGGAAGTTAACTTAGGTACTAGCGAAAAGCCTAGACCAACCTTTGTTAGCTCCTTACTCAATAAAGAAGATTCCGAGGAAATGATCAAGCTATTAATGGAATTCAAGGACTGTTTTGCTTGGAGTTATGACGAAATGCCGGGATTAGCTCCAGAAGTCGCAGTTCACAAGTTAGGAGTAGATCCTACTTCTGTTCCAGACAGACAAGCTCCCAGAAGAATCATCTAGAAATTGAGCAACAAGTAATAGCCGAAGTTAAGAAGCTAATCGACGCTAAATTTATCCGTGAAGAACAATACCCTACTTGGTTAGCAAACGTGGTACCAGTCAGAAAGAAAAATGGTCAGATCAGAATCTGTGTAGACTTCAGGGATTTAAATAAAGCATGTCCAAAGGATGAATTTACACTGCCAATCCCATAACTGATGATCGACATTGCTTCAACACATGAAATAATTTCATTCATGGATGGATCATCAGGATACAACCAGATAAAGATGGCACCAGAAGACGAAAAGCTCACAGCTTTCAGAACGCCGATCGGAGTGTATTGCTACACAGTAATGCCATTCGGACTAAAGAACGCAAGCGTAACATATCAAATAACAATGACAAAGATTTTTGATGATCTCATTCACAACCAAGTCGAGTGCTACGTGGATGATGTGGTCATCAAAAGCAAACTGAAGGAAGATCACCTGTATGATTTGAGAATTATTTTCGAGCGACTGAGGCAATACAACCTTAAGATGAATCCCTTAAAATGCGCCTTCGGCGTCACCTCCGGGAAATTCTTAGGATTTGTTGTTCGACATCACGGAATCGAAATTGATCCGGAAAAGATTAAAGCTATCTTAGAGATGCCGCCTCCCAAAACCTTAAAACATCTATGATCCTTTCAAGGGAAATTGGCATATCTTAGACGCTTTATCTCGAACTTGTCAGGTAGGTGTCAACCCTTCTCGGCATTAGTTAAAAAGGATGCCAAATTCATTTAGGAAGAGAAATGCCAACGGGCCTTCGAGGGCATTAAGCAATATTTAATGACACCTCCTGTCTTAGCAGCCCCAGTCTCGGGTAGACCGTTAATACTTTATACCGCGGCTTTAGATGACTCTCTCGGGGCCCTGCTAGCCCAGGTCAATGACGAGGGAAAAGAAAATGCTCTTTATTATTTAAGCCGTCGTCTATTGCCGACGGAAGTAAAGTATCCTCCGATTGAGAAGCATTGTTTGGCCCTGATCTTCGCCGCTCAAAAGCTCAGGCACTACATGCTTTCTCATAAGATCAACCTCATTTCGAAAGTTAATCTGTTGCAATATTTGATGACCCGACCGACACTTTCTGGCAGACTTGCCAGGTGGTCGATGATACTATTGCAATTTGATATAACTTTCGTTCCTCTTCACGCCGTAAAGGGACAAATACTAGCTGACTTCCTTGCAGCACATCCTTTACCGGCAGATTCGCCTCTCGACGACGATTTGCCTGACGAGCAGATAATAAGCCTAGAAGACACCGATGATCAACGTTGGGAACTATACTTCGATGGAGCATCCTCAGCACAGAAAGACAAAGAATCGCAAACGATAGTGCCCGGTAAAGCAGGAATCGGACTAATCTTTATAACACCATAGCGGGGATGTTAAGATACTCCTACCACTTAACAAAGCCGTGCACAAACAACGAGACAGAATACGAGGCCCTCATAGCAGGACTAGAACTGACCATTCAAATGGGGATAACGGATATCAACATCAACGGAGATTCTCAGTTGATCATTCAACAGGTCGCATGACAATACAAAATCTTAAAACCAAGACTCGAGCAATACTTTCAGTATGCCATGAAACTGTTGGAACAAATTCCGAATGTAACATCTACAAGATCCCCAAAAGAGAAAATGCCCTCGCGGATGCGCTAGCTCGCCTTGCAAAAGAATTTGCCTGCTTACAAGATGAGTCAGTTGAAGTGTCAGTTCAAGGACAACAGGTCCTATCACAGCTCGACATGGATATGATATAGAAATCAAAAAAAGTAGAGGAATCAGTTGCAGTAGTGACGGAAAATACAGAAGATTGGCGTCAACCACTAATAGACCACCTGCAAACAGGTAAATTACCGGATGATAAGTCATTAGCCCATCACATCAGGAAAAGAACTGTCTTATGCATTAATAAACAATACATTATACAGAAGGTCTTTTGATCAGATGTGATTAAGATGCCTGAACGGGTCCGAGGCTCGTGAAATTGTAAAAGAGGTACACTCAGGACTTTGTGGCGCTCATCAGTCGGGTCCGAAAATGAAAATGAAAATTAAAAGACTAGGGTACTACTAGCCCTCAATGATGACCGACTGTATGAAAGTCGCCAAGAGCTGTCACCAGTGCCAAGTGCACGAAGTGGTTCTACACCAACCTCCAAATGTGCTACATCCGACAATTGCGTCGTGGCCATTTAAGTGTTGGGGCACAGATATAGTGGGTCCGATAGAACCGCCTTCTTCAAGAGGACATCGCTTCATCCTTGCAGCTACAGACTACTTTTCTAAATGGGCAGAAGCAGTTCCACACAGAGAAGTAAAGGCACACCACGTGCTATAGTTTTTCAAAAATCAAGTTGTATACCTTTTCGAAGTACCGTGTGGAATCATTTCAGATAATGGGTCTGCACTCAAAAGTACAAAGAACAATAATTTTGTCAGAAGACACAGGATCGATTGGCGATACTCAACGATCTATTACCCAAGAGAAAACGGCTTGGCCTAGGCTTTTAATAAAACTTTCGTTCAGATTTTAAAGAAAACCATGGATGACAACAAGAGAAATTGGCACGAGAAGTTGTTCGAATCCTTATGGGCCTACAGGACAACTTTCAGGACTCCTACTCAGTCTACGCCTTATGCTTTAGTGTACGGGTCCGAGGCCATTTTACCTTTGGAGGTCCAGCTTCCATCACTCAGGATTGCAATTGCAAATAAAATTACTACGAAGAAAATGCCGTATTGCGACTGGAAGAACTGGAAAGCTTGGAAGGGAAGAGACTTGCAGCGCGGCAAAATTTGGAACTGTACCAAGCTAAGATGATCCGGCCCATGATAAACTGGTCCGCCCAAGAACTTTCAAAGTTGGTGACTTAGTTCTTGTTCTCAAAAGACCTATCCTTGCACATCTCAAGATAGGAGGCAAATTTGAACCGACTTGGGAAGGGCCGTTTGTGGTCGAGGCAGTCTACTCAGGAGGCTCCTACCAACTTGTGAATTGCCAAGGAGAATGAAAAATGTTTCCAATCAATGGATGGTATTTGAAGAAGTATTACGCAACCTGATGTTTCGAAGGGTGGCCCCTAAAATGGAGTCTTATCCTTAGAAACACGGGTGAAGCAATCACTTTGTGACTGGGTCCGAACCCAAAAAAAAACATAAAAATGGATAAAATAAAATATGTGCTAAAAATAAAATATGTGAAATCATAATAATAAAGTTTTACCCTTCCTTTCAAATCAAATCTTGTTCCTGAACTTTCTTCATCTTTTCTTACTTTCCTTAAAAATTAAAATTAAAATAAGAAAATAAGAATCTTCAGTGGTAAATATTTTCTTAATGTTCTTATTCTTAGTACAGCCCCTGATACTTTTCTTGTCTTCTTCGCAGGGAAATGTCGAACTTGCGGTTGGTCCTAAACATTAAAAATGGCATGAGTCTCGCACTCGATGAAAAGAGGGTGAAGGATGGAGCAGTGATAGAAATTGATTCTGACTTCACACCGACCGACCCTACGGCATGAAGAAAATGATTGGGTCCCAGTAGACCGAGAAGAGCTTCATAGCCAGACAGTGATGAAGATGGATGGCCCAAGCCACCAATCCAGCAACAAGAAAAGAAAGACAAACACTGAGGAAAGCAAAAAAATCAAGTCAGTAGTTGCTACGGCAGAGGGCAGGCTCGTCAGCGCCGCGCCTGTAGAGATTCAAGGGGTAAGGAGAGCTACTCTCACTGCTACTCAAAGAAGGAATAAGAATCGCCGTATCCGCAAGATGTTGACTAAACTAGCAGCAGATCAACACGAGGAAACAGCCACCTTCACCAACACACACATTTCAAAGATACTGGTTTGTCAGGAACCAGAAAGAAGAAATTCAACGCCAAGAAAATTAGAACAGATTGAAAAAGTGCCAAGAAGAACAGAAATAGAATCAGTGCATCGACACAGGACAGAGATAACATATCTGAAGAACCTTGTTGCGGAAGCAACCCTAGAGGATGTCCCGACAGAGACAATCCCTGAGGAGCCAAGGTATGCAGGAGAACGCGATGGGATTGAGCCATACATCCCGCAATACGTTACTAGGCCTCGTCACTTGCAGATCATCCCAGAATATGAACTAAAAAGAATGCAAAATGTTGAGAAGAGGACTTTCGAATACTTTGAAAGGATTAGAGGCAAAAGAATCAACATTTTGGAAGGCCTCGAGTTACACACAGGTGTATTCTCAGAGTACGAGCAATAGCAGATTGTGGATTGCATTTTAGAACTTCGGAAGATGGGTCGAGCAGGGCGGTCGAGAGAAAAGACTTATTCGGAACCCGGAAATGGATGCCGGGGAAAGGAAGAGTCACAATACAATGTGGATGTTGCTATAACATTGCGAGAGGACAGAAAGGAAATCCACCGGGGATACTCCGTCACGGTGAGGTGGATCCAATGCCGAGAATAATTAAAAGAATGGTGAAAAGAATGATAAGCATGGAGGGTACGCCAGTAGACCGCATACCCAACAGTTGCATCATCAACATTTATCGAAGGGCGATCGCATACCTCCACACATAGACCACCATGACTTTGTCGGACCTTTCGCACGGTTTCATTCGTCAACCAATGCAATATCATGTTCGAATCTGACCTCCGGATAGCAGGCCCGGGTAAGTTCCGAGGGCCGGTGGAGATACCACTTCCGGTAGGTTTCGTCATGATATTACAAGGAAATGGAGCAGACATAACAAAACATTGTATACCGGGAGTAGCAGTGGAGCGGATCTCGTCACTTTTAGAAGGATGGACGACGAAAGGCACCTTACCACTTCCGACCGGATCCGGAGTGGAGAGTCTCCGGCCCTACGAGCTGTGAGTTACATGGGAAATAACACACCTCCATTGTACATCCATGCGGCATTCCTGGCTTGGAAGGTGATGTTATTGACCGTGTATCTCATTATTCAGACATGGATTTTTAACAGATACTTTTTGGATGGATCAACAAGGATCATACATTGTCCGTTTTGAGTCATGGATTGTATGAGAAATATTTCAGATCGAGTCATATGATGTATCTTCAACAACATTGGAATGAAAGTGACCATGTCACATTTTGCCTTCACCTCTTTTTGTGCAAATTGACTGGGAAACGTCATTAGAGTTAAATGAACTTTGAACAAAGAACAAAAAAGAAAAGAGAAATAAATAAGAACCGTTCTTAGAAATCCAAATATTCAAACGAACTCCAAATCCACATGAACACCAAATAAAATTCACATGAACATCAAATAAACAACAAACATAAAATTGGATCATTAAACGACAAACAAAATGAAAAATGAATCTCAAATGGAATTTCAATCTCAATCTATCTCTTTCAAATCCTTCAACTCTACCTCAGATCAAAATCTACTTCAAACTACTTTGAAACCCTCTTTCGGGATGGTTCTTCCTCACGGAAAACTCACACTTCAAATTTCAAAAATCCTACACCTTTTTTTTTCTCGTTACATCGAAATCCTTTTGATTTGTTGTGATCTCCTTCCCCTCTTGTACGGAGATTGACTAGGTTCATTGACACAGAGCCACGAACTTGGTTCAGTTTGGTTCTGATGGCACGAGACTTGGTCCTTCTTCATACATTAAAACTTCTGAGACTGGTACCAAAATTCCAGTTCTCACTTCGAGGTCAGTACCTAAATTCCGACTCTCCTTTCGAGATCGATACCTAAATTTCGATTCTCTCCCGAATTGATACCTAAATTTCAATTCTAAACATCCGAGACTGGTACCTAAATTCCAGTTCTCACTTCGAGGTCGGTACCTAAATTCCGACTCTCCTTTCGAGATCGATACCTAAATTTCCATTCTCTTTCGAATTGATACCTAAATTTCAATTCTAAACTTGCGAGACTGGACTCTAAATTCCAGTTCTCATTTCGAGGTCGGTACCTAAATTTCGACTCTCCTTTCGAGATCGATACCTAAATTTCGATTCTCTTCCGAATTGATACCTAAATTTCAATTCTAAACTTCTGAGACTGGTATCTAAATTCCAGTTCTCACTTCGAGGTCGGTACCTAAATTTCGACTCTCCTTTCGAGATCGATACCTAAATTTCGATTCTCTTTCGAATTGATACCAAAATTTCAATTCTAAACTTCTGAGACTGGTACCTAAATTCCAGTTCTCACTTCAAGGTCAGTACCTAAAGTCTAACTCTCCTTTCGAGATCGAAACCTAAATTTTGATTCTCTTTCGAATTGCTACCTAAATTTCAATTCTAAACTTCTGAGAGTGGTACCTAAATTTTAGTTCTCATTTCGAGGTCGGTATCTAAATTTCAACTCTCCTTTCGAGATCGATACCTAAATTTTGATTCTCTTCCGAATTGATACCTAAATTTCAATTCTAAACATCCAAGACTGGTACCTAAATTCTAGTTCTCACTTCGAGGTCGGTACCTAAATTCCGACTCTCCTTTCAAATCGATACCTAAATTTCGATTCTCTTTCGAATTGATACCTAAATTTCAATTCTAAACTTCTGAGACTAGTACCTAAATTCCAGTTCTCACTTCGAGGTCGGTACCTAAATTCCGACTCTCCTTTCAAGAATTGATACCTAAATTTCGATTCTCTTTCGAATTGATACCTAAATTTCAATTCTAAACTTCCGAGACTGGTACCTAAATTCCAGTTCTCATTTCGAGGTCGGTACCTAAATTCCAACTCTCCTTTCGAGATAGATACCTAAATTTTTATTCTCTTTCGAATTGATACCTAAATTTCAATTCTAAACTTCTGAGACTGGTACCTAAATTCCAGTTCTCATTTCGAGGTCGGTACCTAAATTCCGACTCTCCTTTCGAGATCGATACCTAAATTTCTATTCTCTTCCGAATTGATACCTAAATTTCAATTCTAAACTTCTGAGACTGGTACCTAAATTCCAGTTCTCACTTCGAGGTCGGTACCTAAATTCCGACTCTCCTTTCGAGATCGATACCTAAATTTTGATTCTTTTTCGAATTGATACCTAAATTTCAATTCTAAACTTCCAAGACTGGTACCTAAATTCCAGTTCTCACTTCGAGGTCGGTACCTAAAGTCTGACTCTCCTTTCTAGATCGATACCTAAATTTCGATTCTCTTTCGAATTGATACCTAAATTTCAATTCTAAACTTCCGAGACTGGTACCTAAATTTCAGTTCTCATTTCGAGGTCGGTACCTAAATTCCGACTCTCCTTTCGAGATCGATACCTAAATTTTGATTCTCTTCCGAATGATACCTAAATTTCAATTCTAAACTTCCGAGACTGGTACCTAAATTCCAGTTCTCACTTCGAGGTCGGTACCTAAATTCCAACTCTCCTATCGAGAATTGATACCTAAATTTCGATTCTCTTTCAAATTGATACCTAAATTTCAATTCTAAACTTTCGAGACTGGTACCTAAATTCCAGTTCTCACTTCGAGGTCGGTACCTAAATTCCGACTCTCCTTTCGAGATCGATACCTAAATTTCCATTCTCTTTCAAATTGATACCTAAATTTCAATTCTAAACTTCCGAGACTGGTACCTAAATTCCAGTTCTCATTTTGAGGTCTGTACCTAAATTTCGACTCTCCTTTCGAGATCGATACCTAAATTTCGATTCTCTTCTGAATTGATACCTGAATTTCAATCCTAAACTTCCGAGACTGGTACCTAAATTCCAGTTCTCACTTCAAGGTCGGTACCTAAATTCCGACTATCCTTTCGAGATCGATACCTAAATTTCGATTCTCTTTCAAATTGATACCTAAATTTCAATTCTAAACTTCTGAGATGGTACCTAAATTCCAGTTCTCACTTCGAGGTCTGTACCTAAATTTCGACTCTCCTTTCGAGAATCGATACCTAAATTTCGATTCTCTTTCGAATTGATACCTAAATTTCAATTCTAAACTTCCGAGACTGGTACCTAAATTCTAGTTCTCACTTGGAGGTCGGTACCTCAATTTCGACTCTCCTTTCGAGATCGATACCTAAATTTTGATTCTCTCCCGAATTGATACCTAAATTTCAATTCTAAACTTCCGAGGCTGGTACCTAAATTCCAGTTCTCACTTCGAGGTCGGTACCTAAATTCCGACTCTCCTTTCGAGATCGATACCTAAATTTCGATTCTCTTTCGAATTAATACCTAAATTTCAATTCTAAACTTCCGAGGCTGGTACCTAAATTCCAGTTCTCACTTCGAGGTCGGTACCTAAATTCCGACTCTCCTTTCAAGATCGATACCTAAATTTCGATTCTCTCCCGAATTGATACCTAAATTTCAATTCTAAACTTTCGAGACTGGTACCTAAATTCTAGTTCTCATTTGAGACTAGTATCTAAGTTCTAGTTCTCATTCCGAGATCAGTACCTAAATTCTGATTCTCATCCTTTTCGAGGTCGATACCTAAATTTCGACTCTCATTCTAGACTAGTACCTAAATTATAGTTCTCATTCCGAGATCAGTAGCTAAATTCTGATTCTCACTCTGAGGCTGGTACCTATGTTCCAGTTCTCTTCGTAATCCCGAGGTTGAAACCTACGTTTCGATTCTCATTTCAAATCAAAATTTCAAATTCAAAATTTCCTCAAATTGATTTTAAACCAAACTTCAATCTAAATTAAAACTCAAGCTAAAATCTAAACTCACACATCAAAGCTTGAACATGAAATGAAATCTAAATCGAATTCCCCAGATCATATGATTTGGAATTCATCTCCTTTTCCATTCCCCAGCGAGAGTTCAGGAATCCCCAGTCTTGGAAGTATACCTGATACTCCCTAGCGGAAATTCTTCTACTTCATCCTAAGTTTGTTACTTGGACATTTGTGTTGGTTTTGTTGATCTCTTCGGTCTACGCCAATACGCGCGGTGTGCTTGGTTAGCACACCACACTTATTTGGGGTCCATTTGTTGACCTCATTTTTGATGAGGTCTTCTCTTCCCTCTTTAGTGTTTACGATCTAGCCTTAGGCTTTTCCTTTGACTATCTTAGAGGACTAGAATTGGGACCCATCCCTTAGAAATTTAAAACACTTCTTGTCTCCCTGCAAACCCCACAAGCTTGATTTTAGACGCCTAATCACCTAGAGGGTTGAGATCAAATGTGGAGGTTTAAAGGATGAGTTCCCTATAGGACTCTTTGGCCTTAGGACTACCCTGGGTGGCCTGGTCTGGTGAGGGTTGACTTACACACTCACTACACTCACACTCTACACTCTCACACACACAATCCAAATCCTAAAACCACACCTTTACCCAACTTGACTCCCTGACTCATGTAGGTAATTCATATGGATGGACCTTAGCCCCTAAGCCTCTAGTTAAGAGGGTTAGGAACAACATAGAGAATGCCTCCAATGAGTACTCTCATGGCTCATATGGGCTTAATATGGCTTCATGGCTCAATCAAAGTGATTCCATTTCACTCACATTTGATCAACCATCATTCTTCCAAAATTTCAATTTTTGACCCCGGAACCCGACACCCATCAAACCTACCAAAAGCCTTTAAAATTGCCCAAATTTTCCAAAATCTCCAAATTACCCAAAATTCCTTAAAACCAATCCCAAACATTGCCACATCATTCAAATTGATGATACATAGCCAAATATACCAAAATTTCCAAAAATACACTCCAAATACACTAAAAATACACTTTTGGCTAAACTTTTACAAATTCAAAAAATTCCCAGAAAATTCCAAAAAATCTCAAATATTCCCAATTTCATTTTATCCAACTACACCATTGTCCAATTTTGTCAATTTACCCTAATTTTACCAAAACCCCCAATTTAGCCCATTTTAAAACCAAATGAACCCAATGTCAAACCAAATCACCTCAATTGACCTCAATTTTGGTCCAATTCAATTCTAAACTTCAAATCAATATCCCCAATATCAATCTATACCAGATTCAAGCCCAATTGGATTGACATTTGAATCCAATTTCATTTTTAAGCTTAAGGCCCAATTTTGACCCATGACCTAAACCTACCTCAAACCAACCCAATTCAATCCCAATTTGACCCAAATCTTTTCTAAAACCTTCCTAGCATCCCCACAAACAAAACACTAACATGATTTGCCCAAAATTTGGACCCAAACCTTACTCAAATTCAACCCAAACCCAAAATTCCCTGAATGGGCCTACTCCCAAACCTAACCCAAATGGGCCCAAATCCCAAAATCAAAACCCAACCAAAGTTGAAACCAATTTGTAACACCCCCATAAACATTTCCCAACATTAATTTTACATCAATTTCAACATTAGCCCAACTTTAGCCCAAGATAGCTCATTTTGACCCATTTGGACTCTATTACCAAAGAGACCCAAATTAGACCCAATCCAATTCCAAATCACCTCAAACTTGCTTCAAATCAATCATGGCACATCCCTAAAATAAACCTAACATTTGTTTGGCCCAAACCTTCACAAAATTCTCATCCATAAATTCATTTTCAAGCCTAAAGCCCACTTTTTTCTCTAAACCTTCCTAAAAGCCCATTCCTAAAAAAATTTCAAAAGTCTAAACCCATCCTAAGGCCCACATTACAATCTCATCTCATCCTCACTCAATTAAAATCATCCCTAAGTTCTAAATTAGCCATCAAATTTTTCTAAACTAAGCCATATGCCAAATCCTATCAAATCACCCCTAAATTACCAAAATTCCTAAAAACCTCTTTCATGAAAGTTGACTTAGCCTTTTCCAAGCCAAAGGTGAGCCATGAAGCCATGCATGAGCCACATGTGAGCCATGAAAGCCTTGGAAACTTCACCATACCCAAAATGGCAAGAAGAGGGACCCTTTAATGATTCTCTTAAGGGTGATTAACCACTCCCATGTCTCCCCTAACTCATGCTTAAGCCTAATTGTACTTGGATTGTGACTTGACCCCACTAATCAAGCTGATCCAAGTGGCTTTCTCTTCAGCCCAAATTGTCCTTGGATGGTGGACCTAACCCAAAACCATGGGTTGACCCATTTAGACCCAAAACTAGCCCTTTTCCATTCCACTTTGATTCAAACCTTTTACACATGGCAGCAACCAATTAACTTCACAAACATCAAGTCCTGAGCCTCCTGACCCTGAGGGTGACCCATGCCTGCCGGCCAGCCACCTGGGCCGCCCAAAAACACCACACCTGAGAGCTCCCATGTGAGCCCAAGCTTAGAATTCTCACCTGCTGAGTTCCCCCTTGCCCAATGGCCACCATGGCTGTTCCTCTCCTCACCAGGGCAGCTGATCCCAACCCCTAACTCCCCCTGGGAGGCCCTCCAGCCACTCCTATTTAAACCCCACCTCTCTCGGCTATGGAGGAGGTGTTGAAACAAACCTACTGAAACTCTGCCAAGATTGTCCCAGACCACTCTCCACACTTAGAGAAATTGAGCTCCAGTGTCCATTTGCCCTAATCCCCATTAACGTAGCTCGATTTCGCAGTCCAAATTCCACCCAAAAATAGGACACTTCACTACGGTGAGCCAATCTCCAAATTGATTGGTCCTACACCTTCACTCAGTACCAAGAGGAGAATTTCCCCAGTGAAAGCCCCCTTTCCAGGCCACCCAGTTGCTCCAGCCTCCAAGCTTTGTGATCGGCTGTGGTCACTTTTGTACCTAAGCAATTCACCAGGCCAAGGGACTTCATCTGGAGCTTGCTTGGACCCAATCGAACGTGACACAACTCTCAGATCGAAGCTTCACTTCTCTGAGCAAAGGTATGAGCTCTCTCTTCTTCCCGAGCTTCGAACATTCTCCATTTCAAATGCCTTAATTTCAATGCATGATCACAAGATAGATGTATTCGTCTCTTCAAGACGAATCCATAGAGCACAAGAACACAAAAATCCGTTAAGTATTGAGTGAGATCTTAGGGTTTTAGTGTGGATCGTACGGGTTCACACCGGCCGTAGACGATGACCGGGAGCCGTTGGATCGCGCGTGTATCGAGCGGACGGCTCAGATGGTGTCAGACCAGGAGATGGTAAGTGAACTGCGGGCCCCGTAGCAGCTGACTCAGATGGCGGCGCCGAACCAGGAGACGCCGCGTGGCCTTTCGGATCTGCTAAGGTTGACGCAGAGCCGCGTGGTTAAGTAGGAAATTAGGGTATTTTCTTATTTATTAAATATCCAGAACTTCAAAAATTCATAACTTTGTGTAAAAAAATCCTAAAAATAAAATTAAAATACCCTCTTGCTCAGTGAACAGAGGAGAATAATGTGGAAAAGAAATCAGGTCATTTCATTAAGTATTTTATTTTTAATATTTTTTTTACTCTCTGCACTATTTCAATTCTCCATGCATATAGGAAATTCACCATGGCATGAGGCCATAGGGCTTTTAAAGCCTCTGAACTTGGGAACATTCTCTGAATTTTCCAAGGTCAGAGGCCATCCCTATGAGAAGTTATTGATTTTTCAATTACATGTTACTATTTTGAGTATTTTAATTCCAATAATTAGTATGTTGAGAAATAAATTCTAGAAAAATTTGGTGATGTTTCTTTTGACTAGAGGAACCTAGGAAAAATAAGTTTTGAGTTAATTCACTTGGAATAACCCTAATTGGTCTAAACACCCAAAATTAAACTTTAATTAATTAGGGTTAACTATACATCAAATTGACTTAGAAACAATTCTTCTCTGTCCTTTAGGGTTAGGAGAGCATCTCATAAAAATTTGAAATCAATTGGACTTGATTTGATACACCAAATGGGTTGATTAAGCCCCATGAGTAAAATTAAACTTTAAAAATTCATAACTCATGAAATACTTTTTAAAAATTCACAAAAATGGTTTTGGAGCTTCTCTGATATCGGAGGAACTTAGGAAAATTAAAATTGTAATTTTCTAAAAAAGTTGATTTTTATCATTATTTTAATATTTTTAATAATTAAAAAATAATAAAAATCATAAAAATATTAAAAATCACCAAAATATCACATTTTGAATCCTAATCACTTAGGAACAAACCAAATATTTTTCTTAAGTCCCTAGGATAAGATATTGAATTTTAAAGGCTTAATGTAATTTTTAATATTAAAAAATGTATTTTCCAACCTTTTCACTAAAATAATTCTAATAAATCAAAGAAAAATCAGAAAAATACAAAATTTATTTCTCTAAACTCCTTGAGGTTAGAGAGATTTAAGAAAAATATAAAATCCATTTTTCAACTTTAATTTTATTTTAAAATTAATTAATACTCCAAAATTCAAAGTAATTCTAATAAATAAAATGTAATTCAAAAAATCATTAAAATTGGTTTAAATGGTCCTCTGGTCATTAGGAATATCCCATAATTTTCTTAAGGATATAAATATTTCCTTGGTCATGTTATTGAATTTTCTTTGAAAACCCCTATTTTCCATTAAAAATAATTTCATAAATAAATTAAATACAGAAAAATCACATTTTCTCCTCTAATGTCTTAATTGACATGTGAGTGAGGTTACAAAAAAATTTCAAGTTCATTTGAGCTTAATTTAGTGAGTTATAGAATTATTAGGCTTGAAGGGCAAAATGGTAATTAAAAATTTCAACCTTTAATTAAAATTTTAGGATTAATCAAAAAGGGGAGTGTAAAATATTTGATTTTAAACTGATTTTGGATGATTGAAACTTAAATGATTGGGATAGAAACCTACTAACCATTTCAAAAAAATAATTAAAATAAACTTTAATTAATTAATTAATTGAAATTTTAGGAAAATGATGGAAATTGGAATTATTAAAGTAGGGATATTATTAAGAGGATATTTATTCTTTAATTTAAAAGTCCCTAAATAAAGCACTTCAATAATACTTAATTCTTAATAAACAAAAAAAAAATTAATTAATTAAAATAATAATCCAAATTAAAATTAAACAAAAATTAAATTAAAATTAAAATTAAATTAAAACTTAAGCTAAAATTAAATTAAAACTTAAGCTAAAATTAAATTAAAATTAAAATTAAATTAAAACTAAAATTAAAATTAAATTAAAATTAAATTAAATTGAAATTAAATTAAAATTAAATTAAAATTAAATTAAAATTAAATTAAATTAAATTAAAATTAAATCAAATTAAATCAAATTAAATCAAAATTAAATTAAATTGAATTAAATTAAATTAAAATCATTTAACAACAAACCTAAATGAAATCCTTAAGAATTAAATCTAAAATAACTTGAACACCATTCCAAACTTAAACTAACTTTTTATAATTAAGTTAAAATTAAAATTAAATCATTAAGTTTAAATCATCAAAATATTTAATAATTTGATTTGCCCTTTTAAAGCTCTTATTATGATAACTCTTAAATGAGGCATCAAGTGAAGTCTTACTTCACTCATAGGATATTCAAATGTCCTAGTTCACTGAGCAAGATAACAATACTTAAACTCCTGGATGATTAATTCACTTGTATAATTAATTTCTCTTGGACTTAAAACAATCCTAGAGATATTGAAAAGAAGTTTAAGACTCATCTTAAGAACTTCCTCAATATGATAGGATGTTTATAAGAACAACAGAATTTAATTGTTCTTGGGTGAATAGAGTCATCCTTAAACCAAAACACAAGAACCTAGACGTCAAAGGAGATGATTAGCAATAGGATTAGGACTTTGGTAGACAACCAAAATCTTTCCCTTAGCTTTACCTAGGTACTTATTGAAACATTTAAATGTCTTAACATGTGTTTTAAGTGCAGCTTGGGATGACGGGAAGACCCTCCAGGTACGCTTTTATTTTATTGCAATTTACTTTATTGCAATTTACTTACGTGCACTGTACTTTACTTTTCTTGTATGATAAACAACTATTGCATGAAAACCAAAACCTTTAAGATAGTCCCTAAACTGAAACCAAAACTAAATTAAAAGTCATTACAAGATAAAAATTACCACCACAACATTTCAAAATATAAAACAACTCAAAATTTAATCACAAACAGAACAACAAAACTATAATTGCAACTAAATTAAAATGTCTCGTTGAATGATCGGGAATATCTCGGATGATGTAACCCACATGTTGCTAACGGGATTTCCCACGGTCTAAATGAAAGTGTGGAACTCATTCAGTTGAGTTTAGCAAATTCATCTGGACTACGTGAATTTGATGAAAATAATGGTGCCGGGATGACGGAACCGTGGGATCTTAATCGGTTCTGTTTAAAACAACTTTAAGATTTGTTTTAATTAAAATATTAAAAACACTTGGATTTTAAGATTCTCTCTAAACCAAAACACTTCTCTCATCTCCTGATTTATGACTTCTAAAACTAAACCTCTGCAACAACAAGGATCTCGGAGCATGGTGGGCAACTCGGCCATCGTCATCAGCAAAACTCGGATCTACTTCAACAAAACTTTCTTAGAATTAAATAACCAAGCCATATGACTTCTAGGTGGTTTGCCTAGTGCAACATGAATCCTCAACTTTTCGTTAGGCATTTGCATAATCATGTTATGCAAATTAAGCCCTAACCGGTCTTAGGACTCCGAGGTGGTCGTTTGGTACGACATAAACCCTCACATCTTCGAGGCTATTTGTATGATTATGTCATACTAATATAAGTCTTAATTAATTAAAATTGGCAGGATTGCAACATTAAATAAACTCCCGAATTGAAGCCAAACAATAGGATAGTTTGGGAAGTTGCCAAGATTCTTCTTGGATCCTCAGCTTCTCCTACTTCTCTTCCATTGGACTCCAAAATATACTGTTCCCAATTTGAGCTAATCCCTATTGAAATTTCCAAAATTCAATCCTTTGAAAATCTTAAACTTTGAAATTCTTGAGAGCAAAACCACTGATCATTATCGAGAGTTTTCTTAAGTGATTCCTGTCACTTAAGATGTAATTAACTATAGGGGCTTGCCCTTATAGGGAACTTTAAGAACCCGAGTAATATAAACCCCGCTTAATTCATTTATATTAAGCGAGGGAACTTGTCGGCTTATAAAATTGGTTTGCGGACCAAACGGATGTCACAAATCTTTTAGTTTATTTAATCGAGCCCCATCATCAAGCAGTGTGTCCATTCTTCGGGATAGATACACGGTTTGTGATGCGGTGCTCGTTTATATAAACTATTCGGGATGTGAGATCAGTTTGATTTTATATCTTAAAATTTTGAAACTCAAAATTATTTTCAAAATCAAATACTACTTTCAAAATTATATATATATTTAAATTAAATTTAAAATCTAAAAAAAATTCGCCGACAACTTCTGTAGGCGACCCCCTTTGCAAAACACATAACCTAAAAATATACCGACATATATATATTTAAATTAAATTTAAAATTTAAAATTCACCGACAATTTCTGTAGGCAACCCCTCTTTTTCAAAACACACAACCTATAAATATGCCGACAACCCTATGTCCAAATTTCATTTCTGAAGTCTAAGGAGAAAATTTTGAAGAACAACATGTCTTCCTGGGAGAACGAGATGAAGAAGAAGCAAGATTCTGATAAAAGTAAGTTCATTAGTGATAGTGCTAAGGAGTTATTTAATGGATATCTGGCTGTTAGTATTCAAGGTATAGGAGAGATGATTGCAAAAATTGAAGCCCGAGTGACTTCAATGGAAGCAAAAATTAATGATATTACCTTAGATCTGGATCACATGGGATGGCAACTCAATATACAATTCAATCATTCGAGGTATGTGGAAGAAATAGATAAAGCGATGTTTGTGAAAAATAAATGGATTGAAGAAGATGATATAAGAATGAACAATGATCACCCGTTCTATCAAATCTACATTCCTGAAGGGTCAAATGAGAATAATAGTGGTCCTGGTTATATTACGCTCTAATGGAGAGTGGAATTAAATGTGTTTTGTTTGTATTTGTTTAGTGTCTTAATGTGTTATGTTAGTGTTCTTGTGAGTTCATGTTTGATGTGTTTAGTGTTTTTATATATGCCTGAGGATGTGATGGGTACATCTTAGAGATGTATACTTATCAGTTTAATGTTATAGTGTCTTGTATTTTGAGAATTTTATCCTTTATGTTCGGATAGAAATTCTAGTGTTGTATTAAATGTTACGTTTATTTGAATATAATTGAGTTTTGTGAAATTTGTGTGGAATCAAAGTTATTAAACTTTGATTTGGAGTATTAGAAGACTTATGTGGGAGAATTAATTATTGTGGACTAATTAAGGGTAATTAAAAATGTGATTTAGTGCTTATACCTTAATTATAAAAATTGATTTCGCGGCCAAGCGCTGATAGTTTGTGCTTATGCGCTAGTTCTCGAAAATTGATTCCCAAAAGTTAAAAACCCAAAAATTGCCAATTTCAACTGCCCCATCGTCTTCAACCTTTGCTTTACCGCAAAAGAGGAGCCTAAGGTATCATATTGTGGATCATTTAAGAGTTGATCTCAACAAAAATTGTTAGATTTAGATTCCTTGAGGTAAGTGCACTACTCTTAAGTAAAATTTTTTTTTTCACCATGTATTTTGAGCACACTATGGAAAATCCTAAAATCACTATTCATGTTGAAAATTTGGGAAAAGCTTGATAAATTGCTTGGATTTAGTGAAAATATCTTTTGGAAGATAATTTAGCAAGTTTAGTTTGATTTTGGAATTTATGGTGAATTTTTCGTGAATTTTTTGGAGATGGCTCCAAAGTCAAAGCGCGCTCGAGATAAGACGAAGTTTGATTTTGACAAATTTGTTAGTTTGAGAGCTGAGGAACGATACGTCGATGCATTGCAATCACGTAAGTTGATTCCTGAGCGAGTGTTTAGTAAGCCAGGAGAGGTGATTAAAGATATGATTGCAAGAAGAAACTTGCAGAATTACTTTTGCTTCTCCGCTGTTGCTGTTGTTTATGTGGTAAGAGAATTTTATGCAAATTTATCTGCTGCAGAGGAAAATCAAATGATGGTTAGGAGGCATGAAGTAAACTTTTCTTAAGGTGCAATCAATACCTTTTATGGACTACCTCCTGATATGTTTTGTTTTTATTCTAACTATCATCCTTCGGAAGGAGAATTAGATGAGATTATGGAGTTTCTGACTGATGGAAGAGGATTATGGAAAATTTCAAATGATAGAAGAGTGAACTTTCCCTCTTCCAAATTGAATGCCATTTCTAAGGCATAGCATTATTTTATCTCATCTAAGTTGATACCTTCAAGTCACACTAGTGAAGTGACGAGAGAAAGAGCGGTGTTGAACCATTGTATTCAACATGGGAAGCCGATTGATATTGGAGGGATAATTTATGATTATGTTTTGAACTATGCTAGATCAACCACAACTGCAGGTATGTGATTTTCTTCTTTGATTAATTCACTTTGTGAAAGATCTGGAGTGAAATTTGAAACCTGGGAAGAGGTACTTCAGCCATTGAGACCAATTACTAGTGTAAACGTTGGTGCTTACAATGTACATTCAGAGTTTGGTTGGAGAGGAGGATTTGGTAGGGCTTCTACTACTTCTGCTTCTACTGCTTCTACTTCTCGTGCTTCTACTTCATGTGCTTCGTCATCTACTGATTCAAATACTAGTTTATTAAGAAAGATTTTGAAAAAAGTGAGTCTTACTCGAGATCATGTGAGAGATATGGATGGTAAGCTGGATAATTTTTAGAGATATATTGTAAAACATGATGAATATGAGGAGAATTATCAGCAATATTTGGATAGACTGGTTAGAGGAGATCAGAGTGTTGAGATGCCACCTAATCCATTTTATATACCTCATGTGCCATCCAGAGATTGGAACGAGCAAGATGATGATGTGAGGATGAAGAGTAGTTGTATGTGTGTTTGCTTTAGTTATTGTGTTGTGTTTTTGTATGCTTCATCTAGTATTTTGTTTGATGATTGTATTGTGATGTAAACCTTGATAGTATACATATTGTAGTTGTACTATTTTTCTGTTATGCATATTCAGGTATTGTTGTTATTTTATTATGGATTTATATGTTGTTGTGTGGTAGTGTATAATTGTAAATATGTTTTATGTGTATGTTATGTCAGAGTTCTTAATAGTGTGCACTTTAATTCAAAAACTGTTAGGAGATTATAAACCACTATTAGGAACTTCTACTTAGGATAACTACATGTTTAAAATTCTTCAAATTCCACTATTATATGTTATCTGTATCAGTGTTTTATTTTAGTTGGTGTGTATTTTCTTTGAAAACCTCCATTACTGTATAAGTCTTCTGAAATTTTTACTTTTCTTATTATAAAAAAAAGAAAAATGTTTTGAAAAACTAAATTTGATTTCACGTTACTCATGTTATTTAAATTGTTATACTTGCATATTAGGATATTAAAAATTCCTGCAAGCATGTTATGTCGGTTTTTTATTTTTCACCCCTCTATCATTTCTTATGCTTAAATGTTTTATCTTAATTAAAAATTTAAAGTTTGGGGGGGATTTAAAAAAAAAAGATTTTCAAAAACCTAAAATATTATTTTGATTCTCAAGAATTCTTAAAATAAATCTTATTTTTGATTAACAACAATTATGTACATAAAGTTATATTAGGGGAACAAAATTTTGAATATAGAAATGAATAAAAGAATTTAGTTAAAATTTATAGTAATCATGAAAAACTTAAAGTTAAAATTTTCTTAATGAAGAGGTGTTAAATAAAGTTAAACTATCTTTAGTAAGAAGTTTTGTATTTTTGGATAAACGGAAGAATTGACTTTTATTCTTCAAAGCTTAAATTTATTTTATTGAAGAGTAATTTTTAAATACTATTATTATGATTTTTAAGTGAAAGGTGTATATCTGACCTTTATTTTAAATGGAAGAGTGGAATTCAAAATCATTAAAGGCCTATCCAGATATAGTAATCCTTACCTTATAAAAAAATAAAAATAATAAAAAAAGACAAGAGAAAAAGTGAAAAATAGTATATGAAAAGGGAGGAGAAGCTTGAGGATTTAAGGGCCTAATCAAAAATTGGTTTCATACCTAAAGTTTAAGATATAAGATCAGAGAAAATCTAAAGCTTAAAGTTGTAATATAGTAAGTAAAATTATTTTTCAAATAAAGATTTTTGTGAGAAAAATAAATGTTTGAATCCTATATTTTGAAAAATCTATAAATATTTCTGAAATAGATAGAGACATATATTTATCATTTTCTTTTACTTAAGAACTTTCTAAACTTTAAGTTGGTTTTAATTACTGAAATTTTTTCTAAATTGGACTATTCCATTTCAAGAAAAAAATTTTGTTATCTTCCTAAGAAACTCATTACATAATTTGCATGCTAAAATGTTTTATGAGATTAAGTGTCACTTGAGGACAAGTAACATTTTAAGTTTGGGGGATTTTGATACACCTAAAATATATAGTATTTTTATGCACATTTTTATACCTATTTTTAATGATATTGCACTTTAATAAAAGATATTTGGTATTTTTCTTGCAGGTATGATGAAAATAGATGGTCATGATGAAAGGAGCAAAATTGCATCAAATTTGGAGCAAAAATATGAAGAATAAAAAATTTGGCACTAGCGGCTAAGCGCCCGCCACAGTTATAAATCGAACTTTAATTAGATTTGGCGCTAAATTCAAAAGGGAATGGATGCAACTCTTGGTGGTAACGTCCATAACTTCTTTTGGGCGGCAAATTTGAATGAAGGGGTGTGTTCCTTGGTAGATACATCGAATCTGGACACATTTTGAAGAGACACCAAGGCACATTTTGGTTCACTATTTAAAGAGAGTTATAGAAGTGAATAAGTAAAAAATTGAGGAGGCTCTTCATTGTATTTCGAAGAGAGAAATTTAGGAGATTCTTCCACTGCATTTTTAGTTTTTTTTTAGAGTAGGAGTATAGAGTAGAAAGGAGAAAAGGGTCGGAGTTAAGAGTTCTTCTCCCACTTCTTTTCTTTCTTTAGTTTAGTTTTTTGAAGTTTGAAGTCTGTATTCTGAGTCATCGTAGTTTAGAGACTTGCTCTGAGGAGTAGTTTAGCGAAGAGTCAAAGTTTCAGAGGAACTTCCTTAGTCTTGTGGAAAGGATTTTCAGATAAGTGTTTTCTTTTATTTTGTTTATCAATACTTGCTTTCGTTTATTATTTTTCTTATCATTTTTAATTTTAAATCAATGTGTTTTTATATTTCCCAATGCATTCTGAGTAGTTTACTTTATCTTTTTCTTTCTTAAAATGGAGAAGTAATTAATTTAAAGAGAATTGTTGTGAAAAGTATCAGTGTTTAAAAGTTGGAAGAAGTTGTGAAGATTGATTCTGAAAACTTTGTTTACTTCTTAATTTGTCCTGTGAAGTTGTAAAATTTCTTGAGATTATGTAAGATCCAATGCGGTATTATCTCATTAAAGTTAGTAGGAATCACATGCAATTATATGGGTGAGAACTGTAGTCCATATAAGTGAATGTAATATTAGAAGATATTTTTATAGAAGGGAGTAAAATTAAAGGATTTTAGAGTGATAGGCTATAACCCCCTAATTTAGTTTGAAGTTTTGAGTTTTGTTATGAGAAGTTGCCCCCAGGTGGTGGGAATCGAGGGAACTCTAGAGTGAGAGACTGGTATCTTCCCTGCCTAACCATGTTCAAAATAATATAAATTTCAAATTAACCTATGTTCTTTATAGAACCAAGTAAGGGTAAAGAACACATTTGCTTCTATTTGTCACAACAAAATTTAAATACTTCCACAACAATACTTTAAGAATTATTACTACTTCATCAAAGGAAAGAAAAAGATATTTTAGTTAAAAGATTTTTTACATCTAGTGTTTTTAGTTATTGAAACCTTTACTTTCATTGCTTAGCATTTTATTAAGAAAATTTCAAAAGACAAATCAACTTTCTAAAACTTTTCAAAATCAAGACATACTATTTCAAAAACAATTAAAGAAAGTAAAAAGATAATTTTATAAATTCCTTTAAATATTTTCAACTTTTCCCTGTGGGTTCGATTTCTCGAGGCTTAATCAGAAAGTCCTATATTACTTGATAAATGATACGTTTACTTGCGTAGTATCCCATATTATAAAATCATAATTTTCATATCTTAAATCATCAACGCACTTATATCCAGCAGAGTCAAGTTTTTGGCAACCGTTGCACTTATATCTATCGGGGATCAGTTAGCTCTATTCTAAACTTCCTAAAATAGTAACAACAAGTTCAACACAAGCCAACACAGTAAATTTAAAATAATAAAGTTCATATACTTAATGCCACATCAACATTACATTAATACACATAACAATGAACCATAACAACAATATTCACCACAACCACAAATAACAAAATACACAACAATCCATACAACAATACAAAAAATGTTCAAATAAAACACAACATAACTCAATCTCTACTCATCTTTGACACCATCGTCATCTTCTTCATCTTCATCCCAAAAAATAGCAGCATAAAAATGAGGGTAACGTAGATATGGAGGAAATACCACACTCTGATCACCTCTAATGAGTTTCTCCGTAGATGTGTTGTATTTATCCTCATAATCACTATGCTTCCATAAGTAAGAATCAATATGATCTACATAGTATTAAAGATTTGATGCCTTATTAGTAGCATAATAATTTTTTTCCATCATCCTTTGCAACATATAAGTCTGAGAATCAGGACTGGATGTCCATGAGATGTAGATGCACGAGATGACAAAGCACGCGATGTAGAAGCACTAGAACTTCTAGAAAATCCCCCTCTCCAGCCAAAAATGGAATGCCCATAATAAGTCTTTACATTCACACTAGTAATGGGCTGTATAGTTGAAGAATCTCTTCCGAAGTATCAAATCTAACACCAGCTTGCTTACATAAAGAAAAGATTAAGGAAGAGAATGCCAAACCGGCAATGGTGGCAGCTCTAACAAAACTAGTGATAACCTACAAAATAAGAGATCCAATATTAATCGACTTATACTGCTGAATGCAGTAGTTCAGTGTAGTCCTCTCTCTGGTCACTTCACTAACATGATTTGCAGAGAGTAGAAGAGCAGAAATTAAATAATGCCATGCTTTTTTTATTGCATCAATCTTCGATGTAGGAAAGTTTACTCTTATACCAATTGTAATCTTCCATACACTTCATCCAACAGTTAACAACAAAATAATTTCATCTAACTCCTCCTCAGTAGGATTGTAATTAGAATAAAAACACATTGTATCCGTAGGCAGTTGGTAAAACGAATTGATTACCTCTGGTGAAATTGCTACCGACTTCCCACTAACCATCACCAGATCGTCCTCTGATTCAGGGAGATTAGCATAAAACTCTCTAGCCACATAAATCAACGCAACTGTAGAAAAAATAGCAGAATCGATTCTACTGTCGGCAGACAATTAAGCCTTTTACAATTCTCAGGAATCAATTTCCTTGATTACAATGCATTAATATATCTATCCTGAGCATTTGAACTAACGAACTTGCTCGAATCGAATGTGACCTTCCCCTTGCTTATTTTCATCCTTGTGTCAATTTTAAAAATTACAAAAAATTTACAATAACTTCCAAAATCAACCCAAGCTCATTGGATCTAACTTCTAAAAGCTTAAACTCACTTTTTCATGTCAAATTCATCAATTTTTATCAAATTTTATGAATAGTAAATGTCAGATTTTCCATAATGCACTTCAAATCTATGGTGAAAATAAAAAATTCTTACAAAAAAGAGAAGCTCTAACCTTGAGAAGAAGAAATCTAATGAATTTGGCTCAAATCCACCAAGTATTTTTCACTTATAAGGATGCCCTAAGTTCAAAACCGTGAGCTCTTGAGGAAGAAGAAGAAGAAATGGAGAAAATTTGTTGTTTTCGGCACTTAAAACCGTCATTAACTGGTTTTAGTGAACCGGCGCTTAAGCGCGACAGGTTCGACACTTAAACACCTAGCTCTAAGGTTTACCTTCGCTTAAGCGTCATGTATTAGAGCTTAGGAGCTAGTGCACAAAGTTTAATATTTCCACATTTAGATTCCAATGTACATCTTCCTAAGTCAACCACCCTCACATGGTCTTAATAAATAATAATAACAATTCTCTTCTCTTTTTTCTCTCTTCTTTCTCAAAAATTCTCAACTTTTAACAACTTAGATTCGATCACAATAATATGAAAATTTCACACAAACAAAATAATTTTATTAACAAATTTAACAAATACGAACACACATCACACACCTAATCTCCACTCCAAAAATATTTGGATCAGATAACATTAAGAAAAACTTACATTAAACACTTAAACAAACAAACGCAAACAAACAAACAAACAAACAAACACAGACTCTATACTTAATTCCATTCTCCATCAGGTGGAACAGAACCCTAGACATCATTTGTTCCTTCAGAACCATTAAGCACTTATATTTGATAAAACAAATGATGATGAAGAACTCTAATAAAATCCTTTTCAATCCACTTGTTTTTTTAGATAAATCAAATATATTTCACTGCAATCTTCAGACCCTTTGGAAAGTCATGTGAGTGGTCCCACTAGCCTTAAGACTATGGATAAAAGAGCTAATATCACCACATAAGAGGACCAAAAGAGGCTTTCCTTAGCCCGTAACCCATCCAGAATGGTTCTATTCTTCATGGTCTAACAATACCTCACTTTTCCCAAAATTTCATTTTTACTCCGAAATTACCAAATTTTCCCTGAAAAGGGGCCCAAAACACAAAATTCCACAGTCACCCGGGGTTCCCAAAAATTATTCTGGAGTGTTCCTCTCGTTAAACTAAGAAGTTTGACTATAAACATGCCATACTTTTGAGCTACCGGTGGACCCCTCGCGGCTTAAATAATCACTACTTGAACGACATTCTGGGGCCTACAAAACCCTCCGCAGAGGTCAAAAAAGCTCCTGGACACTGTCATTCAATTCCAAATTTCATTTTACACTACCCCATGATGTTAAGTTGGCATTTTAGATCTTTTCTCAAAATTTCCCCGAAATGACCAAAATACCCCTACGGGCCCAAAATTCCTGAAATTTTACTAAATATCTTGACATTTCGCATCCATTTGCACGACATGAACATTTAAATTTTAAAATCGGTGGTGGTGAGCCAAAATTTCTAGACGTATCAAATTCGACACTTTTTTGACCTACTCGATGACAAAACTTGCTCGAATGGCCCCGTATCGCAAAACGAACACCGCCAACGTGTTTAGGACATCGAAATTAGTAGGAATTGACATATAATTTGCTATATTTTCTTGGACATGAAAAAGCCACGAAAATCAGTGTGATTTCAATTTAAATTCACGTTTCGGCACTTGAAATCAAATTTCGCCACACCCAACTCAAAACCACGCCTAACCTAGGTTCGGCCGAACCCTAGCCGGCCTCCTCTCTCTCTAATTCATGAAAACCATGATGGCCAACTCCTCCTTATCGCAATTTTTCCCTGGCCGAACCTGGCTCATGCGATTTTTTTTGCCCTAGCCTTCTCCTCCTTATCGCAAACCGTGGCCGCACCTCCTCCCTTGCGCCAAAACTGGTGTGGCTTCTTTTCCTCCATGTAAATGCTGCCATGGGAGCATCTTCTAGCTCCAAATCACATCTATGGCAGCCCCATATCACTTCTCTTATGCTTTGTCACTTCTCCATGGCTTTCTTTCACCTCCATCACTTTCACTTCTAAAGTGGGTAAAATGGCTTCTTCTTCCTTTGACCAATGGTCCTTCCCAAGGGAAAGGTTTGTGCACCTTCTTCCTTTTTTTTGGGTAATAAATTTAGGGCTTTCTCCCCTTTCTGAGGTTGGCCGAATTTTACAAAAAAGGAGGAGGTGCTGCCCTTTTTCTATTTGATTCAAGGCTTAGGTAAAAATCTTCCCTATCCTTTGCTAAGGCTTGGTAAATTGTCATTCCTACATTCCTCTTTCCCTTTGGTTGGTTTTCATTAGCCTTCAAAGAATGGAAATTTTATACATGAGGCTTACTTTTTAATGCCTTTGGTTGGTTTGCTTTAGCCTTCAAAGAATGGAAACTTCATTCATGAGGCTTACTTTTTAATGCCTTTGGTTGGTTTGTTTTACCCTTCAAATCATGGAAATTTCATTAAGGAGTCACATGGCTACTAAAGCATGAATGTCATTTTCTTTAGCTTGGTTTTATAAGACTTTTGGCTAAGTCTTCACATGCAAAAATTTAAAATCTAGGCTTGGTTTTTGAGATTATTCCCACATGCAATAATCTTTGGATTCATGTTAGGCTTTGAAGTCCTTCTCACATGGCAAATTGTTGGCTTTATGTTTGAGCATTGAAGTTATTTTTACAAGGTAGAACTTCAAATTTTTGCTTATGTTGGAAGCCTTCCTTTTCATACTAAAGTTTAGAAATTTTACTTATGATGGAAGTCTCTCTTTACATGCCAAAGTGTGGAAATTATTCTTATGTTGGGAGTCATTTTTATATGCCTAAATTTTAGGCTTCATGCTTGATTTTGAAAGCTCTTTCATATGTAGAAATTTAGGCTTTATGCTTGGCTTGAAAGCCACTTTACATGCCACCAAAATATGGGTTTTTTCCTATGTTTGCAAGTTCTTTCACATGGTAAGAATTTGGATTTCATGCTTATGTTGAGGTGACTTTTACATGTTGAAGATTTAGGATTTATGCCCATCTTTTGAGGCCAACTTTTTCATGCTAAAAAACTAAATTTATGCCCATTTTTAAGGCTATTTTTGCATACTAAAGTTTGGATTTATGCCTATGTTTCAAGCCACTTTCATATGGCTAAAGCTTGGAGATTCATGCTTGGTTTTTTTTTGGGGTTATTGTTATATGTTGAAAAATCTGAAATTTAAGCTTGGCTTTAAAGCCATTTCATGTGCCAAACTTCGAATTTTATGTTACATTTTGAGTCCGCTTTCACATGGCCAAGGGTTGGGAGTTTTATGCTTGATTTTGAAATCATTTCTTTGCATATCAAAATCTGATATTTATCTTTAATTTTGGAGCACTTTCACATGCTAAAACTTCATGCTTCTCTTTGGATTTGAAGTCCCCTTACATGTTAAAAATTTTAAGCTTGTGACCAATTTTGAGAGCTCTTTTCTATGGTAAAATTGCAAGCTTAGGTTTCAATCTTCAAAGTTATTTTATGGCAAAATTTTGATTTAAAGCTTGGACTTTATTTTTGGTGCCATTTCACATGCTAAAGTTCTAGGCTTATGGATAGGTATTTAAACTATCTTTGCATGGCTAAATTTCAGATCCTTGCTTGGTCTTTTAAAAGTACTGTTACATGCTAGTAATCTTAAAGTTTTGCTTAAATTTTCAAGGTGCTTTACATGGCAAAAAGCTTGGGATTTCATAAGTATGGTACCTTTTACTTGAAAGCTTTACCATGCCTTATCACATGATGGGAAATGCTGAAGGCTTGATATATTTTATTTGGGAGAGATGGAATGTTTCTCTTTTCTTACTTAACATGTCTTAGCTTTAGGGCTTTATATTTTTGAAGCATAACAGGACTTGTTCATTTTATTCAATTTTCGGATTTCAAAGTAACCCTACATTTGGCACCTCAAATATTGAAGTATATGTGCCCTTTTTGGCTTATTTCACTAGCCTTTTATGTACGCAACATATGGGTATTACTTTCTCACATACATCTCACCTTACTATATGCATAAATTGATGTTTTGTTTTGCAAGAATGTGAAAGTTTCCATACACTCATATTTGTTGGAAGTTTGCAAGTTTCATATGACTTAATAATCATTTCCCCCCATGTTGCTTAATGTAAACTTGATACTTTTTTATTCACATTCATCACATGAAATTGAGGAGATTCAATGGTACATTGCACTCATGAGCATACTTTGTGAAACACTTAGGAAAAAACTTGCAATTTTCGGATTTGAGCTTACCCCTACTCAAAAAGTACAAATGTGAAGTCATGAGAGCTTTTATTTCATTCATTTCAATGTGTATTCATATATGTAACATCAAGAGTGTAATTCCACATGAGTTCCACTCTATTCCATACATAAAAAATGATGTTTTCATGTAGAAACTCCAAAGCTTCCAACATGTCACAATTCATCACCTCACGCATACATCCATATACCAACACTTTCACAAAGTCCTATATGCGTACACTTGCACATTCACAAAATCCACAAATCCCATATATGAACAACTACTTTTACACATTCAAATTCCCTACACCCACCAAAATTAACTTCCTACATCCATCAAAATCTTCACATTCCCTACATGAAAACTTCATATTCACATTCACTTTACAAATTTTCACCAAATCTTCACATTCCCCACATGAAAACTTTACACACATATTCACATTCCTAAATTCCACCAAATCAACATATCACTTCACATTCACACTACCTTCATCAAAATTCACAAATTCAACACATCATTTACATGAAAAACTCCACTCCCACACCCATTCTCCCAAATTTTACCAAATCAACACATTCCCTACATAAAAAAAAAAAACTTCACATTCACCCTCACTTTACCAAATTTCACCAAACCTACACATTCCCTACATGAAAAATTTTACACTACATTTCACTACATTCAAAATATACCCACACATTCCCTACATGAAAACTCCTCACACGCTCACCTTCCCAAATTTCAAAACACACCTACACTTTACCTTCATAAAATTTTACACTACATTTCGCTACATTCAAAACATACCCATACATTACCTACATGAAAACACTCCACACATACACTCACTTTACAAATTTACATTAAACCTACATGATACATTCATGAATTTCCACATTCATGCTCACTTTATCAAGTTTTAACATTCCTACAATATATGATGCCTACACTAAACACATATTTCATTCATCCCCACAAAGCACTCACATATCACTCACATACACTTAACACTTTCACTCCACATCATCCCTATATACCACCTACATCGAATTCAACACTCATACACTACTTTGGGAGTGATTGACATCATCCCTACACTTGCTTAAGTGCAAAATCCGCACATATACCACTTTGTGGAGTTGATTCCCATCACTCCTACACTTGCTTAATTGTAAAATCTGCACTTATACAACTTTGTGGAGTTGATTCCCATCACTCCTACACTTGCCAAAGTAAAAAAAAAAAAATTTGCACTTACCTTTTTCCTCGGGGTTGATCTACATTGGTCTTATATTTTCCAAAGTGCAAAACCAACACTTATATATTAATGTCGAGATGCTTATTATCATTCCCATGCATTCCCAAAACAAAAATCTGCATTCACATGACATTTTGGGATTGTTTTTTTTTTTTGGACATGCTTGCTGCCCCTATATTTAATTTGCATGATTAGGCATAAGAAGAGCTGCTTTTGTGTAAGAAAAGGATAAGAGGAGAGGTGGCATTGCTTAGCACTTCAAAGAAAGAGTTCTGATGTGCTACTCAAGCTTAGTAGGCTTTAAATCTTACATGTTAATGAGAGAAGCCTTTCTTTTTACACTCTTCTACTTGCTTAATATGCTTGGATGCTCTTAAGTCTTACATGTTAATGAGGGATGCCGCCCTCTTTACACTTTTCTACTTATACTTTCACTTGCTTAAAATGCTTGGAATGTTGTCACATGCTTATGTTGCTCTAGTATCGTGTTGTTGTGATTATGGGAAATTTGTAATTGAAGCAAGTGTTGGATGTTGCTACATATATAAGCTTGTGTACTTCTTGGATTGCAAATTGTAGGTGTGGAAAATTTAATTTTTATGTCGTTATGCTGCCGAATTTTTCTTGTTCGGGTTCAATTGTTCTATTCCTTTTTGGGCATGTTGCCGCCTTGCTTTCTTAGATTTTGGTTTTAATTTCACATATCTCATCCTTTTTGCTCCACATACTTTATAGTTATCCCCCGCACCATGATGGGGGGATTTGTTTTTACTTCCTACATTCCCTACGCCACTTCACTCACTAAATCACCTTATATGTCACATTACCTTACTTCCTCGCGTCACCACACGTCCTACATTATTACTATACACACCACTTTACCCCACATCTAACACATTGGATTGCCTTACGTGCCACACATCCTACATTATCATACTACTTCACTACATCACCACATGTCCTATATAATCACTTTACACACCACATCACCCCACATCTTACACATTACATCACCTTACACACTACATCACCAAATGTCCTACATAATCACTTTACACACTACATTACCCCACGTCTTACATACTACATTACCTTACATACTACATTACCTCCCACCATACATACTACGTTACCTCCTACCTTACATACTACATTACCTCCTACCTTACATGACACACTATCTCACATGTCACACTACTTCATTACATCATTACATTACCCTACACATGTCACACTACCTCACATGTTACACTACCTTTCCACACCACTGCACCTTTCACATTCCCTCACATTACTTCACTACTTTACTTTGTTTCTTCACTCCCACTACATGATAACCCTTGGCACCATGTTGCAGGGATTTGACCCTTTCACTCTACATGCTTTATATGATAATCTCTTGCACCATGTTGGAGAGGTTTGACTCTTTGCAGCTACCCCTTACACCACGTTGGAGGGGTTTAGCTTATTTTCTTCACATGTCTCACCGTCACCTCTCTGCACCATGTTGGGAGAGGATTAGCTACTTTGACATGCTTTCTGTTTACTTCGATTTTGAGAAAATAACTCACCACCTTTCCGATATCATGTTAGGTGGATTTATTTCTCCTCTTTCTTTTCCTTGACCTCTTGCCCTTTGTGTTTCACATTATTTCTTGGCTTAATTCACATGCTTATGTAGGACACATAAGTGAGCATGTATAGCTTTCCGCTATATGTGGGGCCATCAAGCAAGGCTGTAAGTGCGGTGGTTGAGAGGGGATAATGATAGAATTGCAATAGAGAACCGACCCGAGAGAATCACAGGATAGTATCTCCTGACTCAGAGACCCTGGAGAGGGTAGAGAAAGGAAATTGCTGATACTATTAACCCGCCCTTTGGGTTTCTACAGCCGGTTGTCTAATTAGCCGTCCTAGTTTGATTAGGGTAGTCAACCTGTGGATCAAATTACTTTACAAAAAATACACATACATATTTTAAAAAAAATACAAAATTACCTTCACCACAAACAACCTACTTACCTACAGCTTTTTACCTGCATGCGAATCCAAACTGAAAGGCATGAAAATTTATAAAGGTCCACGGTTGGCTACTCGAGTCGGGTTAGGGCTACCTTTTGCAAAAGTCGGTCTAGTAGTCAGTACCTAAGGTGGGACATACAACACAGCTTTGAGTCATCTGCGCCATCACGCTTACGATCCTCTTGGACATGTAGTCCTCTATTTTTTGTGTTTTTTTTCCTACGTTGATTTCTACGAATTTTCTATAGATTTCATTTATAAATTTGCTTTCCTGGATTTCCTACTAGTCGTTAAATTTTATTTAGACTTTTTGGTTTCCCTTGTGATTACTTTTTGGTATACTTCCTGTGTTTTACGCTTGGCCTCTTTTGACATACACTGTGTCACATACACACACCTATTTGTTAGGCTTTCGTGCTTTACTTTTAGTACGTGTTCTTGGCTTTCTTATTTTCTTTTTTAGTCCATACATACTTGCTTGTTTCAGTTTGCCTACCTTACATTACTGCACACATACTTGCTTGTTTCAGTTTACCAGCTTTACTTTTAAGTACACATACCTGCTTGGGACAATTTCCTGCTTTACTTTTCAGTACTTTACATTACTGTGAATATAACTACTTGGGATGAAATAAATCACTTCACAACATTTCAAAATATAAGAAAACTCAAAATTTAATTACAAAAAAAAATAAAAATTCAACTTCAACTAAATTAAATCACCCTTTTGGATGAATGGGAGTTCCTTGGATGACGCAACCTACATGTTGTTGATAAGGTCTCCCACGGTCTGAATGAAAGTACGGAATTCATTAAGTAGGATTTAGTAAATTCATCCGGACTAAGGGAATCCGATGAAATAATGTAACCGGAACGAGGGAGCTGTGGGGTCCTAACCGATGGCGTTATAGTCAACTTTAACATTTATTTAAATAAAACACTAAGCCACCTCAATTTTCAACATTCTAAAACACGCTACTTCTCTCACCCCCTCACATTTGTCACCTCTAAAACTGAAACTTCTGCAATAACAACAACGAGCTCGAGGCAACACACCGAGGGCAGCACGATCGAGGAAGTGGAAGAACATGTTCGAGAGAGTAAGAAATGAGTCTACAACAACAACCTTCCTTTCTTAGAAATAAACAACAAACATTAGGGTCTTGAGGTAGTTGCCTTGTGTAGCATAAATCCTCACCTTCCCTTTAGGCTTTTGCACCTAGTGCACTATAAGCCTTAACTCGTCAAAGGTTTCTGAGGTTGTCATTCTAATACAATATAAATCCTCACATCTTCCAGGCTATTCACATGATCGACGTCAAGTGAATGTATGTCCTAATTAATTAAAATTGGCAGGATAAAACATAAATTAAATATTTCCCTAAATTGAGCCAAACAATAGTATAGCTTGGGAAGTCATCGAGAATCTTCTCGGATCCGTGCCTTCTCCTAGCCCTTCCTCCTTTGGATTCCACAACACATCTCAAAACTTGACACCACTCACCTATTGGATTTCGACAATCACCTTTCGTTGAAGAGAACCTTAGCATTCTGAAGTCGTAAGAATATATTTTTTGAGTTGTATCAAAAGTTTTCTTAGGTAATCCCAATTATCTAAGATGTAATTAACTATAGGGGCTTGCCCTTATAGGAATTTTTTCCGAACCAAATTTAATATAAACCCTATTTAATTCTTCATATTAAATAGGGGAACTTGTCGACAAATAAAATGGTTTCGCAGACCAAACGGATGTCATTTACTTCTTTAGTTTATTTGATTGAGCCTCATCCTCAAATATTATGTTTATCTTTCGGGATAGGTACAAGGTTTGAGGTATAGTACTCTTTCATTTAAACTTCAGAAAAAAAGAGATCAGTTTGAATTCATATATTTCAAAAATTATATATATATATATATATATCTCTGTGGGGCTTGTTCTTTTTAAATTCTGATTTGGGTGAATTCAATTCCTTTGAATTCCTTGAATCTGTTCTTGTTTTGTTTTCGGATGGCTGTACAGAGTTCGCTGGAAAGGCTTCCTTTGTGGATGTGGTGGGCTCGAATTTGGTCGATTCGATAAGCTTGTCTTTCCCCAACTCTACCATGATGCTTCATTTCGGGTAAAAGTGGATGTTCTTTCATTAAGCCAATTATCAAGAAAGGTGGAAAACCCGCTTTGATCTTCTCCGAAGCCGAATTGGCTTCCCTGGTCGATGCACATAAGTTTACACTTGTTGGGAAATTCCAATATGGACATCCTAAATTGGAAAGAATTAGAAAATGCTTTGAAGATTTGAAGCTTACTTGGTATTTGGAAAGTGGGTCTTTTTGATGGTAGGCATATCATGATTAAACTTTCTAATGAAGAGGATTATGCAAATTTATTTTCCAAGAAGTTTATTATCGTGGAGGGTATTTACATGAAAATCTTGAAATGGTCTCTCGAATTTGATTCTAATCGGGAAGCACTTATTATTCCGGTATGGTTTAAGATTCCTAATCTCAAGCTGCAGTTCTTTAATCATCAAGTCCTTTATGCAATTGGTACTTGCTTTGGGAAAACCACTTAAATTAGATCAGCCTACCTTTAATCTGTCCGAGACCTTCCTTAGCGAGAATCCTTGTTGAAAGAGATATTACACTTGAAGATGTTGATGAAATTTGGCTGGGGTCTCCACATAATGGATATTGGCAATCTATTGTAATGGAACATAGACCTTTTTATTGCAATCATTGTAAAATGTTTGGTCATACTAAGGAAGGTTGTTATAGAATTCATCCTAATCTTATGCCATCTAAATATAAAGTTTGGAATTGTTGCTTGATACACAAAGAGGGCAGAATCTTGATTCTGTCACCCTTAATCACGATATTGTTAAGGGGACTCCTATTGTGGTTCAGACAACTCCAAATGTGATTCAAGATTTCTCTGCTGCTATTGAACCTGTTGAAACTTTGACTAATGCATCTGCTAAAAACAATTGTTCTACCTTGAACAACAACAACCTAGTCGATCCAGGTTTACGTTGATGGTTCGATCCTAATATTCTCGTTGAGAATCCTCTTATTGATTGTACACTCAATTACGGTTCTATCATTACAAATGCTATTGATGTATTAGATAAGGATTTGGATCTAGCTATTCTGGAAATCTTATTGCTGCTAATAATCTTTATTACGGTAATGTTGTTCTTGTTAATGAAGTATACGGTAATTTAAATTCGAAAGTTAAATTACCGTTGATGGGATTGGGAATGAAGTTGTTATCGGAGCGGAATTATCTTCTTATCGAGCTAAGGAGGTTTCACCTCGCTATTATTTACTATCCTATATTTCGGAATTCTTCGCAGAACTTGGATTCTAATTCTTCGATCGAGTCGAATGTTGTCAATACTAGATTTGAAAGAAGATTGGATGGTGCAAAATTCAAAGAAGAAGAAGGAATTAAAGCAATTATCGGTATCTAATATTATCCCCTCTAATATCGCTACTTTTTCTAGGCTTACTAGAGGAAGTAGATCTACTCATGATTAATTTTTTATGTTGGAATGTTAGGGGAGTGGCCAACCTCGGCTCCCTTAGCGAAATTTTAAGTCTCGACAGGGTTCATAAATTTTGGGTCATTGTTCTTCTTGAACCTTTGGTGAAAAAGAACTTTGATAGATTTTTAAGGAGGTTTTCTGGTTTTTCTTTTGCCTACAATTCTACTAATAAGATCTGGCTTTTTAGTAGGAAGGAGTTGAGAGTTGATATTCTTATTGATAATCCTCGATTCTTACACCTACATTTTGAGCTTGATCGATTCAAAGGATTTGCTACTTTTGTTTATGCTTCTTCTACTATTCGTTGGTAGATCCGAACTTTGGTCTCATTTAAAGGATATTGGTCAGAATATGGTTGAAGGTCTGGATAGTGGGGGGTGATTTTAATCGCATTTTGCACCCTAGTGAAAAGAAAGGAGGAAGGAATCCTAATCTTCGAGATATGCTAAATTTTACTAACCAAGTTAGTGCTGCTAATCTATTTGATATTGGGTTTGAAGGTTCTCCATTCACTTGGAGAAGAGGTTCTCTTTATGAAAGGTTGGATAGAATCTTTACTAATCAACTTTGGATTGATATGTTTAGTCTTTCCAAAGTTAAGCACTTAGCTAGACTTGGTTCGAGATCATGCTCCCTTGCTTGTTCAATTCTCTCATTTTATTAATACTAAACATCATGCTTTCAGATACTTAAATGTATGGTCTACTCACCCTACTTGTTATCAAGTTGTTAAGCATAATTGGATTCTTCCATCTAATTATTCTACTGCTAATCCTTTATTGAAGTTATGGCAACTCCATAAGTCAGTTGCTAAGGCTTTAATTAATTGGAATTGGACTGGAATTTGGGAACCTTACATATAATATTCAAAAAGCGAGAAAATTTGGTGGCCCGAGTTGAAATTGAAGTGGAAGGCTGGGAGGAAAGCTGATAAAGATCTCGTTGGATGCTAATGTTTTGCTGCGTACTGCATTGCTACGGGAAGAGCTCTTTCTTAAACGAGAAGCGACGAGTTAACCATTTACTTCATGGAGATAGGAATTCAAAATTTTTTCATGCTATTATTAAGCATAGAAGATCCATTAATACAATTCAAAGAATTAAATCTTCTAATAATTGCTGGCTTTCTACTTCTCGGGAAATTGGGGATGATGCTTGTTCAATATTTTCAAAACCTTTTCTCTTATCAAGATACCAACTACGATATCTTTTCTATTAATCTCATGCAAGCTGATTTGCGGTTGGCTAGGGAATTAAATCTATCCAGAATACCTAATGAGGATGAAATTTTATCTTCCATTAATTCTTTGGACGAGTAACAAGACAAGCTGGTCCGGATGGGTTTACTCCGATTTCTACAAGAAATTCGGCGGATTATCGGGATGGATATTGTTGAGGCTATTAAGCTTTTCTTTCGGGGCATGGATCTCCCTAAGTATTTTGTATCCTCTTCAATTATTCTCATACCAAAGGATAAAAAGAAGGATTGTTGGCAAGACTTTAGACCTATTAGCATCACTTGAACCTTTTCAAAAATCATCAGCCAAGCTTCTTGAGGCTAGAATTCAGCCTCTTATGGATACTTTAATCTCCGAAAATCAATCAGCATTTGTTAAAGGAAGAAGTATTAGTGAAAATATATTGTTAGCTCAAGAAATGCTTACGATATTGATAAGCCTTGTAGGGGTTCTAATCCGATTTTTAAATTGGATCTTTCTAAGGCTTTTGATATTATAAGTTGGTCCTTTATTCTTAAAGTGCTTTATGCTAAAGGATTCGAGTTAGCTTTCGTTGTGGACTCATTTCGAGGTGGTTAAGCAATAATTATTATAGTGTTCTCATTAATGGTGAGAGTAATGGGTTTTTTCGAGCGAGGTAGAGGCATTAAACAATGAGACCCCCTTTCTCCTTATATTTTCATATTGGCTTTTGATTACCTTTCCAAGCTTCTTAATAATGTTCAGATCACTCATCCTTATACCCAGTTTCAACACGGATCCACTCAGTCGATTTCCCACCTTGCATTTGCTGATGATGTCATAGTTTTCTGGAATGGTAGTAAAAACTCCATAAGAAGTTTAATGAAGGTTTTGGGTGATTTTGAAGAGGTCTCTGGTATGACTTTTAACAAGTCCAAGTGTCATTTTTTGTTTAGTTCTAAATTCGATGTTAATACTAAAAAGTGGATAGCAGATTTCATTGGATTTAGGGAGGCTAAATATCCTCTTAAGTATTTGGGTTTTCCTTTAATCAAAGGTAAACTTAGACATTCCCACTATGATGATGTGGTATCTAAAATTTACTGCTCAAATTCAATGTTGGACAAATTCATTTCTATCAAATGGTAGTAGAATCACTCTTCTCGAGAGTATTTTAACTACTTATCCTCTCTATATTCTTCAAATGATCAAGATGAAGAAAAGCTCACAAAAATTACTGTCCATTATATTTAATAAGTTTCTTTGGGAAGGTCATCATAGACAAATGCATTGGACCAATTGGGATAAAGTTTGTAAACCTATCGCTAGTGGTGGGTTGGGTTTTAAGAGTTTTCGGCAAATCGGCTTTTCCTTTTATTGCGAAGCAATGGATTAACTTTAGAGCCAAGAACTCCTTATTGTCTAAGTTTTTGCATGGGAAGTCTTGTTCTAATATTCATCCTACTCAAGTACAATTGAAGAATGGGGATTCAAATCCTTTGGAAGCAATTGCGAAAGTTAGAGAAGCGAGTGAACAACTTTTTGTATGGGAGCTTGGGGATGGGCAAATTCATTTTGGAGGGATAAGTGGATTTTTAATGAGTCTCGATTGATCTTAATATTCATCATTCCATTCATCATCCCATTCGGAAAGTAGGCGATTCTTGGACCAATTCGAATGGGATACTTGCTAAGCTTAGTAGTTGTGTTGATCTACGCAACCAAAAAAAGATTTTGAATATTCCTATTCGATCAGCCAAAAGAGATAAATTGGTTACAAAGATTCCACCTAATCAAAGCTTGTCTAATTTTCTATTTAGAGGTATACGTTCTACTATAGATTGGGGGAAGAAGGCTATGGAATAAATTCTTAACACCTTCCATATCTTTTTTTCGTTGGAGACTTTTCGGGAAGTTTCTTCCAACGAGATGACATTCTAAAACTTAAGGGAATTTGTGGACCTTCGATTTGTCAATTTTGTCATGCTGATGAAGAATCCATTCCTCACATATTTATAAGGTGCCTTGTTGTTCAAGAGGTATGGAAATCTGTTTTGGATAATCTTGGGCTTTCTCCCAAATTTTTTTCATGGCTTAGTATTGAGTTATGTTGGCATGATTGGAAGGATTCTACTGATTATTACATTCCTCTTATTATCTTCGGTTTATATGGATAGGAAGGAATGATGCTATTTTCAACAACGAGGATTGCTCTATCCAACATATTATCGGGAATTGTTTAATTTATGTTCATAAGGCTAGACAAATAATTAATTCTCAGCAAATTCCTGTTATTAACAAGGTCGAAGCTTGTTATTTGGAGATTACCTAAGGCTCCTTGGGTTAAAATCAATTCGATGGGAGTTTTTCTTCAATTGGTGCTTGGAATTGGGGCCATTTGCAGGGATCATATTGGTAATTGTAATTGGTTTCTCTCTGCTCTCTGTGATGGCGAGATAACGATCTTGAAGCTGAAGTTATTGCTGCTTATTGGGGTCTCAAAGCTGCCTTTATTAATAAGCATAATTATATTCATATGGAGATGGATTCATTGCTTTTAGTAAAGATGTTGTTGAATGAAGTTCGTTGTTCCATGGCACATTCTTACTTGGGTTAATATGATCTTCGAAGTTATCCTCCAGGGCTAGTTGTTATATGGAGTCATATTAATAGAGAGGGGAACCAACTCTGCAAATTGGTTGGCAGAGAGCTTCTTCTAGGAAGGAAACAATTTGCAACTCGAAGCTCTTCTTCAGAATTTTTGTCTTCTTCTTTTTCTTTTTTAGAACTCTTTTACATGGGGACTTATTGGCCATTCCTCATGTCAGATGTTTTAAGACCTCCATTATTCAATAAAAATATATATATTTTGCCAAAAAAAAATATATATATATATATATATATCTCTGTGTGTGTAAATTTAAATGTCCTTCCAAAGCGGGCGACGAGATTTCAATTCCAGCGGCCGACAGCTTCTAGTGGGCAACCCCAACCAAAACTTACAAAAAACTTTTTATACGCTGATAGCTTTTGGCTTCTCTGCTAGGGAAAATTTCTCTTTTCATACAAATCAGGAAACTTGTTCTTGCACATCGGTAATGTGTTTATGTCCCTCATAGACCAAATTACTATTCTTCCATCGATATGCTTTACCCATTTCTTTCTTGGGTAAGTACCATCGACTCTCCTTGACTTCAGGACCGCTTGTTTGAGCCATCTTTAAACAAAAGGGTCCAGGAGGCTTTAGGTTTTTATTCTTTGATCTTTTTCTGGGGACAGACACCCAATAGGTGTGTCAGAGGGTAATTTTCACCAAGAATAACGTGAGTTGTGGACACGATCCCGGATTGGGTCCCACACTCGACTCTTCCATCTCGCTCATTGGGCATGGTTTTGCCACTACACGAAACTAAGTGAAATCTTTTTCAAATCTTGAAATCCTTCTAAATTCTAATTGACAACAAAATAAGACAAAATGAAAAAAAATTCCTAGTTACAAGAAAAGTGCGTCAACTTGAGTTCTACCATTAAAACTAAAAGGCACGGGATGCCACAAATTTTCAGAAACTCTTCAAATGACAGAAACAATGACATCGCTGAAGATGATTTTCACATTCACTAGAGAACCACATCATGACAAGGCTATCCACAAGTTAGACTATCAGGATCAACAATTGAAGATGACATCAACAATATGATGGGTAATGGGTCCCAACCCTCCCACCACAGAACAATCAAAATGGATATCAACAAGGTAATGGGTCCCAACTCTCCCACCACAATAATAAATGGAGGAGAAGACATTCAAAGCGCAGAAGAAAAACAATCAAGAAAGGAATAATTCATGACAAAAAGGAAAGAATGAAATTAATGCCCTAATAACTGTGTCCTTCCCTTTAAATAATTTGGACTGGGTCCTAAGCAGATTTTGAAATGAAGCAGTGTGCTTAAAATACGAGTAACCAATTAGGGATATCACGAGTCTTTTAATTCTCTGTAGTGTGACTGGGTCCAGACTTTCGAATGAGTTATAATATCCCAGAATTCGTATTAAGAGACATTTCAGGATTATTAATTAGGGGGTTCTGACATTCAAAATCATTAAAAGAAATATGTCTTGCTAGATACAGTAATTCTCAGAAAATAAAAGGAGTAAAAAAAAATAATAAGAAAATTGAAGGGCTCTCTGAGAAGAAGCTTGAGGTGAGCACATAAATCAAAAATTGGTGTCCCAATTCAGACATTCAAAATCCTTAATATGTGCTCCAACAGATATAGTAAGCTTCAGTGGAAAAAAACAAATAAAAGGAAGAAAAAGATTGTACAAATAGCTTAATCCAAAAAAAAAGAAGAAAAAGAAAAGAAAAAGCAAAGATGCTCCCTGAGAAGAAGCTTGAGGCAGACATATAATAAAAAACTAGTGTCTTAATCCTCCCCTGATTAATAAAACTTGAAAGACTATCTTAAGAAGATTCTTCAAATATTATTCATTGAAAAAAAAGTCGAGTGATTTTATGCCTTTTGGTTGGGCGTTAATCGTCTTAGAAATATCTTTGAACAGTGAAAAATATTTCAATCAAATGAGCAGAAATTTCGAAATCAGCTTAAGCCCATGATGAAAGAATTAAAGGAAAAGGGTCATGTTATTAGCATTTAATGAAAATTTGAACCTGAAGTCATGTCTTCTGTGTCCAGCAAATACATATCCAATGTCAGATCAAAGAGCATCGACAATACCTAGCAAATACAAATCCAACATCAATTCAAAGAGCGTCAGAGTGACTCCCTAAAGACAACTTGGACGATCTTTACAAATCAGTGACAAATAACAACAACTGCTACAAACGAAGCTACAAATTTGCGACCTCTGCAGCTGTGGTGTAGCTCCAGTTAATAGACGATGACTCAAGAAGTACTGCACGTCGCAACGTTTCAAAGATAACCTTGCCCTACGAAGTACTGATGTCGCCCTTGCCTGTGACTGAGTCTAAATCTTAAAACAAATGCGATGAAATAAAAATCTACATCAAACAAAATAAACAAAAAGAAACTGAAACGAAAGAAAGAAAGCTTTTCCTTTACAATCTCGAGTACCTCACTCTTTTGTTTTCTTGTCTGCCGCTTTAGGGGCCACCCCCTATAGCATTCACATTTTCCGCTTTAGGGGCCGCTCCCCTATTGCATTTTCCTTCATCATTTTGGGGGCCACCTCCTATCGCAATGCTTCAAATTCAAGTTTTAGAGGTTGAGAATCTTACATCTGATATCGAGTCACCTGCTTCACTTACATTTCCTACATTGTCATACATTTTCCATACATTTCCTACTTGTCACACATTCTACGAACGATACGAGAGCGTTTGATTCCTTATAATTTCCATACTTTCCTACATGTCAAAAATTCTAGAATCGTTACACGATCGTCTGATTCCTTACTCTACTTTTCTGCATTTCCTACAAGTCATACATTTCCATAAAATTCCCACATTTCCTACGAGTCACACATTCTAGGATCAGTTTGTGATCGTCCCATTCCTTATTCTACCTTTTCTGCATTTCCTACAAGTCATACATTTCCATACAATTTTTGCATTTCCTATAAGTCAAACATTCTAGGATCGGTACGTGATCGGCAGATTCCTTACTCTACTTTTCCGCATTTCCTACAAGTCACACATTCTAGGAATCGGTCGATCATCGGTACGTGATCGGCCAATTCCTTACTCTACATTTTCACATATCCTACAAGTCATACATTTCCATACAATTTATGTATTTCCTATGTATTTCCTACAAGTCACACATTCTAGGATCGGTACATGATCATCTGATTCCTTACTCTACCTTTTCTGCATATCCTACAAGTCATACAGTTCCATACCTTTTCCACATGTTTGCCAGGAGGCCAATCCTCCAGTTACCCTTGAAATTCAGTGATTCAAAGAAGCTTCTAACAAGCTCCATCTTTGGGTGACCCAGCATAAACTTCCCAATAAGAGTAAGTTTAACTTCAGCATCAAAATTTTCCAGTTCTTGCTCAGTAAAGATAACAGCAAGACAGCCCACTTTCTCCTCAATTGGCCTGATAAAAGGGCAGGAAATTCTGCCAGCTGCAGCATCATGAAAACTTTGGGGAAAAATCAATTTGGCAGGATCTAAGGTAGAAGGAGCCCTCCCAACCACACCTTCATAAGAAGCCTTAGCCCAAGCAACATTGGTTTCCAGGTCAATGGGGCAAGCCATTACAACAAAGTGTAATACCTGCACCAAACCCAGAACAGACACCTAGCTAGAGAAGGAACCAGGAGAAGAAAAAGAAGAAAACCAGAAGGAGGGTCTAGACAGGAACAGACAAAAAGAGCAGATGAAAGAGAAGTTAAAAAAGTAGCCAAACACTTCCAACATGGCCAGCCACCACACAGGAACAAACAGAAAAGCTCCTCTAGAGCCAGACCCAAAAGCAAAGTTTCAATGGAACAATAGAATTTGAACCAGAAAAGGCCCGGGAAGGCCCTTCCACACAAAGAGGAAGCCATCAAGAAGCACCAGACCACCTACCAGCCAGAAGAAATCCACCACCTACCTGAGCTCCCACCAGAGCCACCACCAAAGTAGCAGATGCCGACAAAATCATGCTGGAAACCTTAGCAGAGCAAAACAAACCTCAGCCGCCATATATATATATATATATATATATATATATATATATATATATATATATATATATATATATATATATATATATATATATATATATATATATATATATATAAAGGGTACTCTCGGTTTAGATTTCTCGATGTTTGGTGCACTCGTATTAGTTTTTTAGGCTGAAGTGCCACGAGCACGGCATGTTTTGGATCACACTAGCTGCAACCCTCTTGTGAGATTGTGGAGATTGCAAAAGAATGTAGCTTTTAAACTAAGATTGTGGAATAAGAATCGGTTTGGGAATGTTTTTCGGCAAGTTAAAGATGCGAAGCCAAAGTTCATTTGTTAGAAGGCTGCTAATGATTTGGGAGGGTTTCGAGCACATGAGCTTGAAAATGCCTGACATCTCGTTTTTCCAAGCCCTGGAAAGGGAAGAGGCTTTTCTACGACAAAAGGCTGCTTGTGAATAAATACCTGCATGGGGACAGGAACTCTAAGTATTTTCATGCAGTTATTAAACACAGAAGAAAAATAAATACTATACTTAAAATCAAAGATGAGGCTGGCAATTGGGTTACTGATCAATCTTCTATTTCACAAAGTGTTGTATCACATTTTCAGAATTTGTTTGCTTGAACGACCTATATCCTCTACTTCATTTGTTTCGAGATGTTTTCGATCATCGAGATTATGTGAATCGACTGAATTTAACTTCCCTCCACGATAAACGAGGAGATAATGCGAGGCATTGCACGGCATTGATGGTAATAAAACGAGTGGTCCGATGGTTACACTTCGACATTTTATACTAAAGCACTAGGATATTGTGGGTGCTTGATCTTATTCGGGCGAGTTCATTCTTTCTTTACGGGGTCGGATCTTCCTAAATATTTTGCGAGCAGCCAGCATTGCTCTTATTCCCAAAGGCACTCGAAAAACTCGGTGGAGTCGATTTCAGACCTATCGGCCTTACTACTACTTTTTCTAAAATAATTAGCAAAATTCTTGTGGGGAGATTACAACCCCATCTTAACCGATTGATCGGCTACAGCCAATACTGCTTTTGTGTAGGGAAGAAGCTATTGCGATAATTGTCCTTTGGCTCGGGAATTGTTACTTGATATTGATAAGAAATGTAGGGGACATAATTTACTTCTCAAATTGGATCTTAAAAAGGCATATGATACTTATCAGTTGGAAATTTATTGATGCGGTACTTAAAGCTAGAGGTTTCCATCCTGCTTTTTGTGCTTTAATTCAAAGATGGTACATCCGATGCCTATTACGATTATGCTTGGTTAATGGCTGTAGATGTGGTTTCTTTAAAGCTGGTAGAAATTTGAAACAAGGAGACCCACTTTCTCCAACCATCTTCATTTTGGCTTTTGATTACTTCTCTAGAACTGCGAATCTTTGCTCAAACAATTTATCCTTATCTTCATTTTAAGCATGGTTCTTCACAGATTATAAGTCACTTGGCATATGCTGATGATGTCATCATTTTCACCAATGGAAGTAAGCTTGTTGTAAAGAAAACTTTGCAACTGACTGATCACCTACCTTGGTAACGAGTACGGGAATTAAACCAAAGGAAGTGTCGATATTTGGCTAGGAAAGTGTTCAAATATCAACGATGGTTGAAAGAGCACACGGGATTTTACTGCTGCTGATCTCCCTTGAAATATCTAGGAGTGCGAGTTAAATAAAGGAAGGAGGAAGCAATCTCGGTATGATGAAGTTGTTAGGAAGATTACATCAACATTAAAGCTGCTAGACTAATACCTTTACATGCTAATGGTGGAAGATTAACATTGCTTAAGAGTATACTCTCAACCTTTCCCCTTTATCGATTACAAATAGTTAGAATGAAAAAGAGCACTCGAGAAAATGATAGAAACAATGTTTAATAAATTTCTGCAGGAAGGCCAAACCAAACAATATCATTGGGCTATATGGAACAAGGTTTGCAAACCGATCGAAGTTTGGGGCCTAGGGTGAGAAATTTCCAACGAGATGAGCCATTTGTTCTATTGTAAGCGATGGATTAAATTCGGAAGGAAAGATACCATGTGGGCAAAATTCTTGTTTGATAAATATTGTTGGAAAGCTCACCCAAACTACGTAGTACCAAGACAAGGGGATTCTAAGCCTTGGAGAAGCTTGCTCGAAAGTTAGGGATACGACGATCGAGTATTTCTGGCGGGAAGTGGGCAAGGGGGAGGTGAATTTCTATTATGACAACTTGGATAAGAGATGGCAATTTAAATTTTACTTGCTGATTTCAATCACCAACTAATAGTTGCGGATTTACGGATGGAGGATCAATGGAATGTCAACAAGCTGAATGAAATTTTGGATGAAGAGAGCATACGACGGATCATTCAAATCCCTATTAATCCAATTATACTCGATAGAATCATACTGAAGCGATCTAATAAAATTTCTTTCAATCAAATGATTCATAGCTCATTTCAACTTTGGCACGATACTACTTGGGGGAGAAAATGCTGGACCGAGGCTTTTATCCCCCTCATGTCTTACTTCATGTGGAGAATGTTTCATCATTACCTTCCATTAGATGATATTTTAAAACTCAAAGGACTAAGACTAGCTTCTAGATGTTGGTCGTGTCGAGCTCGGGAAGAATCTTTTTCCCACCTCTTTCTCCAATGTCTTGTCACTAAACAGGTGTGGATTCTTGTTTTACAACAATTCCATCTTAACCACCTCAATTACAATTGGCTCGATTGGGAAGCATCTTGGGAGGATTTGGAAAAATGAAAAATGGTTCCATTTACCTTTAGTTATCTGTTTGGTTTGTTTGGATGCATAGGAATCATGTGAAGTATGACAACGGAACTTGTAGTATTAATCATATGGTGGCCAGCTGCTGCAGTTTTCTAAGTAAGAAGCCACCGTTGGAGCCCACAATTAAAAGAAAACCTACATTGCTTGAAGTGGTCCCTTCCACCTCCACCATGGATAAAAATAAATATAGATGGGAGTTTCACTAACTCTGCTCGTTGGAATTAGGGCGGTTGCAGAAATTCTGGAGGTAAGTTATTGTGGTACTTTCAAGTTCCTATCATCTCACTGTCAGCTCTCCACTCTGAACTCCAAGCTGCTTATTGGGCCCTGATTACTGCTAAAGCTTTGAACTACCAATTTGTCTGGATTGAATCTGATTCTCAGCAGCTGGTTAATATAATACAAGGATTATCTCCTCCTCCTTGGAATTTGGTATACCCTTACAGAACATTGCTCTCTACATTTGGCTCTCTCAACATTAAGTGGTCTCATATCTTTAGAGAAGGTAACCAACCTGCCAACTGGTTGTCAAACATGCCACTCGCGACTCAAAGGATTATTTTTGTTATTAAACACGATGATCCTTTAAAGCTTTTACTTTTGGGGATTTGATCGATATTCCCTTTATTAGATGTATGTAACTTTGTTGACTTTTGATGAATGCATTTTCTTCTTTTTCTAATATATATATATATATATATATATATATATATATATATATATATGTATATATATGTATATATTCCCAAAAGAAGGAATAAATGGTCTCATAAAAATGAATCCCCAAACATCAAAGATCTCAACTTCCCATGTAAATTCTAGGGCCATTTCATTTCTTCTACAAATATTACCTATTGGCTGACATCGATCACATGTTATAATATATCTATTAACATCCCTAAAAAGAGTAGTCCAATAGAATCCAAGTTGTAGAATTTTATCTGCAGTTTTATCAGTTCCAAAATGTCCCTCAAATTCAGAATCATGGCATGTCTGGATAATTGGTTCAAATTCTTCATAAGGCACACATCTCCTAATAACAAGATCCTTGCATTGTTTACATAAACATGGGTCATCCCAAAAGTAAAATGTGGCATCATACATAAATTTTTTCTGTTGTTTCTTTGGTAATTCGTATGGTAAAATATCCCTTACAATATAGTTCACAATATCAGCATACCACGATAAATTTCACTCCTCAAAATTATAAAGTTGTTCATTAGGAAATGTTTCTGTAATTTCATCTTCAAAATCAGATAATTCATGTTGTTCCAGCCGAAATAAATGATCAGCTACTTGATAGTCAGTTCTTTTTCTATCCACTATCATGAACTCAAATTCTTGCATTAGAAGTATCCATCTGATTATTCTTAGTTTAGCAGCCTTCTTTTGCATTAAGTATTTGATAGCAGAGTGGTCTTTATGCACTATACATTTAGTCCCAATTAAGTATGACCTAAATTTTTCAAAAGCATAGACAATCGTTAATAACTCTCTTTCAGTAGTTGTATAATTAATTTGAGCTTCATGTTGACCTCATTTTTGATGAGGTCTTCTCTTCTCTCTATATAGTACTTAGGATCTAGCCTTAGGCTTTTCCTTTGACTATCTTAGAGGATTAGAATTGGGACCCACCACTTAGAAATTCAAACCACTTCTTAACTCCCTGTAAACTCCACAGACTTGACTATAGACCCCTAATCACCTAGAGTGTTGAAATCAAATGTGAAAGTTTAAAGGATGAGTTCCTATAGGACTATTTGGCTTTAGGACTACCCTGGGTGGTCTGGTCTGGTGAAGGGCTGACCTACACACACACTGCACCTATACACTACACTTTCACACACATTCTAAAAAACACACCCATACCTAACTTGACCTCCTGACTCATAAAGGTGATTCACATGGATGGTCCTTAACCCCTAAGCCCTTGGCTAAGAGGGTTAGGAACAACATAGTGGATGCCTCAAATGAGTCCCTTCATGGCTCATGTGGGCTTGATATGGCTTCATGGCTCAACAAAAATGATTTTATTCCACTTACAATTACTCAATCTTCAATTTTCCAAATTTTCAATTTTTGACCCCCGGGACCCTACAACCCGCCTAGCCTACCCAAAGCCCTAGAAATTACCCAAAATTTTCAAAATTTCCAAATCACCCAAAATTCCCCAAAATTAACCTTGAACATTTCCTCACCAATCAAGTTGATCATCCATAGCCAAAAATACCAAAAATTCCAAAAATACCTCCTAATACCCTCCAAATACCCAAAATACCCCTCTTGACCCAAAAATCCAAAAATTCAGACAATTCCCAGAAAATTCTAGAAAATCCCAAATATTTCCAATTTCATTTTGTTCAACTACACCATGGGCCAATTTTGTCAATTTACCCTAATCTTGTCAAAACCCCCAATTTCACCCAATTTAACCCTAAGTGAACCTAATGTCAAGCCAAACCTACCCAATTGACCCAAATTCTGGTCCAATTCAATTCTAAACTTCAATTTAACATTCCCAACACCAATCTAGACCAGATCCAAGTCCAATTTGATTGACATTTGAATCCAATTTCACTTTTGGACCTTAAAGCCCAATTTGGACCCATGACCCAAACTAACCCAATTCAACTCCAATTAACCCCAAACCTTTTCTAAACCTTCCCTAACATCCCCACAAACAAACACTAACATGATTTACCCAAAATTTAGACCCAAACCCCACTCAAATTCAATCCAAAGCCAAAAAGCCCAATTTTGACCTAAACTCAAACTTAACCCAAATAAGCCCAAACCCCAAAATCAAAACCCAACCAAAGTCAAAACCTCTTTGAAACACTCCCATAAACATTTCTCAACATTAATTTTACATCAATTTGAACCCTAGCCCAACATTGGCACAAGTTAGCCCAATTTGACCTACATTGGCCCATTCACCAAAGAGGTCCAAATCCAACCCAAACCTAGCCCAAACACTTCAAATTTATTCCAAATCATTCATGAAACATTCCTAAACTAAATTCAACACTTATTGGATCCAATCCTTTGCAAAATTCCCATCCTAAAATCCATTTTAAAATCCAAAAAAAAACCCACTTCCCTAAATCACTTTAAAAGCCTACCTTCACTAAATTTCAAAGGCCCAAAGTCCATATGACACTCTTCTTCATCATGCATTCAATTAAAATCATCCCTTAAGTCCTAAATCAATCATCAAATGGTTCCAAATCAAGCCATATGCCAAATCCCATCAAATCACCCCTAAATTACCAAAATTTCTAAAATCCATTTTCATGAAATTGACCGAAGCTTTTCCCCAAGCCAAAGACAAGTCATGAAGCCACTCTTAAGCCACATGCAAGCCATGTGAGTTGCTCACATGTGACCTTACCACATTGGGCAAAAGGAGGAGGTCCTTTCTACATTCCCATAAGGTGATTAACCACTCCCATGATTCCTCTTAACCATGCTTATGCCTAATTGTGCTTGGATGGTGACTTAACCCTACCGATTATGCTTGAACCAAATCACTTTCCCTTCAACTTAAACCAAGCATTGGGTGGTGCACCTAGCCCAAAGAGATGGGTTGACCAATTTGAGCCAAAATAGCCTTCCCCCATTCCATTTCAATTCAACTCCTTTACACATGTCCATGGCCGATTGATCGCACTAAGCCCCAACCACGACCTCCCCGACCTTGAGGGTGACCGACCCCTGGCCGGCTAGCCACCACGCCGCCGGAAACCACCAGTGCCGAGAGAACCAATGTGAGCCAAAGTTTGGAATTCCCACTTCGTCGAGCCGCCCCATGCCCAATGGCCATCATGGCTGTTCTCCCCGACCTAAGCGAGCGATCCCAAGCCTTAAACCTCCCCGGGAGGCCCTCCACCCTCTCCTATTTAAACCTCACCTCCTCTCGGCCATGAGAGGTGCCGAACTCGGACCTTACCGAAACCCCGCCAAAATTGCTCCGAGACCACTCTCCATACTTAGAGCGGTTGATCCCCGAGTGACAATTTGCCCTAATCCCCACCAACGAGCCCAATTTCTCGACCGAAATTCCACCCAAAACCGGGACACTTCTCCACAATGGATCGATCCTCGAATTGATTGGTCCTACACCTTCACCGGACCGAGGGAAGAGGTCCACCAGCAAAAGCCCCCTCTCCAGGCCACCCATCTGTTCCAGACTCCAAGCTTTGTGATCGGGCTTGGTCGAAATTATACCTAGACAATTCACCAGACCAAGGGACTTCATCTGGAGCTTGCTTGGACCCAATCGAAGGTGACAAAACCCTTAGATTGAAGCCACACTTCTCTGAGCAAAGGTATGAGTTAACTCTTTATCCCGAGCTTCTGGAGATTCTCCATTTCAAATTCCTTAATTTCAATGCATGATCACCGTATAGATGTATTCGTCACTTCAAGACGAATCCATAGAGCACAAGAACACGAAAATCTGTTGAGAATTGAGTGAGTTCTTGGGGTTTTAGTGTGGACGGCTCTCGGGTGAGAACGAGCGGGGACGATGAACGGATGCCGTTCATTCCATACACGCGCGGACGGACGGCTCGGATCGGGTCGGATCGGCGGATGATACGTGGAAGGCGGGACCCGGGCTGCCGACTCGAGTGGCGGCGCCGAATGGCGGCGCGACACGCGGCGTTTCGGAGATGCCAGGATGAGTCGACGCCGCCGTTTTAAATAGAAAATTAGGGTATTTTTGATTTATTTAATTCCCCTAAACTTCAAAATGCATAACTTTGTGTAGGAAAATCGAGAAAAATAAAATAAAAATACCCTCTTGCTTAGTGAACGAGTAAAATAATGTGGAAAAGAAATCATTTAATTTCATCAAGTATTTTCTTTTTAATGATTTATTTACCCTCTCGCATTGTTTTAATTCTCCATGCATATAGGAAATTCACTATGGCATGAGACCATAGGGCTTTTGAAGCCTCCGAACTTGGGAATATTCCCTGAATTTTCCAAGGTCGAGGCCTTCCTATGAGAAGTTATTGATTTTTCAAATTCATGTTGCTGTTTTGAGCATTTTAAATCTAATAATTAGCATGTTGTGAAATAAATTCTAAGAAAATTTGAGGATGTTTCTTATGACCAGACAACCCTAGGAAAAATAGGTTTTGAATTAATCCACTTGGAATAACCCTAATTGGCTTAAACACCCAAAATAAGTCCCTAATTAATTAGAGCTAATCATACATCAAATTGACTTGAAATCAATTCTCCACTGACCTTTAGGATCAGAGGAACCCACCATAAAAATTTGAAGTCAATTGGACTTTAGCCCTACTAAATGGGTTGATTAAGCCATTTAGCCAATTTAAACTTTAAAAATTCATAACTTTCAAAATACTTTTCAAAAATTAACCAAAATTGGTTTTGGAGCCTCTATGATATTAGGAAAATTTAAGAAAATTAAAATTTCAATTTTCTAAAAAAGTTGATTTTTTGTATTATTTTAATATTTTAATAATTAAAAAAAATAATAAAAATCACAAAAATAACAAAATTCACCAAAATGCCACATTTTGAATTTTAATCACTTAGGAACAGACCCTATATTTTTCTTAGGTCCCTCTGATGAGATATTAAATTTTAAAGCCCTAAGGTAATTTTAAAATTAAAAAAAAATGTATTTTTTAGCATTTCCAATAAAATAATTCTAATAAATCAAAGAAAAATCAGAAATTGTAAAATTGATTCTCTGATTTCCTTGATATCATAGAGATTTTTGAAAAATATAAAATTTATTTTTCAACCTTTATTTTATTTTTAAATTAATTAATACTCCAAAACTCAAAATAATTATAATAAAAAGAATATAATTCAAAAAATCACCAAAATTGGTCCAAGTGGTTCTCTGGTCATTAGGAATGTCCCATAATTTTCTTAAGAACATAAACTTTTCCTTGGTCATATTATTAAATTTTCCTTGGAAATCTCTATTTTCCACCAAAAATAAGTACATAAATAAATTAAATACAGAAAAATCATATTTTCTCCTCTCATGTCTTTATTGACATATGAGTGAAGTCACATAAAAATTTCAAGTTCATTTAAGCTCAATTTAGTGAGTTATGAAATTATTAAGCTTGAAGGGCAAAATGGTAATTAAAATTTTAACCTTTAATTAAAACTTTAGGTTTAATAAAATTAAAGAGTAAAATATTTGATCCTAATATGATTTGGATGATTGAAATTTAAATAATTAAAGGGTAGAAACCTACTAAACAATTTAAAAATAATTGAAATGAACTTTAATTAAATAATTGATTAAATTTGGAAGAATAATAAAATTGGAATTATTAAAATAGGGATATTATTAGGAAGAGATTTGTTCTTTAATTTAAGAATCCCTAAATTAATCATCTCAATAATATTTAGTTCTTAATTAAAATGATAATTCAAATTTAAGATTTAAAATGCTAAAAGACTTAATCATTAAATTAAATTAAAGTTAAATTATTTAAATTAAACCCTTTTAAAATTTCAATTAAATTAATACTTTAAATTAAATCATCTTTAAAATTAAAAACAAAAATAAAATAAAATTAAATCAAATTAAATAAAATTTAAATTAAATTAAATTAAATTAAATCAAATTAAATTAAATTAAATTAAAGCATATCAAATCAAACTAAATTGAATTAAATTAAATTAAATAATAGAATCAAGTTAAAATTAAAATCAAATTAAATTAAATTAAAATTAAAACTAAACCAAATTAAATTAAATTAAAGTTAAATTAAATCGAATTAAAAATAACATCACCTAAGACATAAAGAATTCAAAAAATAAATATAAAGCAACTTGAACACTATTCCAAATTTAAACCCGTTAACTGAAATTAAATCATTAACCATTTGAACATCAATTTGCCCTCAAAAGCTTTTGTTGTCATAACTCCTAAACAGAACGTTAAATGAAGTGTTACTTCACTTATAGGATATTCAAATGTCCTAATTCACTGTGCAAGACAACAAAACTTGAATTCTCGGACGATTAATTCATTTGTATAATTAAATTCATTTGGACTTAAAACAATTCTAGCAATATTAAAAAGATGTTTAAGATTCTTCTTAAGCACTTCCTCAATATGATAGGATATTTATAAGAACAATTGAACTTAATTGTTCTTTGATGAAGAAAATCGTTCTCAAACCAAAACACAAGAACATAGACGTCATAGGAGATGACTAACATAGGATTAGGAACTTGGTAGAAAACCATAACCCTTCCCTTAGCTTTACCTAGGAACTTGCTTAAATATTCTAAATTGTGTTTAAGTACGCACAGGATGACGGGAAGACCCTCCGAGTACGCTTTTATTTTATTGCAATTTACTTTCTCGCAATTTACTTTATCGCAAATGCACTTTATTTTTCGTACATGATAAACAATCTGTTGCATGAAAACCCACACCTTTAGGATAGTCCCTAAAACCGAAACCAAAACTAAATTAAAAGTCATTACAAGATAAAATTCACCGCCACAACATTTCAAAATATAAAACAACTCAAAATTTAATCACAAACAGAACACAAAACAGCAATTACAACTAAATTAAAACGTCTTGTTGGATGATCGGGAATACCTCGGATGATGTAACCTACGTGTTGCTAACGGGATTTCCCACGGTCTAAATGAAAGTGTGGAACTCATTTAGTTGAGTTTAGCAAATTCATCCGGACTAAGTGAATCCGATAAAAATAACGATGCCGGAAGGATGGAACCGTGGGATCTTAGCCGTGTTGTTATAATCAATTTTAAGATTTGTTTTAAATAAAATATAAAAAACACTTGGAAATTAAGATTTTCTCTAAACCAAAACACTTTTCTCATCGCCCGATTTATGACTTCTATAACTAAACCTCTGCAACAACAAGGAGCTCGGAGCATGGTAGGCGACGACGGCCATCGTCATCAACGAAAACTCGAGTCTACTTCAGCAGAAACCTTCTTAGAATTAAATAACCAAGCCATAGGATTTCGAGGTAGTTTGCCTAGTGAAACATAAACCCTCAACCTTTTGTTAGGCATTTGCATTGCAAATTAAGCCCTAACCGGTCTTAGGATTCCGAGGTAGTCGTCTGATACGACATAAACCCTCACATCTTCAAGGCTATTTGTGTGATTTTATCATACAAATATAAGTCCAAATTAATTAAAATTGGTAAGATCAAAACATTAAACAAACATTAGGACTTTCCTAAATCCAAGCCAAACAATAGGATAGTTGGGAAATTACCGAAGTTCCCTTCGAATTTGTGATTTCTCCTACCTTTCTTCCTTTGAATTCCCAAAACAAAATATTCCAAACTTGATCCGTTCCCTATTGAAATTCCAAAAATTCAATCCTTTGAAAACTTAAACTTTGAAATTCTTGACAGCAAAATTACTGATTATTATCGAGAGTTTTCTTAGGTGATTCCCGTCACTTAAGATGTAATTAACTATAGAGGCTTGCCCTTATAGGGAATTTTAAGAACCTGAGTAATATAAACCCCGTTTAATGCTTTCATATTAAGCGAGGAATTTGTCGGCTTATAAAATTGGTTCGCAGAACAAACGGATGTCACAAATCTTCTAGTTTATTTAATCGAGCCCCATCACCAAACAATGTGTCTATTCTTCGAGATAGATACATAGTTTGCGATGCGGTGCTCGTTTATATAAACTATTTGGGATGTGAAATCGGTTTGATTTCATATCTTAAAATTTTCAAATTTAACATTATTTTCAAAATCAAATACTACTTTTCAAATTATTTATTTAAATTAAATTAAAAATTCGCCGACATTTTCTGTTAGGCGACCCCCCTTTTTCAAAATACATAACCTAAAAATAATGCTGATACTTCATTAAGAATTTTAATAGCGTAGCATATAACTTTTAAAATTTTATCATACATTTGTCCTAAAACAACTCAAATCGCATAATCACTAGCATCACATTTGTTCAAAAGGTTTCTCCCAATAAAGTGAAACTATTGTAGGAACAGTGATTAATTTTTCTTACAATAATTCAAAGGAATTTAAACATTCTTTATTAAAATCAATTTCTTACCTTTTTCTAAAAGTTGGCACAGAGGCTTAGTAATTTTTAAAAAATCTTTAATATATCACCTGTAGAAACCAGCATGACCTCAAAAACTTTTAATCCCTCTCATAGTAGTTTGAGGAAATAATTTCAAGATGATTTGAATCTTTGCAGGGTCCACTTCCATGCTATATTCAGAAATTTTATTGCCAAGCATAATTCCTCTAGCCACCATCAAATGATATCTCTCCCAATTTAGAACAAAATTTTCTTTCTCGTGAAACTCTATAACTTTTTCAAAATTATTTAAGCGAGTGTCAAATGAAGTCTCAAATATGGAAAAATGTCTATAAAAATGTTTATTCCATTATAAATCATATAACTAAAAATTTGCATCATATATCTTTGAAATGTTGCAGGTACGTTACATAATCCAAAGGGCATTCATCGAAAAGCAAATGTTCCAAAAGGACTAATAAATGTGATCTTTTCTTGATCCTTAGGAGTAATTGGTATTTGATAATAGCATGTATATCCATCTAAAAAGCAAAAATATTTTTGCCCAGCAAGCTTATCAGACTTTTGGGCCAGAAAAGGTAAAAGAAATTGATCTTTCCAAGAGATTAGCTAACTAGTGACTTGTCTCGTAATTGTTAATTCAATTCATTCATTCGTCTAAACTTTCACTTGACCTTTCATAAGAACACAATAAATTGGACTTACCGACGTATTATCTGAAATATGATACGTAACTCTAGCATCCAACCATTTTAAAATTTCTTTCTTTACTACTTCTCATCAATGGAGTTAATCTTCTTTGTGGATCAGATTTAGGTTTATGTTGTTTATCCAATAGAATTCTATGCATACGTGGGAAGCTTTCGTGAGGTGGAATTTATGTGGATAGCTCCAAAGTGTATCACTTAATACACTTCAAAGGCATTCTTGCAAAGAAGACGTGACAAAAACAAACCTACAACAAGAGATTCAGGTTATTGTACCTGCTTTAGGGTTTGATTGTTCCTATAAGGGTAAACTCCTATAGTTAATTACATCTTAAGCAAATGGCAATGCTAAAGAATAATCCTGATTAAGGTTGTAACTCATCTTCATAAAGTTTAAATGTCATTGTTTTCAAGGGAGGAGTTTCAAAGTCCTATCCTAAAAGTAGTGGATGCTCAAAGGCTCAAAAAGAATCTTATGAATATCTCAAACTATCGTGTAGTTTTTTGTTATTGTCAAAGGTTTAGTTGAAGTTCATCCTTCAATTTGTGTTTAGGGTAGTTTGAATTACTGACCCTCCAAAACAGAGTTAGCACATTTTAATAACACATAAAGTAAATCTTGGATGATATCTATCTTTTGTCTTCAGCAGTCCTGCAAAACAGAGTTGTCATAAAAATATTTTTTCAAATAGATTAATTTGATTTTATTATTTTTCTTGGATAACCCAGTCAAGATGCCCATGGATTTCAATCATCCTGGTTTGTTGGGTTTTCTAATCTACTTAGTCCGAGAGGGGTGAAACCTACTTTTTGTCAGCAAATATAAGTTGTTTCATTCAAGAGATCTTTGTAGACCCGGGTAGCATGTTTAAAGTTGTTTTTAGTAATCTTTTATCAATAGGATTTCATTCAAGTCTTAATTTCTTTTTTGGGTTTTAGGGGATATCATTTAAGGCTTCTTAGCTGATTAGATTTTTTTATTTCATGTTTTATTTTTGAAATTTAAAATTATCCAGACAAGATCTCATGGTTCAACCATCTGGGAGTCATCAAGGTTTGTGTTTTAATTAGTCACATGTGAGTGAAAGGTATTTTATTGGCAGTCGTAGGTTGCCTCTTCCAAGATACGTTCTCAAACCAGGTAGCATTTTATGGATAAAGTTTATGTTTTAGTGGTTATTAGGGTGAATTTTATGTTGTGTAATTTAGGTTGGTTTGTACCTTGGCCTAAATTTTCCATGACCAACATTTATCCTATAAAAATTCAAACACTCCTTAACCTTAAATCATCTAAGGAGTTGGGTTTACACTAGCCCAAGTTAGGTTGGACTAATCCGACGTGAGTTTCTAATTGATCTGAGTAAGCCCAAGTTCACCTCAGGTTAATTTCAAATTATTTTAAGTCGAACAGATTTTAAAAAGAAAAACCCAGGTTGGCTTAGTTCGACTGGGGTCAAGCTAAGCCTAATTGATTTGGACTAACCTGAGGTGGTACTGAGTAGATCCAAATCAGGCTGAGTTAACTTTGAGTTAACCTAGGTTGGGATAGGTTGACTCGATTTAAACCTCCTGATTTAAGTCAAATCAAATTTAAGTTATACTTAGATGAGTCTAAGTTAATTTGGATTTAAAGTATCCATTGATCGAATTAAGTCTAAGTTGAGTTAGACATGCGTCGATCTTTATTTAAACTCAATTCAAGTTGTACTAAAGTTAAGTTTGAAATCAAGTTTTTGATCAGCTTGGGCCATGTTAAGTTGGATCGACTTGAGATATTTGAATTGACTTGGGTAACACTAGTTTGGTGAGGTTGACTCGGGGATTTATGTTTACTTGGGTTAACCTGAATTAGGTTAGGTTGACCCAGTGGTTTAAGTTGAACTTGGTTAACCCGAGTTAGGTTGGGTCAACCCAATAATTTAATTTAATTTGGATTAAACCAAATTGGGTTGGATTAACTCAGTGATTTAATTTTATTTGGGTTAACCCTGGTTAGATCGGGTTAACCTAGAGAGTTAAGTTGATTTGGATTAACCGAAGTTGGGTCAGGTTGACCCAGTAAGTTATGTTGATTTAGGTTCACCCAAGTTAGGTAAGTTTGATCCGGTGACTTAAATTTATTTGGGTTGAGCCAAGTTAGGTCAGGTTGACCAAGTGATTTGAGTTGATTTGGGTTAACTCATGTTAGGTCATATTGAACAAATAATTTAAGTTGCTTCGGGTTGACTCGACTTCGGTCAGGTTGTCCTGGTGATTTAAGTTCATTTGAGTTACCCAAGTTGGATTGGGTTAACCCGGTGAAGTTGATTTGGGTTAACCGGTTAGGTAGAATCTGTAATTTGAGTTGATGTGGGTTAACTAGAGTTAGTTTGAGTTGACTTGGTGATTTAAGTTGAATTGGGTTAACCCGAGTTAGGATAGGTTGCTTAGTGATTTAGGTTGATTTAGTAGGTCAATGTTGAGTTAGACTTGGAATGGTTTATTTTGATCTAAGTCGAAGTTAGGTTACACCTAGTAGAGTTTAGGTTGAATAAAGTCTAACTTTGGTTACACCTAGTATGTTTTTTGTTGAACTAATTTTAAGTTAAGTTAGACCTAGATCAGATCCTTGTTGTACATGAGCTGGCTGAGGTCTGATTGGGGATCAAACATAAACTGGGCTCAATTTGGTTGGGTCCAATCTAAGTCTACCTCGATTAGTTCTAAGTTGAGTTCAGACCTAAGACAAGTTTAAACTAGTCAAGTTCGATTTGAGGAAAGCTTAGTTTATTAAGGGTGGTTTCATGATTAAAGGGGTAATCATGAATTCAGTCCGTTAAAGCCATCATTAGGTAGAGCCCTTAAGGTTCACTTAGTGTTTTAAATCAAATTTGGGGGACAATTTGGGCAAAGATGTAAAGTTTTTATTTTACTTGTTTACCCTTAGCTAGCTCCCTATTCCAGAGATATTTATGCTTACGTTTTATATATGAATTGATGCTTCTCTTTAATGATATTATAATATAGGATTCTAAGCAAGTAAACGTGTCGTTATCAAGTAATATATGAGTTGTTGATTAAGCCCTGAGTTATCAAACCCACAGGGAAAGTGTTAAACAATTGCATTTAGCTTTGATCATATATCATGACAATCTTAAAAAAAATTAAGTTTCTTTTATAAAACTTGCATCTATTGACACCTCTTAGAATCCTTAGATCCTCAGGATGGGACCGGGAATGGCAACCCCATCAAAACATACGCTATCCTTTATCCTACACATCTACCACACACACTTAAATGTTATGACTAGGACATTATATGCTACATGGTATTCTAGGCTAGGACTAGGGTGCTAGGTATTCTTTTTGATGTTTTGGCTATAGTTATCTACTCATTTGATTGACCTAGTCAGATAACACTTCTTGCACTTTTGTGTGTTTATTAAGTGTGATACATGCACAATAGGATGTTAGGGGCTATCTATTTGTAGGGAGTCATGTCTAATAGGGGAGAGCTTTCATCCCGCCTGGCATGGCTCACTAAGTTGCATGTAGATAGTTGTATACTAATCTTGTTTTCTTGTCAGTTGCTTCTTTTTTGTTTTTTAGTTTTCTTATGAACTTTCTAAGATCCTTATGAGAGTCCTATTATAGAAATATGGTATGGGCATGGGTTCTGAGGCACCAAATATGTGGAAACATATGATGAGGTCTAGGGCTGCCATTTTATGTCACATAACTTAATTCCAAATTTTGTTAATGTATAGAATTAGGACCAGGTGTGTACATATGTAGTGGCTTACAACCTTTCTCATTTTCTGGGTGCATGGCCTTCGGTTGGACTTTAAATAGGTTGCACAGCATTGACATATCATAAGTCAAAGTAAAAGGGCCTCCACATTAGGACCTGTGTAGATAACTGCATCGTATTGCATGTTTCAGGGAGAACTCTAATACACCTAAAATATTTAGTATTTTTATGCACATTTTATACTTATTTTTAATGATATTGCAATTTAATGGTAGGTATTTTGTGTTTTTATTACAGGTATGATGAAAATGGATAGTCATGATGAAAGGAGCAAAATTGGATCAAATTTGAAGCAAAAAAATGAAAAATCAAAATTTTGGCACTAGCGCCGCTGGTCCGACGCTTAGCCGCCACATCTAAAAATCAAAATTTAAATGAATTTGGCGCAAATTTCAAAGGGGATGGGATGCAACTCTTGGTGGTAACTACCATAACTTCCTTTGGGTCGCAAGTTTGCATGAAGGAGTGTGTTCCTTGGTAGATACATTGACCTTTTGGTTTACTATTTAAAGAGAGTCTTAGGAAAGATTAGGAGGCTCTTCCTTTGCATTTTGAAGGGTTCTTTCTTTCTTTCTTTTGTCCTTCCACTGCATTTTAAGAGTTTTTATTTTAGAGTAGAAGTAGAGAGTAGAAAGGCGAAAAGGGTCGGAGTAAAGTCTTCTTCTTCCCACTTCTTTTCTTTCTTTTAGTTTAGTTTTTATTGAAGTCTGAAGTCTGTATTCTGAGTCATCGGAGTTGGGAGACTTGCTCTGAGTAGTTTAGCGAAGAGTCAAAGTTTCAGAGGAACTTCCTTAGTCATGTGGAGAGGATTTTCAGATAAGTGTTTACTTTTATTCTTTATATTAATACTTGCTTTAGTTTGTTATTTTTCTTATTGTTTTTAATTTCAAATCAAAGTGTTTTTGTATTTCCTCAATACATTTTGAGTAGTTTACTTTATCTTTTTCTTTCTTAATTGGAGAAGTAATTAATTTACAAAGAATTGTTGTGGAAAGTATAAGTGTTTAAAAGTTGGAAGAAGTTGTGAAGATTGATTCTAAAAACTTTGTTTACTTCTTAATTTGGTACGTTAAGTTGTAGAATTTCTTGAGATTATGTAAGATCCAATGCGGTATTGTCTCATAAAAGTTAGTAAGAATCACATGCGATTATATAGGTGAGAATTGTAGTCCATATAATTGAATGTAATATTAGAAGATATTTTTATAAAAGGGAGTAAAATTAGAAAATTTTAGAGTGACAGGCTAAAATCCCCTAATTTGGTTTGAAATTTTGAGTTTTGTTATGAGAAGTTAGCCCCTAGGTGATGGGAATCGAGGGAACTCTAGAGTGAGAGACTGATATCGTCCCTGCTTAACCATGTTCAAAATAATAAAAATTTCAAATTAACCTATGTTCTTTATAGAACCAATTAAGGGTAAAGAACACATTTGTTTCTATCTGTCACAATAAATTTGAATACTTCCACAACAATACTTTAAGAATTATTACTACTTCATAAAAGGAAAGAAAAAGATACTCTAGTTAATAGTATTCTACATCCAGTGTTATTAGTTATTATACTTTTCATCTCTTGCTTAACATTTTATTAAGAAAATTTTAAAAGACAAATCAACTTTCAAAACTTTTCAAAATCAAGACATACTTTCAAAAACCATAAAAAAAGTAAAAAGATAATTTTTTGATTTCTTTAAAAATTTTCATATTTTCCCTGTGAGTTCGATATCTCGGTAAGGGTAAAGAACACATTTGCTTCTATCTGTCACAACAAATTTAAATACTTCCACAACATTACTTTAAGAATTATTACTACTTCATAAAAGGAAAGAAAAAGATATTCTAGTTAATAGTATTTTACATCCAGTGTTATTAGTTATTATAATTTTAATTTCATTACTTAACATTTTATTAAGGAAATTTTAAAAGACAAATCAACTTTCAAAAATTTTTAAAATCAAGACATACTTTTTAAAAAAAAATTAAAGAAAGTAAAAAGATAATTTTCTGATTTCTTTAAAAAATTTTATATTTTCCCTATGGGTTTGATATCTCAGGACTTAATCAGAAAGTCCTATATTACTTGATAAACGATACGTATACTTGCGTAGTATCTCATATTATAAAATCATAATTTTCATATCTAAATCATCAGCGCATATATTCCTAGCGGCTGAAGTTTTTGGCGTTGTTGCCTGGGATCAAGTTTTTAGCGTCGTTACATTTACAGAACAGTATCAAGTTTTTGGCGCAGTTACATTTATCGGGGATCAAACTCCCCATGTTTCTCCAGCATAGAAGCAGAATATGAAACAGTCATAACCGATCTAGATTTGACAATACTAAGGAAATCAAAAATATCGACATTTGCGGAGACTCTAAATTAATCATTAATCAATTTGGGGCAAATACATGACTTTGAAACCTCGAATGGAACAATACTTCTGTTACACTTAAAAACTACTTTAGCAAATTCCTGGTGTAGCTTTCTTCTTAATTCCGTGACGAGACAATTCTTTAGTAGATGTCTTGGCAGAACTTGCAAAAGAATTCGCTTGTCCATAAGAAGACATTATGATTTCTATAAAAGAACGACAAGTTCTTTCCCAAATTGACATAAGCAATCTGCACAAAATTGGTGAAGAAACGATAGTGACAATAATTGATGAAGAAAAGGATGATTGATGATAATCAATTATTCAATATTTACAAACCAGAAGGTTACCCAAAAATAACTATATCGCAACTCAAATAAGACAAATTGCATTGTCCTATGCTTTAGTGAATGATATTCTTTACAAATGATCTTTAAACCATATGTGGTTAAGATGTCTAAACCAATCTGAAGCTCAAGAGATTGTTGAAGTTCATTCAGGTTTATGTGGTGCACGCCAATCTGGACCTAAAATGAGGACAAAAATAAAAATAATGGCATATTAGCTGCTAAAAGAAATATCATTAATATCATATACATGGAGTGGTCTTACATCAGCCGCCAAATGTATTACATCCAACTATTGCATCTTGGTCATTTGAATATTAAGGCATAGACATAATGGGCCCTATAAACCCTCCATCATATAAAGACCATCGATTCATTCTAGCAGCTGCCGATTACTTCTCTAAATGAGTAGAAGCAATACCGCTCAGAGAGTTTAAGGAAAACAAATTGTCAATTTCTTCAAGACTCATATTGTCAATAGATTCGGAATTCCTTGAAGTGTCATATCAGACAATGGATTGTCTCTTAAAAACACAAAAATGAACAACTTTATTCAGAGGCATGGGATAGATTGGAGATATTCCACATTCTATTATCCTAAAACCAATGGTTTAGCTAAATCCTTCAACAAATCATTGGTACAAATTTTGGAAAAAACATTAATTAACATTCCAAGACAGTGGCATGAGCAATTGATAGAAGCTTTATGGGCCAATAGGACTACATACCGAACACCAAAACGGTCAATAATGTTTGCTTTGATATATGGTTCTGAGGCCATCTTACCACTTGATGTGCAACTTTCTTCTCTCAGAGTTGCGGTTACAAGCAAAATAACTGAAGAAGAAAATGTCAAATTACAACTTGAAGAACTTGAGAGTTTAAAAGGAAAGTGTCTACAAGCTCAACAAAATCTTAAATTATATCATGCAAAAATGATACGGGCCCATGACAAATTAGTTCGCCTTAGAACGTTTTGAATTGGTGAATTAGTTTTAGTTCTCCGAAGACCTATCCTCGCTCATCGAGTAATAGGTGGAAATCTTGAACCAATATGGGAGGACACGTATGTAATTGAAAAGACATATTTGGGAGGATCTTACCAATTTGTAGACTTTCAAGGAGAAGGAGTCTTACCCCCAATCAACGGGTATTTCTTAAAAAACTATTATGTTTATAAACTCAAAAAATGATGAATAAAATGACAAATAAAATTTCTGACAATTAATGTCTTTCTTTGAACATTTCCTTTTGTTCACATAATATGTGTTTGTGAACATTATTTCTCGACAATAATGAATTTCATAGTGACAAATTAAATTGAAACTTAGTCTGATATGTTTCTATTAACATGTTGCTGACAGGAAAATGTTGAACAACAGACTCTTATACACTTTTTAAAGTGGTGTGTGTTTAGCATTGGACCGTCGATGCATCGAGAAAAGATCAAGGATCCACATTGACTTTGACATGACACATATCGAGTTATTATATAATGGGTCATTGTTGTCTATTGTTGACAAAGGGGAAGCTGAAAGGGAATTGCTTGTGCTGGAGTTCAGGACCCAACGACCAGACATCACTGAAGAAAAAGTGAAACCAATGGGTTAGAAAAAGAAATCTTGACTCTGGATAATTAAATTCAGTGGTAGTCGCTGCAACTCAAGGGATCATAGAAGCATCTGTTGTGGGAGTCAATAAACTGACAACAGGATTGACTCGGGCCCAAACGGATTGAAGAAATGGAACAACGAAATGTGAAACTTATAGAGGAAGGCAATTTTGGATTTGAATTTCCGATCTCTGAAGATATGCCTAGAAAGGTATAATCTTGTTCTAGGAATAGAGAATCTAAATCCTGAAGAAGCAATAGAATGGACAGTTTGCACCGACTCCATATGCGTCTGTACTCGACCTACTGACATACAGATTATTTCTGAAGAAGAATTGAGGGTCATTCAATCTCTCAGTGGACATTCTTTCAACCAATTCAAACATCTCGATGGTCGGACAATCAACATACTGGAAGATATTAAATTATTCACAAGAGTCTTCGATGAAGATCAGCAGGCTGCCATCATTGAACATATAATGGAAGCCCGAGATCTTAGACGAGCCGGAAGCTTAAAGAAGAGGACACTTTCTAAGCCCAATAAATGGATACGCGCCAAAGGACGGGTAATTATTCAGTATGGATGTTGTTACAATTATGCTAATGATAAAGACCGGAATTTTCCTGGAATTCTACGTCATGAACAGGTAGACCTAATGCCTACAATCATTGTTCAAATCATCAGATGACTGGTAGCTTGGGATATAATACTGCATAGTTGCATTCCAGACAGCTGCATTGTCAATATTTATAAAGAAGGGATTGCATCTCGCCACATATTGATAGTCATGACTTCGAGAAACTTTTTGTATGTTGTCATTCTTGAATAGATGCTCTATGATGTTTGGGAGAGAAATAAGAATTGTAGGACGAGAATTTTGCGGGCCTTACCAGATTCCCCTTTCATGTGGATCAGTCCTAATCTTACAAGGGAATAGAGCCGATGTTGCTAAACATTGCATACCCAGTGTGAGTAGACAACAGATCCGATTACACTATGAAGAATGCATCATGACAGATGGCCGATCGGTTATAAACCTATGCCAGAACTTGAGGCATTAAAACCTTTGGAACTACCACGACTCTATGAATATCCAAACAACTAAGACAGACTTGACAGACAATGTCTTGGACTGTTAGATATTTGTGGTAGGTCTAGCAGTATCCAGGGTTACAAGGATGACAAAAGGACAATATGAGAAATTCTGATGTGATGTTATATCAACAGTTTGTAATGTTTGTCGTCTTATATATGATGTACTGTTGACTTTTTATCATTAATTTACATTATCTTCGATAGTGGAATAAAATTTTGAAAGATATTCCCCAATTGTCAATAATACATCGGCAAGTCCAAAAATGCCAAAATGAACACATTAAATTAAAATGACATAATAAACAACTCGCGACAATTAACATGAGTTTTATCCTTCGACCTATAAAGGTCAAATCCCCAGCCGATACGTTCTTCATGTGTTTTTCACACATAACTTCTGCTATTGGATATAAGATCCTTCATGACATGGAAATATGACATTCCTCTAGCACTCTCTTGAGAAAGGACATAAGTCGTATAGCATCCCTTCTCAAAATCGACATTTGACATTTCTGAGAAGTGGTATGGTGCTCAATCTCTCTCTCCAGCTATTGGATGTAAGACCCTTTCTGACACGGAAATATGAAATTCCTCTAGCTCTCTATTGAGAAATGATATAAGTCGCATAGCATTCCTTCTCAAAACCGATAATACCGACATTTGACATCTACGAAAAATAGTGTAAGACCTCATTAAATGGAATACGACATATACTCTCTCTCTTTGAGAAAGGATATAAGTCGTATAACATTCCTTCTTAAAACTGACAATACCAACATTTGACTTCTACGAGAAATAGTGTACATTTTTGCTTTTCTCTTATTATTTATATTTTTGTATGTCACTATATTATCTTTTTCCATTATATGTAAAAATCTTCCTGCATCTATAGTCTATAAAATTATCTTAATAAGGGTCTATTACGCTTCCTATTATTTTATAATACTGACTTGATATTATTACTATGGTTCTTCTCTTAGGGTTTGATCCATATGTTTTCGGTTCATGTCATATTCATCCTTGTGGCTTTCTAAAGATGACAAGGGTTCGAACAAATAGACCACTCCCCTTTATAACCACTTCAAAAACGCAGAACACAGCTTTAATTCGTTTCCTACCTTAAAGCGTAGCTAAGAGAATAAAAGCAATGATAATAAGCATTTAGTTTCATAGGATAACGGAAGCATAACATGACATATATTAAAATAAACTTACAGACATAGACACCAGGAAGAAGATATTTAGCCGCAGAGGCTTGCACACATTACAGTAGAAGAAAAATGAAGAGGGAATTCAGAGATAAGGGAATTACAATAGCGAGAGTTTCTATATATAGACATAGAATTACATTATTTCATCTCACCAATTCCGAATCTTCAAAGCTGGAAAGAGTCCCATAATTGTACCTTTAATTTTTTCAGCTGGAAAGAGGCCCATAATTGTACCTTCGTTGTCACGGGTTGTACGGCTGCATAACTTTTGAGCTGTAAAATTTTTCATAATTGTACCTGCTGTCGGTGGGAATCGTACCTGCATCTGTGGAATAATTGATTCGTCGTTGTTGGGAAGTATTTCTTGCTCAGATATTTCTTGTATTATAACTATATTCTACCGACTTTATAGTTTCATACGTATTTCTTCGATAGTTTCCTTTTCGACAATAAGGGCATTTATGCGACTTGTCTTTTTGCATTTTCTCACGGAATAATTTCTTTGCTTCTTTGTTAAGCTGCATGACATTATTTCTCTTAAGTGTATTAATCCATTTCAGATAAAGAATTTCATGTATTTTCTTCGTCGGCTGCTTACTATGGTTGTAGATGAATAATTTGTCAGAAGAATGATATACCCAGATGTTGGTTGCGTCGATTTTCTTAGTCTCTATCCATATTTGATATAAATCTTCAGCTGTCGACCGAGAATGTATAATTTCAGCTGGCTTATACTTAGGAGTGAAAGGTTCACTGCTAATTCCAATCTGTACGAGCGAGATGATTCCTCCGTCTGGATAAGTCTGATATAATTTTAAATATAAATTCCAATGTTTTAAGATTTGATGAAAAGCCTCGGTTGCTTCGATTATAGGTTTGGGTAATTCTCTGAGAAGACTGTCATCTTCTAGATAAATCATTCGGATAAGACCGCATTTGTATAATTATGATACCAATTTTACATCAGTATTTTCATAAATATATACCACTTGGGTTCTTCCAGCAGTATGAAAATAAATTTGAGGATTTATTTGTTCTTCGTATAGTGATAATTGCTGCCATTCATCTGCGATATCAGTAATCTTCTTGTAACTTTCTTGGAGTACCTTGGAGTAACTAGGAGTAATTTGGGAAGAGGAGGTTTCTGTCATTGTAATTTCATCTCTACTTTTTGAGGTTTCGTTAATTTTGATGATAGATGAATCTTTATTTTTGCTAATTAAGAGATCTGCAAAATCTCTGATCTTTTTTAATTCTGCGAGAGAAGGAAGTTCTTCATCAATATTTTCTCCGCAAAGATAGCTCTTTAGCTTTCTTAATTCGACGAGAACATTACTGGCAAGGGAAATTACGCATTCAATTTTCCATATTTGCAAATCCACAGTTTCTAAATAAGTGTTTAGTTCGAGACTGAGTTTGTCATCATTCTCGCATAATACATCGGTATTTTCTATTTCCATGTTTATTTTTTGCATAATTCACGTGATAAAACGTCAGTCAGATTATTTTTACTTCCTTCTATATACTCTATATCAAAACTATAGGCAGAAAACCAGCTTTGCCAACGAATGAGTCTCTTATTAGGTAGAGAATCAACAATTTTTCCTTTTATAAAGGAAATAGCTGTTTTATTATCTGTTCGTATTAAAAATGTTTCATTTAAAAATATTTTAAATTTTTAATTGCTTTTTAATGGCTAATAACTCTTTCTCATTTATATGATAATTTTGTTCAGTTTGGGTGTATGTTCATGATGCATATCTACATAATAATTCTATTTTTTCTCTTTTTGCTTTAAGGATAGCTTCCCATGATATTTCAGTACTATCAGTTTCTATAATTAGATAATCACCTTGTATTGGTAAGTGTAACTTTGGTAAGTTCATGCATACTTCTTTAATCTGATTTAAAGTGTTAGTATCATTATCGTTCCAATTCCATGCCATATTTTTCTTTAATTTTTTCTGCAGTGGTGCTCTTAGTTCGGCAAGATTTTTTACAAATGCTTCTGCATAATTAACACATCCTAAGAAGCACTGTAAATCTTTATGATTATTGATTTGTTTAAAATAACTTATTTTTGTTAGAATATGTTCTTGTACTTCAATAGATCCTTGATTAATGATAAGTCCTAGGAAATCAATAGTGTTAACTAAAAACACAGCTTTCGTTTTACTTAGTACAATTCCATGTTTTTGCGCTCTCTGAGCAAGTATGGATAGATATTTTAAATGTTCGGTGATATTTTCACTGAATATTAGAATATCGTCAACATAAATAAGACAAAAATGAGATAAATCTTTAAATATATTATCCATTCTTCTTTGGAATATTTGGGGTGCGTTTTTTAATCCGAATGACATTACATTCCATTGATAATGTCCCTGTGGAGTACTAAATGCGATATATTCTTTCGTTGTGCAGGTGCATTTTTATTTGCCGAATCGCGATTTACAATCTAGTTTAGAAAACCATTTAGCATTTTTGATAAGATTAATTAATACTTCTTTATTAGGTGAGTAATATCCAGTCGAATTTAGTGTTATCGTTTAATTTTTTGTAATTTATAACTAGCCTTGCTTTTCCTCTAACTTCGTTCGGCATGGTTTTTAACTAAAAAGTTCGGATTGCTATGTGGGCTCTTACTAGATTCTATTAATTTAAGATTTAATAATTCTTTAATGCGTATTTGGAATTCGTTTTTGTCTTCTAAAGTGTATTTCATCGGTTTTACTCTAATGATAAGAGCGGGATTAATAGGTTATTGAAGCAAATGGTTCATCATTATTCCAAAATTCAAGTGGGTTTTTGAAAATGTTTTGAACAAGGAATTGGCGAAAGGATCTAAGTTGTTCAAGTTTGGAGGAGGATGAATTGATGCTATTCATGCTTAATTTGTTTGTAAATAGATTGGGAAAGGATTTTTTCATACTTTGGTCTATTGGGTAATCACCGCGTTAGTTGCGGAATGTTGGTTGAGTTAAATAAGAGTTTGGGTTTTTTATTATGGGACAATTAATTGAGTAACCTTATGGTGTAACTAAGATTATTGAGTTTTCTGTTTGTGTAAATGATGAAAATGATTTAAAAAAGTTATTTCCAAGTATTATATCTGGCCCGTCATCTATGAGGCACCATAGTTTTTCTATTTTTATTAAGGTTGATTCGAGGTGGAGTAATTTATTTTCACAAACGCTACTACTACAAACATTCAATGGAAACACAACCATCAATCAATATTGGCAAAATCAATTACTCCACCTCGAATCAACCTTAATAAAAATAGAAAAACTATGGTGCCTCATAGATGACGGTCCAGATATAATACTTGGAAATAACTTTTTTAAATCATTTTCATCATTTACACAAACGGAAAACTCGATAATCTTAGTTACACCACAAGGTTACTCGATTAATTGTCCATAATAAAAAACCCGAACTCTTATTTAACTCGACCAACATTCTCGCGACCAACGTGGTGATTACCCAATAGACAAAGTATGAAAAAATCCTTTCCCAATCTATTTACAAATAAATTAAGCATGAATAGCATCGATTCATCCTCCTCCAAACATGAACAACTTAGATCCTTTGCCAATTCCTTGTACAAAACATTTTCAGAAAACCCACTTGAATTTTGGAATAATGATGAACCATTTGCATCAATAAAACCTATTAATCCTGCTCTTATCATTAGAGTAAAACCGATGAAATACACTTTAGAAGATAAAAACGAATTCCAAATACAGATTAAAGAATTATTAAATCTTAAATTAATAGAATCTAGTAAGAGCCCACATAGTAGTCCAACCTTTTTAGTTAAAAACCATGTTGAACAGGTTAGAGGAAAAGCAAGGCTAGTTATAAATTACAAAAAATTAAACGATAACACTAATTTCGACGGATATTACTCACCTAATAAAGAAGTATTAATTAATCTTATCAAAAATGCTAAATGGTTTTCTAAACTAGATTGTAAATCAGGATTCTGGCAAATAAAAATGCACCCAGACAGCAAAGAATATACTGCATTTAGTACTCCACAGGGACATGTACGGCTTATTTTTTAGGTTGGTGTATTTTATTTTGAAAAGGGGTCGCCTACAGAAATTGTCGGCGAATTTTAGATTTAATTTAAATAAATAATTTGAAAAGTAGTATTTTATTTTGAAAATAATTTTAAATTTGAAAATTTTAAGATATGAAATCAAGCTCGATCTCACATCACGAATAGTTCACATAAACGAGCACCGCATAACAAGCTCGTGTATCTATCTCGAAGAATAGACACACTATTTGGTGATGGGGCTCGATTAAATAAACTAGAAGATTTGTGACATCCGTTTGGTCCGCAAACCAATTTTATAAGCCGACAAATTCCCTCGCTTAATATGAAAGCATTAAACGGGGTTTATATTACTCGAGTTCTTAAAATTCCCTATAAGGGCAAGCCTCTATAGTTAATTACATCTTAAGTGACGGGAATCACCTAAGAAAACTCTCGATAATAATCAGTAATTTTGCTCTCAAGAATTTCAAAGTTTAAATTCTCAAAAGGATTGAATTTTGGAATTTCAATAGGGAATGGATCAAGTTTGGAACGTTTTGTTTTGAGAATTCAAAAGAAGAAAGGTAGGAGAAATTACAGATTCGAAGCGAACTTCGATGATTTCCGACTATCCTATTGTTTGGCTTGAATTTAGGAAAGTCCTAATGTTTATTTAATGTTTTGATCTTGTCGATTTTAATTAATTTGGACTTATATTCGTATGAGACAATCATACAAATAGCACTTAAAGATATGAGGGTTTATGTCGTACCGAACGGCTACCTCGAGTCCTAAGACCGGTTAGGGCTTAATTTACATGACATGATCATGCAAATGCCTAACGAAGAGGTTGAGGATTTATGTTGCACTAGGCGAACTACCTCGAAGTCCTATGGTTTGGTTATTTAACTCTAAGAAAGTTTTGCTGAGGTAGATCCGAGTTTTGTTGATGACGATGGTCGTGCTGCCCACCATGCTTCGAGCTCCTTGTTGTTGCAGGGGTTTAGTTTTAGAAGTCATAAATCAGGAGATGAGAGAAGTGTTCTGGTTTAGAGAAAATCTTAATTTCCAAGTGTTTTTTATGTTTTATTTAAAATAAATCTTAAAGTTGATTATAACAACACCGGTTAAGATCCAGCGGTTCCATCCTTCGGCATCGTTATTTTTATCGGATTCACTTAGTCCGGATGAATTTGCTAAACTCAATTGAATGAGTTCCACACTTTCATTTAGACAGTAGGAAATCCCGTTAGCAACACGTAGGTTACATCATCCGAGGTATTCCCGATCATCCAACAAGACGTTTTAATTTAGTTATAATTGTAGTTTTGTGTTCTGTTTGTGATTAAATCTTGAGTTGTTTTATATTTTGAAATGTTGTGGCGGTGAATTTTATCTTGCAATGACTTTTAATTTAGTTTTGGTTTCAGTTTTAGGGACTATCCTAAAAGTGTGGGTTTTCATGCAACAGTTGTTTATCATGCAAGAAAAGTAAATGCCATGCGATTAAACAAATTGCAATAAAGTAAATTGCAACAAAATAAAAGCGTACCTGGAGGGTCTTCCCGTCATCCCAGGCTGCACTTAAACACAATTTAGAATATTTAAGCAAGTTCCTAGGTAAAGCTAAGGGAAAGGTTATGGTTTTCTACGAAGCTCCAATCCTATAGGCTAGTCATTTCTATGACGTCTAGGTTCTTGTGTTTTGGTTTGAGGACGATTTTCTTAATCGAAGAACAATTAAGTTCGGTTGTTCTTATAAACATCCTATCGTATTGAGGAAGTGCTTAAGAAGAATCTTAAACATCTTTTCAATATTCTTAGAATTGTTTTAAGTCGAATGAATTTAATTATACAAATGAATTAATTATCCGAGAATTGAATTTTGTTATCTTGCTCGGTGAACTAGGACATTTGAATATCCTATAAGTGAAGTAACACTTCATTTAACGTTACGTTTAGGAGTTATGACAACAAAAGCTTTTGGGAGCAAATTGGTGTTGAATGGTTTGTGATTTAATTTAATTTCAGTTAACGGGTTCAAATTTGGAATAGTGTTCAAGTTGCTTTATTTTTTATTTTTGAATTCCTTTATGTCTTAGGTAATATTATTTTTAATTTAATTTAACTTTAATTTAATTTAATTTAATTTGGTTTAATTTTCATTTTAATTTAATTTAATTTGATTTAATTTCAACTTGATTCCATTATCTAATTTAATTTATTTCAATTTAGTTTGATTTGAAATGATTTAATTTAATTTAATTTAACTTGATTTAATTTAATTTGATTTAATTTAATTTGATTTAATTTCCTTTAATTTAATTTAATTTGATTTAATTTAATTTAATTTAATTTAATTTAATTTAATTTAATTTTAATTTTAATTTTGATTTAATTTAATTTAATTTGATTTTAGTTTAATTTTAATTTAATTTGATTTAAATTAATTTGATTTAATTTAATATGTTTTAATTTAATTTAATTTTATTTTTAATCTTAATTGAAAATTTAAAAGAGTTTAATAATTTAACTTTAATTTAATTTAATGGTTAAGTCTTTTAACATTTTAAATCGTAAATTTGAATTATCATTTTTATTGGGAATTAAATATTATTGAGATGATTAATTTAGGGATCCTTAGATTAAAGAACAAATCTCTTCCTAATAATATCCCTATTTTAATAATTCCAATTTTATTATTCTTCCAATTTAATCGATTATTCAATTAAAGTTCATTTTAATTATTTTTAAATTGTTTAATAGATTTTTATCCCTTAATTATTTAAATTACAATAATCCAAATCAGATTAAGATAAAATATTTTACTTTTTAATTTTATTAAACCTAAAATTTTAATTAAGGGTTAAAATTTTAATTACCACTTTGCCCTTCAAGCTTAATAATTTCATAACTCACTAAATTGAGCTTAAATGAACTTGAAATTTTTATGTGACTTCACTCATATGTCAATAAAGATATGAGAGGAGAAAATGTGATTTTTCTGTATTTAATTTATTTATGTAATTATTTTTTTGTGGAAAATAGGGATTTCTAAGGAAAATTTGATAATATGACCAAGGGAAAGTTTCTGTCCTTAAGAAAATTATGGGACATTCCTAATGACCAGAGGACCACTTGGACCAATTTTGGTAATTTTTTGAATTATATTATTTTTATTATAATTATTTTAAATTTTGGAGTATTAATTAATTTTAAAATAAAATAAAGATTGAAAAATGAATTTTATATTTTTCAAAAATGTCTCTGATATCAAAGAAATCAGAGAATCAATTTTTACAATTTTCTAAACTTTCTTTGATTTATTAGAATTATTTTAGTAGAAATACCAGAAATATATATTTTTTTAATTTTAAAATTACCTTAGGGCTTTAAAATTTAATATCTCATTAAATAGACCTAAGAAAAATATGGGGTTTGTTCCTAAGTGATTAGAATCCAAAATGTGACATTTTGGTGAATTTAATTATTTTTGTGATTTTTATTATTTTTTAATTATTAAAATATTAAAATAATACAAAAAATCAACTTTTTTAGAAAATTGAAATTTTAATTTTCTTAAATTTCCACGATATCGGAGAGGATCCAAAACCAATTTGGTGAATTTTTTAAAAGTATTTTGAAAGTTATGAATTTTTAAAGTTCAAATTGACTAAATGGCACTAATCGACCCATTTAGTAGAGGCTAACCAAGTCAATTGACTTCAAATTTTTAAGGTGGGTTCCTCCGATCCTAAAGGTCGATGGAGAATTGATTTCAAGTCAATTTGATGTATGATTAGCTCAATTAATTAGGGACCTATTTTGGGTGTTTAAGCCAATTAGGGTTATTTTAAATGAATTAATTCAAAACCTATTTTTCCTAGGGTCCTCTGGTCATAAGAAACATCACCAAATTTTCCTAGAATTTATTTCACAACATGCTAATTATTGGAATTAAAATATTCAAAATAGTGACCTAGAATTGAAAAATCAATAACTCTCCATAGGGGTGGCCTACGACTTTGGAAAATTCGGGGAATGTTCCCGAATTCGGAGGCTTCAAAGCCCTATGGTCTCATGTCATGGTGAATTGTATACATGCATGAAGAATTGAAAATGTGCAGAGAGTAAATAAATTATTAAAAATAAAATACTTGATGAAATTAAATGATTTCTTTTCCACATTATTCTCCTCTCGTTCCATCGAGCAAGAGGGTATTTTTATTTTATTTTTCGATTTTTATACACAAAGTTATGGATTTTTGAAGTTTTAGGGAATTAAATAAATAAGAAAATACCCTAATTTTCTATTTATCCACGCGGCGACGCGTCAACCTTGGCAGCTCCGAAATGCCGCGTGTCGCGCTGCCATTCGACGCCGCCATCCAACTCAGCGCTCCCGGGGCCCACTGTATCGTTCCATCTCTTCATCCGGCGCGATCCTGGCCTTCCGTCCGCGCGTGTATGGAATGAACGGCATCCGTTCATCGTCCCCAAGCGTTCTCACCCGAGAGCCGTCCACACTAAAATCCTAAGAACTCACTCATTTCTCAATTGATTTTCGTGTTCTTATGCTCTATGGATTCGTCTTGAAGAGACGAATACATCTATATGGTGATCATGTATTGAAATTAAAGCATTTGAAATGGAGAATCTTCAGAAGCTCGGGATGAAGAATTAGCTCATACCTTTGCTCAGAGAAGTGTGGCTTCAATCTGAGGGTTGTGTCACCTTCGATTGGATCCCAGCAAGCTTCAGATGAAGTCTCGTGGTCTGGTGAATCGCCTAGGTATGATTTCGACCAAGCCCGTTCACAAAGCTTGGAGTCTGGAACAACTGGGTGGCCTGGAGAGGGGGCTTTTGCTGGTGGACTTCTTCTCTTGGTCTGGTGAAGGTGTAGGACCAATCAATTTGAGGATTGATCCACTGTGGAGAGGTGTTCTAGTTTTTGGGTGAAATTTCAGTTGAGAAATTGGGTTCTGTTGGTGGGGATTAGGGCAAATTGACACTTGGGATCAACTGCTCTAAGTATGGAGTAGGGCCTGGAACAATTTTGGTAGAGTTTTGGCAAGGTTTGTGCAACTCTCCCCCATGGTCGTGAGGGGGTCGGGTTTAAATAGAGGTGGCTGGAGAGCCTCACAGGGATGGCCAAGGGTTGGGATCAGTTGCTCTGGGCATGGGAAGAACAGCCATGGTGGTCATTGGGCATGGGGCAACTCAGCAAGGTGGAATTTCAATGCTTGGCTCCTTCCCATGTCTCAGCCATGGTGTTTTCCGGCGGCCTGGTGGCCGGCCGGCGAGCATGGGTCACCCTCGGGGTCGGGAGGTCCGGGGCTTGAAGTTGGTGAAGGCAGTGGGCTTGGACATGTGTAAAGTGTTTGAATCGAAGTAGAATGGGGTGAGGGTATATTTTGGCTCAAATTGGTCAAATGCATGGATTGGGCTAGGTGCACCTTCCCATAGCTAGTTTGGGCTGAAGATAAAGTGGTTTAGGTCGGCTTAATTAGTGGGGAAGGGTCACCATCCAAGTACAATTAAGTTTAAGCATGGTTTAGTGGAGTCGTGGAAGTGGCTAATCCCCCTTAAGAGAATATGGAAAGGGCCTCCTCCTCTTGCCATCTTGGGTATGGTGAGGTGGAAAGTAGATTCCATGGCTCTCATGGCTCCCATGTGGCTCATGCATGGCTTCATGGCTCACCTTTGGCTTGGAAAAAGCTAAGTCAACTTTCATGAAAGAGGTTTTAAGGAATTTTGGTAATTTAGGAGTGATTTGATGGTATTTTGCACATGGCTTGATTTGGAATCATTTGATGATTGATTTGAACTTAGGGATGATTTTAATTAAGGGTATGATGAGAAGAATTTGTCATATGCGCTTTAGCATGAAATTTGGGCTTTTAGGAAGGTTTAAGAAAGTGGGCTTTTGGTTTAAAAATAAATTTATGGATGGGAATTTTATTAAGGATTGGGCCAAACAAATGTTGTGTTTAGTTCATGGATGTGTCATGAGTGATTTGAAGCAAGTTGGGAGTGATTTGGGTTTGAATTGAGTTGAATTTGGGCTTCCTTGGTGAATGGGCCAATATGGGTCAAATTGGGTTAACTTGGGCCAATGTTGGGCTAGGGTTGAAATTGATGTAAAATAAATGTTGGGAAATGTTTATGGGAGTGTTTCAAAGAGTTTTTGGCTTTGGTTGGGTTTTGATTTTGAGGTTTGGGCTTATTTGGGTTAGGTTTGGGTTTAGGTCAAAATTGGGCCTTTTAGCTTTGGGTTGAATTTGAGTGGGGTTTGGGTCTAAATTTTGGGCAAATCATGTAGATGTTTTGTTTTTAGGGATGTTAAGGGAGGTTTAGAAAAGATTTGGGGTTAATTGGAGTTGAATTGGGTGAGTTTGGGATAGGTTTGGGTCATGGGTCCAAATTGGGCTTTAAGGCTAAAAGTGAAATTGGATCCAAATGTCAATCAAATTGGACTTGGATTTGGTCTAGATTAGTGTTGGGAATGTTGAATTGAAGTTTAGAATTGAATTGGACCAGAATTTGGGTCAATTGGGTAGGTTTGGTTTGACATTGGGTTCACTTAGGGTTAAAATGGGTCAAATTGGGGGTTTTGACAAAAGTAGGGTAAATTGAAAAAATTGGCCCATGGTGTAGTTGAACAAAATGAAATTGGGATTATTTGGGATTTTTTGGAATTTTCTGGGAATTTTCGGAATTTTTTGGATTTTTGGGTCAAGAGGGGTATTTTGGATATTTGGAGGGTATTGGGAGGTATTTTTTGGAATTTTTGGCATATTTGGGTATGGGTGATCAATTTGAGTAATGTGGGAATGTTTGGGATTGATTTTGAAAAATTTTGGGTAATTTAGGTGATTTTGGAGTATTTCAAGGGTTTTGGGTAGGCTAGGCGGGTGTAGGGTCCCGGCGGTCAAAAATTGAAAATTTGGAAAATTGAAGATTGGGTAAATGTGAATGGAATGAAATCATTTTGGTTGAGCCATGAAGCCATATCAAGCCCACATGAGCCATGAGGGGACTCATTTGAGGCATCCACTATGTTGTTCCTAACCCTCTTAGCCAAGGGCTTAGGGGTTAAGGACCATCCATGTGGATCACCTTCATGAGTCAGGAGATCAAGTTAGATATGGGTGTATTTCAGGAGGTGTGTGAAAGTGTAGTGTATAGGTGTAGTGTGTGTGTAAGTCAGCCCTTCACCAGACCAGGCCATTCAGGGCAGTCCTAAGGCCAAAGAATCCTATAGGAACTCATCCTTTAAACTTCGACATTTGATTTCAACCCTCTAGGTGATTAGGGGTCTATAGTCAAGTTTGTGGAGTTTGTAGGGAGTTAAGAAGTGGTTTGAATTTCTAAGTGGTGGGTCCCAATTCTAATCCTCTAAGATAGTCAAAGGAAAAGCCTAAGGCTAGATCCTAAGCACTTAAAAAGAAGAAGAGAAGACCTCATCAAAAATGAGGTCAACAAATGGACCCCCAATAGGTGTGGTGAGCTGACAGAGCACACTGCGCTTATTGGTGTTGACCGAAGCGATCAACAAAACCAACACAGATGTCCAAGTGACAAAATCAGGACGAAGTAGAAGAATTTCCGCTGGGGAGTGTCAAGTATATCTCTGAGACTGGAGATCCCTGAACTCTCGCTGGGGAAAGGAAAAGGAGGTGAATCCCAAATCACATGACCTGGGAGAATTTCAATTTAGATCTTATTTTGTTTCAATTTAAGTTTTGATGTGTGAGCTCAGATTTTAGTTTGAGTTTCAATTTAGATTGAAGTTTTGTCAAAATTAATTTGAAGGGATTTGAACTTGAAATGAAAATTGGAATTTTGCGGTTTTAGATGTAACATCTTCAACCTCAAAAGAAAATTGAATTGATTAGATTGAATCATTACAATGAGGAGAGATCTCAGAGCAATGTGGTATTGGATGTAAAATCCTTAACCTCAAGAGTTTGATTTTGATGTATTTCATTGCGATAGGGGAAGGATTCTAAAGCAATGCAGTTTCGAATGTAAAATCCTCAACCCCAAGAATTTGAATTTGATGTATTTTATTGTTATAGGGAAAAGATCCTTAAGCAATGCAGTCTCAGATGTAAAATCCTCAACCCCAAAGGTTTGAATTTGATGTATTTCATTGCGATAGGGAAAGAATCCTAAAGCAATGTAATCTCAGATGTAAAATCCTCAACCCCAAAAGTTTGCATTTTGATGTATTTCATTGCGATAGGGAAAGAATCCTAAGGCAATGCAGTCTCGGATGTAAAATCCTCAACCCCAAAAGTTTAAATTTTGATGTATTTCATTGCGATAGGGAAAGAATCCTAAAGCAATGCAGTCTCGGATGTAAAATCCTCAACCCCAAAAGTTTGAATTTTGGTGTATTTCATTGCGATAGGGAAAGAATCCTAAAGCAATGCGGTCTCGAATGTAAAATCCTCAACCCCAAAAGTTTGAATTTTGATGTATTTCATTGTGATAGGGAAAGAATCCTAAAGCGATGCGGTCTCGGATGTAAAATCCTCGACCCCAAAAGTTTGCATTTTGATGTATTTCATTGCGATAGGGAAAGAATCCTAAAGCAATGCAGTCTCGGATGTAAAATCCTCAACCCCAAAAGTTTGCATTTTGATGTATTACATTGCGATAAGGAAAGAATCCTAAAGCAATGTAGTCTCGGATGTAAAATCCTCAACCCCAAAAGTTTGAATTTTGATGTATTTCATTGCGATGGGGAAAGAATCCTAAAGCAATGCAGTCTCGGATGTAAAATCCTTAACCCCAAAGTTTGAATTTTGATGTATTTCATTGTGATAGGGAAAGAATTCTAAAGCAATGCAGTCTCGGATGTAAAATTCTCAACCCCCAAAGTTTGAATATGATGTATTTCATCGCTATAGGGAAAGAATCCTAAAGCAATGCAGTCTCGGATGTAAAATCCTCAACCCCAAGAATTTGATTTTGATGTGTTTCATTGCTATAGGGAAAGAATCTTAAAGCAATGCAGTTTCGGATGTAAAATCCTCAACCCCAAGAATTTGATTTTGATCGGTAATTGATATTGCAAAGATTTGTAGTGTTGATTTGAGAAGTGTGGAATTTTGGTGTTTCGAGAATTTCATGAAAGTTGTAAAAGACTTTCATGGAAGGAAATAGATTAGGAGGGAATATGTAGATGCTAAATATCCCATTCAAAAGAGTTGATCGGAAGTTGCTGGTTTGGATTGGATACAATTCCTCGCCATCAGATTCAATCCGTGTCAATGGAATCAACAGCTTCCATCCCAGACAAGGGAGAGAGTAGAACAGATTGGATTTCACATTTGGAAGGTTGAGTTTGAATTCGATTGAGATTTGATTTGAGATCTGGAAAAATTGAATTTGAAATTTAACTGAGATTTGATTTGAAATTTATGTTCATTTTGTTTATCCTTTAACGATTCAAATTTATTTTATCGTTTATTTAATGTTCATGTGAATTTGGTGTTCATCATTTTTAGATTTTTAAGGAAAGTTTTCTTTTATTCTTTTTGTTTCTTTTCTGTTCTTTGTTCGAAGTTCATTTAACTTTAATGGTGTTTTCCGATTAACTTGCACAGAAAGAGGTGAAGGCCGAAAAATGTGACATGGTCACTTTCATTCCAATCATGTTGAAGATACATCATACAACTCGATACGGAATACATCTCATACAATCCATATAGACTCAAAACGGACTATGTATGATCTTTGTCGATCCATCCAAAAAGGTATCTGTCAGAAATCCATGTCTAAATAGTGAGGTACATGGTCAATAACATCACCTTCCAAGCCATCCTTGGCAAGGATGTCGTATGGATGTACGTTGGAGGTGTGATATTTTCCATGTAACTCACGACTCGTAGGCCGGAGGCTCTCTAGCTCCCGGTCCGGCCGGAAGTGGTAAGGTGTCTTCCTGTCGTCCATCCTTCGAAAGTAACCGAGATCCGCTTCACCGGTACTCCCGGTATGCAATGTTTAGCGACATCCGCTTCGTTGCCCTTCGGTATCATGACGGAACCTACCGGTAATGGTATCTTTACTGGCCCTCGGAACTCACCGGGCCTGCTATCCGGAGGTCGATCCGAACATGATATTACACTCGTTCGAAAAAGAAACCGTGCGAAAGGTCCGACAAAGTCGTGGTGATCATGTGCGGGGGTATGCGATCACCCTTCTTGTAAATGTTAATAATGCAGTTGTTGGGTATGCGATCGCGCGCAGTACCCTCCATGTTATCATTCTTTTTACCATCCTTTTAATGACCAACGGCATTGGATCCATCTGGCCATGACGGAGTATTCCCAGTGGGTTTCACTTCCTGTCTTCTGTGAAGTTGTAGCAGCATCCATTTTCTTTTATTCTTTTTGTTTCTTTTCTGTTCTTTGTTCGAAGTTCATTTAACTTTAATGGCGTTTTCCAGTCAACTTGCACAAAAGAGGTGAAGGCCAAAAATGTGACATGGTCACTTTCATTCTAATCATGTTGAAGATACATCATACAACTCGATCTGGAATACATCTCATACAATCCATGTAGACTCAAAACGGACTATGTATGATCTTTGTCGATCCATCCAAAAAGGTATCTGTTAGAAATCCATGTCTAAATAGTGAGGTACATGGTCAATAACATCACCTTCCAAGCCATCCTTGGCAAGGATGTCATATGGATGTACGTTGGAGGTGTGATATTTTCCATGTAACTCACAGCTCGTAAGGCCGGAGGCTCTCTAGCTCCTGGTCTGGCTGGAAGTGGTAAGGTGTCTTCCTGTCGTCCATCCTTCTGAAAGTAACCGAGATCCGCTTCATCGGTACTCCCGGTATGCAATGTTTAGCGACATCCGCTTCGTTGCCCTTCGGTATCATGACGGAACCCACGGTAATGGTATCTTTACCGGCCCTCGGAACTCACTCGGGCCTCGCTATCCGGAGGTCAGATCCGAACATGATATTACACTCGTTCAGAAAAGAAACCGTGCAGAAAGGTCTGACAAAGTCGTGGTGATCTATGTGCGGGGGTATGCAGTCACCCTTCTTGTAAATGTTAATAATGCAGTTGTTGGGTATGCAATCTGCTGGCAGTACCCTCCATGTTATCATTCTTTTTACCATCCTTTTAATGACCAACGGCATTGGATCCACCTGGCCATGACGGAGTATTCCCAGTGGGTTTCCCTTCCTGTCTTCTGCGAAGTTATAGCAGCATCCACATTGTATTGTAATTCTACCTTTCCCTGGCATCCATCTCCGGGGTTCCGAGTAAGTGTTTTCTCTTAGGCGGCCCGCTTGGCCCATTCTTTTCAAATCCGGATGCGATCCACGATTTGTTGTTGTTCGTATTCGAGAACACGTCCGTATGTAGCTCGAGGCCTTCTAGTATATTGATCCTTCGCACTCCGATTCTCTCGAAGTATTCAAAAGTTTTCTTTTAGACATTCCGCATTCTTTCCGGCTCGTATTCCGGAATAATCACGCAAATGTCGGGGCCACAGTGACGTATTGTGGGATATACGGCTCAATCCCTTCATGTTCTCCTGCATACCTCGGCTCCTCGGGGATGGTGTCCGTCAGGACATCCTCCGGGGTTGCTTCCGCAACAAGGTTATGCATTATTGGTGACTTTGTCTGGTGGCATTGTAGCCTTCTTTCTATTGTTCTTCTTAAGATTTCCCTGGTTTCTTCTGTCATCCTGGGAGTTGGCTTCCTTTCTTCAGGTTCCTGGTGAACCGGTGTCCTTGAAGTGTATGTACTGGCAGTAGCAACAGCCTCGTCGCGCTGGTCCGCTGCTAATTTAGTTAACATCATGCGGATACGGAGATTTTTATTTCTTCGTTGAGTTGCTGTGAGAGTAGCTCTTCGTACTTCCTGAATCTCTATGGGCGCGGCGTTGACAAGCCTTCCCTCTGCTATAGCGACTACAGACTTGATTTTCTTGTCTTCTTCAGTGCTTGTTTTCCTTTTCTTGCTGCTGGATTGGTGGCTTAGGCCACCCACTTTCATTATCGTCCGGTCGGGCAATTCCTCTCGGTCGACCTGGACCCGATCACTTTCCTCGTATTGCGAGCTCGCCGGTGCGAAGTCCGAGTCAATCTACTATTATCGCTCCATCTTCCACCCTCATTTCGTCGAGTGCAAGGCTTACGCCATTTCTAAAGTTCGGGACCAACCGCCCGTTTGACATTTCCCGCGAAAAGACAAGGAAAAGGATCGGGGGTTGTACTTAAGAACAAGAACATTAAGAAAATGTTTATTAAAGACAGCTTTTTTTATTACTTCTTGTATTTTTAAATTTAACAGAATGAAGTGGGATAAGATCAGGAAAGAGATTTTGATATGGAAGAGAAAACATGGAAAACTTTATTATCATGATTTTATTTATTTTAGCACATTTTTATTATCTTTGGGTTCGGACCTAGTCATAAGTAACTACTTCACCCGTGCTTCTAGGGATGAAGAATTCATTCCTTCGAAACATCAGGTAGCATAATACTTTTCAAGTATCGTCCATTGATTGAAAGCATATGTCGTTCTCCTTGGCAATTCACTAGCTGGTAGGAGCCTCCTGAGTATACTGCTTCAACCACAAACGGCCCTTCCAAGTGGGTTCAAATTTTCCTCCTATCTTGCGGTGTGCAAGGATAGGTCTCTTGAGAACGAGAACTAAATCACCAACTTTGAAGGTTCTTGGGAGGACCGATCATGTCATGGGCTTGAACCATCTTAGCTCGGTATAGTTCTAAATTCTGCCGCGCCGTAAGTCTTTTCCCTTCCGTGCTTTCCAATTCTTCTAGTCGTAATTTGGCATTCTCTTCGTCGTGATTTTGTTTGCAACTACAATTCCGAGTGAAGGAAGCTCGGACCTCTAAGGGTAACACTCGCTCGGACCCAAACACCGGAGCGTAAGGTGTAGCTTCGAGTAGGAGTTCGAAGGTTGTCCGCAGGCCCATAAGGCTTCTAATAACTTCTCGTGCCAATTTCTCTTATTATAGTCCAAAGTTTTCTTTAAAATTTGAACGAGAGTTTTATTAAAAGCCTCAGCTAGGCCGTTTGCTCTTAGGTAGTAAATTATTGAATACCGCCAGTCGATTCCGTGTCTCCTGACAAAATTGTTGATTTCTGTGCTTCTGAATGCCGACCCATTATCCGAGATAATCCTCGCGCAGCACTCCGAAACGGTAGACAACTTGGTTCTTGAAAAACCGTAGCACATGGTGTGCTTTCACTTCTCCGAGTGGAACCGCCTCGCCCACTTGGAAAAGTAATCTGTAGCCGCAAGAATGAAGCGATGTCCTTTTGAAGATGGCGGTTTCATTGGACCCACTATATCCGTGCCCCAACATTCAAATGGCCACGACGCAACTGTCGGATGTAACACATTTGGAGGTTGGTGTAGAACCACTCCGTGCACTTGGCATTGGTGACGGCTCTTCGGCGATTTTCATGCGCTCGGTCATCATCGAGGGCCAGTAGTACCCTAGTCTTTTAATTTTCATTTTCATCTTCGACCCGATCGGTGAGCACCACAGAGTCCCGAATGCACCTCTTTAACAATTTCACGGGCCTCGGACCCGCTTAGGCACCTTAGTCACATTCGATCGAAAGACCTTCCGTATAACGTATTGTTTATTAATGCGTAGGACGAGTTCTTTTCTTAATCCGATGGGCTAGCGACCTATCGTCCGTAGTTTTCCCGTTTGCGGGTAGTACTATTAATGGCCGTCTCCAAGCTTCGTGTTTTCTCGTAATCGCTGTAACCGATTCTTTTTTTCTTCCGATTTGTGTATTGTGTCTATGTCGAGCCGCGATAGGACCCGACGTCCGTGAACCGACACTTCCACCGATTCATCTTGCAAGCGAGCAAATTCTTTTGCGAGGTGAGCTAACGCATCTCGCTAAAGAATTTTCTTTTCCGGGAATTTTGTAGATCGTCACATTCGAATCGTTCCAACAACTATATGGCATACCTGGAAGTATCGCTCGAGTCTTGGCTTTAAAATTGCGTCACTGTCCGGCGATCCGTTGAATGATTAACTGTGAATCCCCGTAGATGTCGATGTATGTTATCCCCATTCGAATAGTTAATTCCGATCTCGTTATGAGGGCTTCGTATTCGCTTCGTTGTTTGTACACGGCTCCGTCGAGTGGTAGGAGTATCTTAACATCCCTCGCTCCGATGTTATAAAGATTAATCCGATTCCTGCCTTACCGAGCACTATCACTTGCGATTCTTCGTCTTTGTGTCGTCGAAGATGCTCCGTCGAAATATAATTCCCAATGTCGATCATCGGGGTCTTCTAAGCTCATTATTTGTTCATCCGGCAAGTCGTCATTGAGAGGAGATTCTCGCCGACAGAGGGTGTGCTCTGCGAGGAAGTCCGCTAAGACTTGTCCCTTTACGGCACGAAGCGGCACGAAAGTTATATCAAATTGTAATAATATCATTGACCATCTGGCAAGTCTGTCGGAAAGCGTTTGACGAGTCATCAAGTATTGCAATGGATTAAATTTCGAGATCAGGTTGACCTTATGCGAAAGCATGTAGTGCCTAAGCTTTTGAGCGGCAAAGATCAGGGCCAAACAATGCTTTTCAATTGCGGGATACCTTATTTCCGTCGGAAGTAAACGACGGCTTAGGTAGTAAAGAGCATTTTCTTTACCCTCATCATTGACCTGAGCTAACAGGGCTCCGAGAGAGTCTCGTCTAAAGCCGCGGTATAAAGTATCGCCGGTCTACCCGAGGCTGGGCTCGCTAAGACAGGAGGTGTCATTAAATATTGTTCAATGTCCTCGAAGGCCTTCCGGCATTTCTCTTCCCAAATAAATTTGGCGTCCTTTTTAACTAGTGCCGAGAAAGGCTGACACCTACCCGACAAGTTCGAGATAAAGCGTCGAAGATATGCCAGCTTCCCTTGAAAAGATCGTAGTTGTTTTAAGGTTTTGGGAGGTGGCATTTATAAGATGGCTTTAATATTTTCCGGGTCGATTTCAATTCCACGATGTCGGACAACGAATCCTAAGAATTTCCCGGAGGTGACGCCGAAGGCACATTTTAAGGGATTCATCTTAAGGTTAAATTGTCTTAATCGTTCGAAAACAATTCTCAAATCATACAGGTGGTTTGTCCTTTACTTTGCCTTTGATGACCACATCGTCCACTTAGCATTCGACTCGATTGTGGATGAGATCATCAAAAATTCTTGTCATCGCTCTCCGGTATGTTGCTCCCGCGTTCTTCGACTCCGAATGGCATCACTCGTGTAAGCAATATACTCCGATCGGCGTTCCGAATGTTGTAAGCTTTTCATCTTCTCGGAGCCATTTTTATCCGGTTGTATCCCGAAGATCCATCCATGAATGAGAATATTTCATGTGTCGAAGCAATGTCGATCATTAGTTTCGGGATCGGTAGAGGAATTCATCCTTTGGACATGCCTTGTTTAAATCTCCGAAATCCACACAAATTCCGATCCGACCATTCCTCTTTCGACCGGCACCACATCGGCTAACCAAGTCGGGTATTGTTCTTCACGGATAAATTTAGCGTCTATTAGCTTTTTAACTTCGCCTATGACTTGTTGTTCGATTTCCGGACGCATCCTTCCGGGACCTTGTTCGACCGGGACGTAAGTAGGATCCACTCCTAGCTTATGGACCGCGACCTCCGGAGCTAATCCCGGCATCTCATCGTAGTTCCAAGCAAAATAGTCTTTAAATTCCATTAATAACTCGATTATTTCTTCGAAGTCTTCTTTATCGAGTAAGGAGCTAACAAAGGTAGGTCTAGGCTCTTCGCTAGTACCTAAGTTAACTTCCGTAAACTCATCTATCGTAGATTTAATTTCTTCTTCGAACTCGGTGGAGCGTCTCCAATTTGTAAATCTTCAAATTCCTCTCGTAGTTTCCATGCGTTTTCATTAGACTCGCAAGTGACAACCAAGCAAAATTCAGCATCGTCAACCGATCCTACCGTGCCGAATCCGAGACCATGCTTTGAATCGGGTGGACGACCGGAGTTATTCCATAATTTTTCAAAATGTTGTGATTGACCTTTTGTCCATTGTCGAGGTAAGAAACCACGCTGAATTAAATTTTGAACACAGGGAGAATACCACTCAAAAGGTAATTCTATTAATTCTGATGAAGTGACATCTTCAAATTGTACATTTTTTTAGTTTTGGAAGAACGAGCACCACGGTAGAATTTGATGGGCTTTGCACCGCCGCTATGTACCTCTTTGACCACCATACCCTCGACCTTATTAGAATGGATCGGGGTTAGGGTCATAGTATGTACATAGTGGTTAATCTTCTCGTACATCGATTTATATTCTTCACTCTTTTCATCTTCGAGCGGGATCCTGAATTGCGGCTTCTTCCGACTTATTGTCGATGCTTCTTGTTTGATCTCTTTTTCTTCTTCAGAACTATCTTCCCAATCAACATTGATGGCTGGTTTCCTCTGTCCAATTGTCCTAACATCTCTGCCACGACCTCCTCCCCGGCCTCGACCTCGGATGCGAGTTGTGGAGAAACCTTCACCATCTCGCCGTAAGAGAGTGGTGAGTGATGTTGGACTAGAACTTCAGGTTCTTCGTTGTCCCGAACTTTCTTTGCTTCATTCATTATGGTATCTCTGGAGAAGATTGTTTTCTTCGGAAGTGCATAATAAGCTGCATCTTCATGGATTCCAATTTCATGTACGGAGAATGGTTGTAAGTCACATTTGATGCACTGTTCCCCTCCATCGTAGTATTTGATGCACTGATGTAGGGATGATGGTACCATCCTATTTTCATGTATCCATGGTCGGCCCAGTAGAGCGTTGAACGACTTTTCTGAATCAATTATGTGAAATTTTGCGGTTGTCTTTGCCAAGTCACTGGTCTTCATTAGCAGCGTTATTGATCCGAGGGCTCTTTCTCCTTTCTGGTTGAATCCTCCTAATAACATTTTGTCGGCTTCGAGCTCGCGAGCATCAATTTCCAAATATGCTAGTGTTCGAAGACTCATTATATTGATTGATGCTCCTGGATCCACCAATACTCTGGAGAGTGTAAATTTTCCGATTGTAACTGAAATATACAACGGTCGGTTGTGGTCTGCTGTCCCAAGTAGTAGGTCATTGTCCGTGAAGGTAACACCTCGTTGTTCCTTTAACAAGCAAACCTCATCTAAGGAATCTCCGTCATTTGAGCTAAGCAAATTTCTGGATCAAGTAAGGCCTTGATCAGAGCTTCTCTCATCTCCTTTGATAAGATGAGAGCGTCGTAGATGCTTAGTTTGGTCGGTAGTTTCCTAAGATGGGCTAGCACGTTGTAGTCCACTTTATTTCCATGTGTCTCGATTTCTTCCCGAATGGGAATTTCTTCTGTCGGGGTTGATTCTTCTTGAACAACCACCTGCTTTCCTTTGTCCTTTGGACCCATTCTCGGAGATAGAACTCTTCCACTTCTTAAGTTAACTTCTGTAATTTCTTCTGACTCTAGTATTGAGTTTGCTGGTGTTTCCTCCTGAATCGGAACGACAGGTTCTTCTGGATTAGCTTCAGAGTCTGAAGGCTCTAACTCTATTGTGACTGGAACTCCTCGAAACTCGCAAATAGATTCGTTGCTTGTTGAACTCTCGTAGCCTCCTTGATCGATGTCTTCTTCATCATTGTGATCGTCGAGATTGTGTATGATTTGAGAATTGTTATTTGTATCGGAATCGACGTCCGGATTAGGTTGATTGTCGCTAGTTACGTAATCGTTAGAAACAGTCAAAAAGTAGCCAACGCCATAACCCTTATCATTATAAGATCCCACCGGAGTGAGCAGATAATCATACAGAGTCGGAGGTTCCGAGGATTTCTCCCCCGAATCCGAAACAACTATCCTAGGATAAGCAGCCCCTAGTCTAGCCTTAGGAGCCTCGGTCTGCTCTTCTTCGTTGATTTTCTTCTTTTCTTCAATCGTCTCTTGTTGAGGTGGTCTTCTATCGCAAGTGATAGTGTCGACTTAACAGGTTTCGAACTCTGAATTGAGGCTCGCACTGAAGCGATTTGGATGTGATCCAAAATCTTTTTCGAAGACCTTGTCCAAGCGGTAGCCCACCCATCATCAGTCGCATAGGGATCTATCGGAACAATGAGATCAATCGAGACAACATTGACGGAACCTCCTTTCTGGGGTTCCTTCATGTACTCCTTCGGGATCGTTATATTCCCTTTCCGAAGGTTGTCGTTGAGCCAACTTTTGAAGGTAATACAATCTTCTATCTTGTGTCCAAGCATCCGGTGGTAAGGGCAAAAGTTGGGATCACCTTTCTTGTCGACTTCTTCCGGTCTCTTAGGTTACGGCGAGTTGGAAATCCGGAGTCTTCATCGGACTACGGAACATTTTCGACATCTGCCTCGTTCTTGAACGGGTACTCCCTGCTCGGAAGCTCCCTTAACGTACGTTGCGGACGAGGCGGTTGTTCATCTTGTTGAGCTGAGCGATAGGCTGGGTCGGGGTTGTTGATAGTCCGTTGAGGTTGCTGTGGCCGTTCGACGATATTTGTATCGGTCGCTTGCCTTTGTCGATTGCTTGCAACAATCCGGACTTCTTTTCAAAAGTTTTCACGTGCTTCTGCTTGTACTGTTTTGTCGGTGAAACTTAATTGCTTCGCCTCCTCTTGCAAGCTCCCGGCCTTGCTTAACAATCTTAAAAGTCTTAATAGTAAATCCCTTGACGAGAAGTGCTATCGGGCCGTGAATGCTTTTAAGTAAGATGCCGACTGCATGCTGTTCTTGTAGTTGTGGCTCACACTTCATACTTAGGTTCCTCCATCGAAGTATGCAATCCACCAAAGTTTCGTTCGGCTTCTGCTTTTCTACCACTAAATCACCTATAGTGATGTGGTGCTGAGCTCCGGCAAATCGCTTGATGAAGAGGTTCTCTAGTTCTGAAAATGTCTTCACCGAACCATTCGGTAATTCTGCATACCAATCAAAGGCGATCCCTGACAGGCTGCTGACAAATTGTCTGAAGAGTAAGGCATCACTCCCGCCGACATTGCAACAACTAACACGAAAATGTGCAACATGCTGCCGAGGGTTTCCAGTTCCATCAAAGGTCTTGAACAGAGGTGGTACAAAGCCTTTCGGGTATTGGACAGCGTCGAATTCTTCAAGGTAAGGTCTACCCGTCCGAATGGATGTCCCGCTCTTTGATTGTGCCAAGGCTTCTCGCACTTGCTTGTTCCACCAAGCTCTTGATATCCTTTTCCGAATCATGCTTTGTGTTAGATCCTTCTTTAGCGATCATCCCCGTTGACGGGCGTAATCTCCTTTCCTCCGTCTACGATGTGAATGACCTCCGGGGTGTCTCTCTTTGGGGTTGCACTTGACTGCGGAGAGTGGCTAGGGCTACTGACCATCTCTTCCATCCTTTTTGCCATTTGGGCGATCGTATCATCTTTCTCTTGAAGCTGCCTCCTCATTACTTCCGGCTCCTCTCTTTCGCGGCTACGGGAGCACCTTGTGAAGGCGACGAAGCTCGTGTTTCGACCATGTTAATTTACGCATACTCATCATCCATGAACTCGACGAATCAATCTCATCTCCGAATTTCTCTTCTCTTTCCTTTGCTAATCGTCGAATATCGGTCCTCAACTTTTCCATAGCATCCTCACAGTGGTCTTTCTGCGCATTCTTGCGGTTATCGTGTGATAGGCTGTCGGGTTCCATTCTCGTGAGTCCCCTTTCTTTGCGGTAGCACATTCTTCGGATTCAAGTCTCTCGACGAGACTTTCCTTCTCGAGTCTGTTGTTTCGATCTTAATTGTCCGGTAGTGGGACGCCATACCATCCTTCTAGCGACGGAAGGTTCAGGACCGGATGGTGCTGTCGGCCAAATGCTTTGGAAGGTGGTATCCTCCCTAATTTGTAGTCCTGAAACAATGATAGGCGGACTAGCATTCATCCTCTTATTTGGCTTTTCTACAACGATAGCAGGTTCTACTCGCGACCCAAGAAGGGATTTGACTGGCACCCGCCCTATCCTTCTTAAAATTTCTGATACAGGGCACTTTTCCTTCTTTGCTAACTTCTCTATCAAAGTTTGCAGTCGAGTAAATGGCGTAGTTCTAGTCCTTTTCTTGCGGCTATCGTTGTAATATACGGGTTGAGGCAATGCGGCGGCAATCTTGCGAACATTTTCTTCATCCTCTGCGGCGGAGAGGGATGGAACTCGCTTCCTCCCAAAAGTGGTATGTATTCGAGCGGCGGTGTATATTCGGGCGGTTCGGGATTTCCTCCGGGAAAGCAACTTCGACGGCTACGGCTTCTCACAGTGATCCTTCACTACTGTTCCTTCTTTGGGTCCGTGTTAGTGATGGAATTCTCGAGCCGGACCCGATTTCAAAACAGAAGGTCTCACGGGAAGGTCCGTACCCTCCACGGTAACGGGTTCACCATAGTTACGGATTTCCTTTCCCTTTAATTTGGCGAAGCCGGGGTAGGTGCGAGAGACAACTAGACCGGTGGGGGTAGCAACAACGGTCCTTCTGTGGACGGCGGTACTCCTCTCGGTTGGAATCTTTTGCAGAGGAGGGAATTCGTGAGTTGACTTGAGGTTGAACTCAATCAACGGCTTCTCAGTTTTCGATACTTTGCTTGTGAGTGAAAAGAGAGTGATGTCGGGGATTTTGATGTCGGTGTCCCTGAATCCTTGTCCGAATCGAATGATTCCATTATCAGGCAGTTCGTCCTTGAACACGGCCAGGTCGAGTCCGTTGACGAAGGAGAAGATCAGTTTGGGGCTTCCATTTCGCGAGGCGATTCCAAGTGTTAGTCCCGAATCGTGCTTCTTCTTGTCGTACAACTTATGACGAAAAGAAAGAGTCCGAACACATTTCTATTTATCTTAGTATATTTGTGGTATTAAAGGAAAATTGTCTTTTCAAAAAAGATTTGTTCGTCAGGAAAGAGAATTTTTTGAAAGAAGGAGAGTTGCAGGAAGGGTAAAAGGAATTGATTAGGAACTGGAAAAGGAAGAGAAAGTCTTGCAGAAACTTCTCGACCCGCAAGACCGCTCCTAAACTAATACCTATTCGGGGTCCACCCCACCTCAGGAATGAGGGAAAAGGATCTCGGAACCTCTCCGTTTAGGGGAGTCTAAACAGTGGCTCCTAAATCCGAGAGAATGTTGGCTATACTTGTTCAAGGTAGAAATGAACATAGTATTCCAACGGAAAAAGAGTGGTTTGATCCATTAGGAACATGGATACACTACCGATTTTTGAAAGCAGAATTGTCTGATTAAAATGGAGAGAGAAATTATCCCCAGCGGAGTCGCCAGAAATTGTACGGCTTATTTTTTAGGTTGGTGTATTTTATTTTGAAAAGGGGTCGCCTACAGAAATTATCGGCGAATTTTAGATTTAATTTAAATAAATAATTTGAAAAGTAGTATTTTATTTTGAAAATAATTTTAAATTTGAAAATTTTAAGATATGAAATCAAACTGATCTCACATCCCGAATAGTTCACATAAACGAGCACCGCATAACAAACTGTGTATCTATCTCGAAGAATAGACACACTGTTTGGTGATGGGGCTCGATTAAATAAACTAGAAGATTTGTGACATCCGTTTGGTCACGCGAACCAATTTTATAAGCCGACAAATTCCCTCGCTTAATATGAAAGCATTAAACAGGGATTATATTACCCGGGTTCTTAAAATTCCCTATAAGGGCAAGCCTCTATAGTTAATTACATCTTAAGTGACGGGAATCACCTAAGAAAACTCTCCATAATAATCGATAATTCGCTCTCAAGAATTTCAAAGTTTAAGTTCTCAAAAGGATTGAATTTTGGAATTTCAATAGGGAATGGATCAAGTTTGGAACGTTTTGTTTTGAGAATTCAAAAGAAGAAAGGTAGGAGAAATTACAGATTCGAAGCGAACTTCGGTAATTTCCCGACTATCCTATTGTTTGGCTTGAATTTAGGAAAGTCCTAATGTTTATTTAATGTTTTGATCTTGCCAATTTTAATTAATTTGGACTTATATTCGTATGAGACAATCATACGAAATAGCCTTGAAGATATGAGGGTTTATGTCGTATCGAACGACTACCTCAGAGTCCTAAGACCGGTTAGGGCTTAATTTACATGACATGATCATGCAAATGCCTAACGAAGAGGTTGAGGATTTATGTTGCACTAGGCAAACTACCTCGAAGTCCTATGGTTTGGTTATTTAACTCTAAGAAAGTTTTGCTGGAGGTAGATCCGAGTTTTGTCGATGACGATGGTCGTGCTTGCCCACCATGCTCCGAGCTCCTTGTTGTTGCAGGGGTTTAGTTTTAGAAGTCATAAATCAGGAGATGAGAGAAGTGTTCTGGTTTAGAGAAAATCTTAATTTCCAAGTGTTTTTTATGTTTTATTTAAAACAAATCTTAAAGTTGATTATAACAACACCGGTTAAGATCCCACGGTTCCATCCTTCCGCATCGTTATTTTTATCGGATTCACTTAGTCCGGATGAATTTGCTAAACTCAATCGAATGAGTTCCACACTTTCATTTAGACCGTGGGAAATCCCGTTAGCAACACGTAGGTTACATCATCCGAGGTATTCCCGATCATCCAACAAGACGTTTTAATTTAGTTATAATTGTAGTTTTGTGTTATGTTTGTGATTAAATCTTGAGTTGTTTTATATTTTGAAATGTTGTGGCGGTGAATTTTATCTTGCAATGACTTTTAATTTAGTTTTGATTTCAGTTTTAGGGACTATCCTAAAAGTGTGGGTTTTCATGCAACAGTTGTTTATCATGCAAGAAAAGTAAGTGCAATGCGATTAAACAAATTACAATAAAGTAAATTGCAACAAAATAAAAGCGTACTCGGAGGGTCTTCCCGTCATCCCGAGCTGCACTTAAACACAATTTAGAATATTTAAGCAAGTTCCTAGGTAAAGCTAGGGAAGGGTTATGGTTTTCTACCAAGTTCCTAATCCTATGACTAGTCATTTCCTATGACGTCTAGGTTCTTGTGTTTTGGTTTGAGGACGATTTTCTTCATCGAAGAACAATTAAGTTCGATTGTTCTTATAAACATCCTATCGTATTGAGGAAGTGCTTAAGAAGAATCTTAAACATCTTTTCAATATTGCTAGAATTGTTTTAAGTCCAAATGAATTTAATTATACAAATGAGTTGATTGTCCGAGAATTCAAATTTTGTTATCTTGCTCAGTGAACTAGGACATTTGAATATCCTATAAGTGAAGTAACACTTCATTTAACGTTCTGTTTAGGAGCTATGACAACAAAAAGCTTTTGGGGGCAAATTGGTGTTCAAATGGTTTGTGATTTAATTTAATTTCAGTTAACGGGTTTAAATTTGGAATAGTGTTCAAGTTGCTTTATTTTTCATTTTTGAATTCCTTTATGTCTTAGGTGATATTATTTTTAATTTAATTTAACTTTAATTTAATTTAATTTAATTTGTTTTAATTTTAATTTTAATTTAATTTAATTTGATTTAATTTTAACTGGATTCCATTATCTAATTTAATTTAATTCAATTTAGTTTGATTTGATATGATTTAATTTAATTTAATTTAACTTGATTTAATTTAATTTGATTTAATTTAATTTGATTTAATTTCTTTTAATTTAATTTAATTTGATTTAATTTAATTTAATTTAATTTAATTTAATTTAATTTAATTTAATTTTAATTTTAATTTTAATTTAATTTTATTTAATTTGATTTTAATTTAATTTTAATTTAATTTGATTTAAATTAATTTGATTTAATTTAATATGTTTTAATTTAATTTAATTTAAATTTAAATTTAATTTTATTTTTAATCTTAATTGAAAATTTAAAAGAATTTAATAATTTAACTTTAATTTAATTTAATGGTTAAGTCTTTTAACATTTTAAATCTTAAATTTGAATTATCTTTTTAAGTGGGAATTAAATATTATTGAGATGATTAATTTAGGGATCCTTAGATTAAAGAACAAATCTCTTCCTAATAATATCTACTATTTTAATAATTCCAATTTTATTATTCTTCCAAATTTAATCGATTATTCAATTAAAGTTCATTTTAATTATTTTTAAATTGTTTAATAGGTTTCTATCCCTTAATTATTTAAATTTCAATCATCCAAATCAGATTAAGATCAAATATTTTACTTTTTAATTTTATTAAACCTAAAGTTTTAATTAAGGGTTAAAATTTTAATTTCCACTTTGCCCTTCAAGCTTAATAATTTTATAACTCACTAAATTGAGCTTAAATGAACTTGAAATTTTTATGTGACTTCACTCATATGTCAATAAAGACATGAGAGGAGAAAATGTGATTTTTCTGTATTTAATTTATTTATGTAATTATTTTTTGGTGGAAAATAGGGATTTCCAAGGAAAATTTGATAATATGACCAAGGGAAAGTTTCTGTCCTTAAGAAAATTTTGGGACATTTCTAATGACCAGAGGACCACTTGGACCAATTTTGGTAATTTTTTGAATTATATTATTTTTATTTTAATTATTTTAAGTTTTGGAGTATTAATTAATTTTAAAATAAAATAAAGATTGAAAAATGAATTTTATATTTTTCAAAAATCTCTCGATATCAAGGAAATCGGAGAATCAATTTTTACAATTTTCCGATTTTTCTTTGATTTATTAGAATTATTTTAGTAGAAATACTAGAAATATATATTTTTTAAATTTTAAAATTACCTTAGGACTTTAAAATTTAATATCTCATTAAATAGACCTAAGAAAAATATGGGGTTTGTTCCTAAGTAATTAGAATCCAAAATGTGACATTTTGGTGAATTTTATTATTTTTGTGATTTTTATTATTTTTTAATTATTAAAATATTAAAATAATACAAAAAATCAACTTTTTAGAAAATTGAAATTTTAATTTTCTTAAATTCCCTAATATCGGAGAGGCTCCAAAACCGATTTTGTGAATTTTTGAAAAGTATTTTGAAAGTTATGAATTTTTAAAGTTCAAATCGACTAAATGGCACTAATCGACCCATTTAAGTAGAGCTAACCAAGTCCAATCGACTTCAAATTTTTAAGGTGGGTTCCTCCGATCCTAAAGGTCGGTGGAGAATTGATTTCAAGTCAATTTGATGTATGATTAGCTCTAATTAATTATGGACCTATTTTGGGTGTTTAAGCCAATTAGGGTTATTTTAAATGAATTAATTCAAAACCTATTTTTCCTAGGGTCCTCTGGTCATAAGAAATATCACCAAATTTTCCAAGAATTTATTTCACAACATGCTAATTATTGGAATTAAAATATTCAGAATAGTGGCCTAGAATTGAAAAATTAATAACTCTCCATAGGGGTGGCCTCTGACTTTGGAAAATTCAAGGAATGTTCCCAAATTCAGAGGCTTCAAAAGCCTTGTGGTCTCATGACATGGTGAATTGTATACATGCATGGAGAATTGAAAATGTGCGGAGAGTAAATAAATTATTAAAAATAAAATACTTGATGAAATTAAATGATTTCTTTTCCACGTTATTCTCCTCACGTTCATTTGAGCAAGATGGTATTTTTATTTTATTTTTCCGATTTTTCTACACAAAGTTATGGATTTTTGAAGTTTTAGGGAATTAAATAAATAAGAAAATACCCTAATTTTCTATTTATCCACGCGGCGCCGCGTCAACCTCGGCAGCTCCGAAACGCCGCGTGTCGCGCTGCCATTCGACTCCGCCATCCAACTCAGAGCTCCCGGGGCCCGCTGTATCGTTCCATCTCCTCATCCGGCGCGATCCTGGCCGTCCGTCCGCGCGTGAATGGAATGAACGGCATCCGTTCATCGTCCCCAAGCATTCTCACCCGAGAGCCGTCCACACTAAAATCCTAAGAACTCACTAATTTCTCGATGGATTTTCGTGTTCTTATGCTCCATGGATTCGTCTTGAAGAGACGAATACATCTATACGGTGATCATGTATTGAAATTAAAGCATTTGAAATGGAGAATCTCCGAAGCTCGGGATGAAGAATTAGCTCATACCTTTGCTCGGAGAAGTGTGGCTTCAATCCGAGGGTTGTGTCACCTTCGATTGGATCCGCGCAAGCTCCGGATGAAGTCTCCCGGTCGCAGTGAATCGCTGAGTATGATTTCAACCAAGCCCGATCACAAAGCTTGGAGTCCGGAACAAGCTGGGTGGCCCGGAGAGGGGCTTTCTTTGGTGGACTTCTTCTCTTGGTCGCGGTGAAGGTGTAGGACCAATCAATTTGAGGATTGATCCTCTGTGGAGAGGTGTCCTGGTTTTGGGTGAAATTTCGGTTGAGAAATCGGGTTCGTTGGTGGGGATTAGGGCGAATTGACACTTGGGGATCAACCGCTCTAAGTATGGAGTAGGGCTCGGAACAATTTTGGCGAGTTTTGGCAAGGTTTGTGCAACTCTCCCCCATGGCCGTGAGGGGGTCGGGTTTAAATAGAGGTGGTGGAGACCCTCGCGGGGATGGCCGAGGGTTGGGATCGAGCTGCTCGGGCATGGGAAGAACGGCCATGGTGGCCATTGGGCATGGGGCGACTCGACGAAGGTGGAATTTCGATGCTTGGCTCCTTCCCATGTCTCGGCCATGGTGTTTTCCGGCGGCCGGGTGGGCGGCCGGCGAGCATGGGTCACCCTCGGGGTCGGGAGGTCCAGGGCTTGAAGTTGGTGAAGGCAATTGGGCTTGGACATGTGTAAAGTGTTTGAATCAAAGTAGAATGGGGGTGAGGGTATATTTTGGCTCAAATTGGTCAAATGCATGGATTGGGCTAGGTGCACCTTCCCATGGCTAGTTTTGGTTGAAGATAAAGTGGTTTAGGTCAGCTTAATTAGTGGGGAAGGGTCACCATCCAAGTACAATTAAGTTTAAGCATGGTTTAGTGGAGTCATGGAAGTGGTTAATCCCCCTTAAGAGAATATGAAAAGGGCCTCCTTCTCTTGCCATCTTGGGTATGGTGAGGTGGAAAGTAGATTCCATGGCTCTCATGGCTCCCATGTGGCCCATGCATGGCTTCATGGCTCACCTTTGGCTTGGAAAAAGCTAAGTCAACTTTCATGAAAGAGGTTTTTAGGAATTTTGGTAATTTAGGAGTGATTTGATGGGATTTGGCATATGGCTTGATTTGGAATCATTTGATGATTGATTTGAACTTAGGGATGATTTTAATTAAGGGTATGATGAGAAGAATTTGTCATATGGGCTTTAGCATGAAATTTGGGCTTTTAGGAAGGTTTAAGAAAGTGGGCGTTTGGTTTAAAAATAAATTTATGGATGGGAATTTTGCGAAGGATTGGGACAAACAAATGTTGTGTTTAGTTCATGGATGTGTCATGAGTGATTTGAAGCAAGTTGGGAGTGATTTGGGTTTGAATTGGGTTGAATTTGGGCTTCCTTGGTGAATGGGCCAATATGGAGTCAATTGGGTTAACTTGGGCCAATGTTGAGCTAGGGTTGAAATTGATGTAAAATAAATGTTGGAAAATGTTTATGGGAGTGTTTCAAAGAGGTTTTGGCTTTGGTTGGGTTTTGATTTTGAGATTTGGGCTTATTTGGGTTAGGTTTGGGTTTAGGTCAAAATTGGGCCTTTTAGCTTTGGGTTGAATTTGAGTGGGGTTTGGGTCTAAATTTTGGGCAAATCATGTTGATGTTTTGTTTGTAGGGATGTTAATGGAGGTTTAGAAAAGATTTGGGGTTAATTGGAGTTGAATTGGGTGAGTTTGGGTTAGGTTTGGGTCATGGGTCCAAATTGGGCTTTAAGGCAAAAGTGAAATTGGATCCAAATGTCAATCAAATTGGACTTGGATTTGGTCTAGATTGGTGTTGGGAATGTTGAATTGAAGTTTAGAATTGAATTGGACCAGAATTTGGGTCAATTGGGTAGGTTTGGTTTGACATTGGGTTCACTTAGGGTTAAAATGGGTCAATTAGGGGTTTTGATAAAAATGGGGTAAATTGACAAAATTGGCCCATGGTGTAGTTGAACAAAATGAAATTGGGAATATTTGGGATTTTCTGGAATTTTCTGAGAATTTTCTAAATTTTTTGGATTTTTGGGTCAAGAGGGGTATTTTGGGTATTTGGAGGGTATTGGGAGGTATTTTTGGAATTTTTGGTATTTTTGGGTATGGGTGATCAATTTGAGTAATGTGGGAATGTTTGGGATTGATTTTGAAGAATTTTGGGTAATTTAGGTGATTTTGGAGGATTTCAAGGGTTTTGGGTAGGCTAGGCGGGTGTAGGGTCCCGGAGGTCAAAAATTGAAAATTTGGGAAATTGAAGATTGGGTAAATGTTAATGGAATGAAATCATTTTGGTTGAGCTATGAAGCCATATCAAGCCCACATGAGCCATGAGGGGACTCATTTGAGGCATCCACTATGTTGTTCCTAACCCTCTTAGCCAAGGGCTTAGGGGTTAAGGACCATCCATGTGGATCACATTCATGAGTCAGGAGATCAAGTTAGGTATGGGTGCGTTTCAGGAGGTGTGTGAAAGTGTAGTGTATAGGTGTAGTGTGTGTGTAAGTCAGCCCTTCACCAGACCAGGCCATCCAGGGCAGTCCTAAGGCCAAAGAGTCCTATAGGAACTCATTTTTTAAACTTCCACATTTGATTTCAACCCTCTAGGTGATTAGAGGTCTATAGTCAAGTTTGTGGAGTTTGCAGGGAGTTAAGAAGTGGTTTGAATTTCTAAGTGGTGGGTCCCAATTCTAATCCTCTAAGATAGTCAAAGGAAAATCCTAAGGCTAGATCCTAAGCACTTAAAAAGAAGAAGAGAAGACCTCATCAAAAATGAGGTCAACAGGACATTATCAATGGAATGTAATGCCATTCGGATTAAAAAACACACCCCAAATATTCCAAAGAAGAATGGATAATATAGTTAAAGATTTATCTCATTTTTGTCTTATTTATGTTGACGATATTCTAATATTCAGTGAAAATATCACCAAACATTTAAAATATCTATCTATACTTGCTCAGAGAGCGCAAAAACATGGAATTGTACTAGGTAAAAAGAAAGCCGTGTTTTTAGTTAATACTATTGATTTCCTAGGACTTATCATTAATCAAGGATCTATTGAATTACAAGAACATATTCTAACAAAAATAAGTTATTTTAAACAAATCAATAATCAGAAAGATTTACAGTGCTTCTTAGGATGTGTTAATTATGCAGAAGCATTTATAAAAAATCTTGCCGAACTAAGAGCACCACTGCAGAAAAAATTAAAGAAAAATATGGCATGGAATTGGAACGATAATGATACTAACACTTTAAATCAGATTAAAGAAGTATGCATGAACTTACCGAAGTTACACTTACCAATACAAGGTGATTATCTAATTATAGAAGCTGATAATACTGAAATATCATGGGGAGCTATCCTTAAAGCAAAAAGAGAAAAAAATAGAATTATTATGTAGATATGCATACGGAACATACACCCAAGCGAACAAAATTATCATATCGATGAGAAAGAGTTATTAGCCATTAAAAAAGCAATTAAAAATTTGAAATATTTTTAAATGAAACATTTTTAATACGAACAGATAATAAAACAGCTATTTCCTTTATAAAAGGAAAAATTGTTGATTCTCTTCCTAATAAGAGACTCATTCGTTAGCAAAGTCTGGTTTTCCGCTCTTATAGTTTTGATATAAAGTATATAGAAGGAAGTAAAAATAATCTGGTCGACGTTTTATCACGTGAATTATGCGGGAAATAAGCATGGAAATAGAAAATACCGATGTATTATGCGAGAATGATGACAAACTCAGTCTCGAACTAAACACTTATTTAGAAACTGTGGATTTGCAAATATGGAAAATTGAATGCGAAATTGCCCTAACCAGTAATGTTCTCGTCGAATTAAGAAAGCTAAAGAGCTATCTTTGCGGAGAAAATATTGATGAAGATCTTCCTTCTCTCGCAGAATTAAAAAAGATAAGAGATTTTGCAGATCTCTTAATTAGCAAAAATAAAGATTCATCTATCATCAAAATTAACGAAACCTCGAAAAGTAGAGATGAAATTACAATGACAGAAACCTCCTCTTCCCAAATTACTCCTAGTTACTCCAATGTACTCCAAGAAAGTTACAAGAAGATTACTGATATCGCAGATGAATGACAGCAATTATCACTATACGAAGAACGAATAAATCCTCAAATTTATTTTCATACTGCTGGAAGAACCCAAGTGGTATATATTTATAAAAATACTAATGTAAAATTGGTATCAGAATTATACAAATGTGGTCTTATCCGAATGATTTATTTAGAAGATGACAGTCTTCTCAGATAATTACCCAAACCTATAATCGAAGCAACCGAGGCTTTTCATCAAATCTTAAAACATTGGAATTTATATTTAAAATTATATCAGACTTATCTAGACGGAGGAATCATCTCGCTCGTACAGATTGGAATTAGCGATGAACCTTTCACTCCTAAGTATAAGCCAATTGAAATTATACATTCTCGGTCGACAGTTGAAGATTTATATCAACTATGGATAGAGACTAAGAAAATCGACGCAACCAACATCCGGGTATATCATTCTTCGACAAATTATTCATCTACGACCATAGTAAGACGTACCGACGAAGAAAATACATGAAATTCTTTATCCGAAATGGATTAATACACTTAAGAGAAATAATGTTGCGATTAACAAAGAAGCAAAGAAATTATTACGTGAGAAAATGCAAAAAGACAAGTCGCATAAATGCCCTTATTGTCGAGAAAAAGGAAACTATTGAAGAAATACGTATGAAACTACGAAGTCGGTAGAATACGGTTATAATACAAGAAATATTTGAGCAAGAAATACTTCCCGATGACGACGAATCAATTATTCCATAGATGCGAGTACGATTCCCACCGACGAGCGAGTACAATTATGAAAAATTTTACGACTCAAAAGTTATGCGATCGTACAACCCGTGACAACGAAGGTACAATTATGTGCCTCTTTCCAGCTGAAAAAATTAAAGGTACAATTATGGGACTCTTTCCAGCTTTGAAGATTCGGAATTAGTGAGCTGAAATAATGTAATTCTATGTCTATATATAGAAACTCTCGCTATTGTAATTCCCTTATCTCTGAATTCCCTCTTCATTTTTCTTCTATTGTAATGTGTGCAAGCCTCGCGTGCCTAAATATCTTCTTCCTGGTGTCTATGTCTGTAAGTTTATTTTAATATATGTCATGTTATGCTTCCGTTATCCTATGAAATTGAATGCTTATTATCATTGCTTTTATTCTCTTAGCTACGATTTAAGGTAGGAAACGAATTAAAGCTGTGTTCTGCGTTTTTGAAGTGGTTATAGAGGGGAGTGGTCTGTTTGTTCGAACCCTTGTCATCTTTAGAAAGCCACAAGGATGAATATGACATGAACCGAAAACGTATGGATCAAACCCTAAGAGAAGAACAGTAGTAATAATATCAAGTCAGTATTATAAAATAATAGGAAGCGTAATGGACCCTTATTAAGATAATTTTATAGACTATAGATGCAGGAAGATTTTTACATATAATGGAAAAAGATAATATAGTGACATACAAAAATATAAATAATAAGAGAAAAGCAAAAATGGTAGACCTTAAATGGAATACAGCATCTACTCTCTCTTTAAGAAAGGATATAAGTCGTATAGCATTCCTTTTCAAAACCAACATATCGACATTTGACATTTCTGAGATATGGTATGACATCCACTATCTCTTCTGTTATTATATATAAGGCCTTTTCTGACATTGAAATATGACATTCCTTTAATTCTTTTTTTGAGAAAGCATATAAGTCGCATAGCAGTCCTTCTCAAAATTGACATACTGATACTTTATATTTTTGAGAAGCGGTGTAAGACTTCCTTTTATGGAATATGGCATCTATCTTCTTTTCAAATATTAAAAATAAGATTTCTTTGATATTAAAACTATTTTTAATTGACAAATTTTTTATGTTATCCAGACCGTTTCAGTCAACGCCAACATGTGCGACATACTTATTTAGTATTTCACACATATTGGGGGCACATTTGTTGACCTCACTTTTGTGATGATTAGTTCTAGAAAGGAAGTCTACCAATATAGACCTCTTAAAGGGTTACTAAACCTTAAAATCTAAGACGGAATCCTAATGAAGCCCTTCTAACTCAAAAAAATTATGACATCCTAAAATGATCAGATCAACAATGAAATGCCCTGATCTATTCACCAAGTGACCTAAATGGTCAAACTTAGTCAAAATAGTCAATTCATGGCCCAATGACTACCAATCTCATGACATAAATGGTCAAACTTGGTCAAAATGGTCAACTCATAACCCAAGGACCACCACATTGACTCAACCCAATGACCTAAATGGTCAAACTTGGCGAACCAATGACCACCACGTTGACCCATAGGTCAACCCCATGACCTAAAAGGTCAAACTTGGTCAAAATGATCAGCTCATGACCCAACGACCACCACATTGACCCATAGGTCAACCCCATGACCTAAATGGTCAATTTATGACATGATGACCACCACATTGACCCAATGTCAACCTCATTTACCACAAAGTCAACCTAAACACCAAATTGATCAAATCTGACTCATCTGATCAATTTAAGGCATTAAAATGATCAAACATGATCATTTGGTCAACCCTAGTCAAACCTAGGTCCCATTACGAAAATTACTGACCCCATGATTAAATTAACCATGAAAAGGTTAAGTAAATCACTTGGGTCAACCCTGGATCTTGACTGGTCAACCATGGTCCACCACATTGACCCAATGTCAACCTCATCGATCACCAAGTCAACCTAGACACCAAATTGATCAAATCTGACTCATCTTATCAATTTAAGACATTAAAATGATCAAACATTATCATTTGGTCAACCCTAATCAAACCTAGGTCCCATTACCAAAATTATTGACCCCATGATTAAATTAACCAAGACAAGATTAAGTAAATCACTTGGGTCAACCCTGGATCTAGACTAGTCAACCATGGTCCACCATGGTAATCATGGTCAACCCTGGTCAACTTGTAACAAAATACACAATTTTGGACCAAATTAATAAAATTGGTCAAATGGTCAACATCCAAGATCACTTTGACCAATTTTTAAGTTAATATTATGATTTCACACATTTTTAATTAATTACATAATCAATTGAAAATGAAATTATAATCAAATAACCCAAATTTAAATTTAAACTCATGACATCATACATGACATCAAAATCTCATAATTGATTTTTGAAATTAAATTTAATTTATGGGGAGTCATAGATGGGCCACCCATGACTCATTAGACTCATCACGACATAAAAAATACCCCAACCAACCCATTAATCATAACCTTTAACCAAGGTTAAAATTAATCATGACATCATCTTGAAGGAAAAGTATGTGTCATGCCATCCTAAAATGAAGAATGACATGTATGCTTAGGTGGAGGACACCTCAAACCCTAGCCAATGGAGAAGAGGCTTGGCTTAGATCACCATTACATCATGGGATGAGCTCATAAACACCAAAATTTTGAAAATTAAGAAAATGGAGGTTTATGTGGCATGCTTTTACAAAGCCATGGATGACATGTTGAATGAAGGATAACTTACTCATTTTGAGTCACCATAAACCTCTTCCCCACCTAATGGACATGAACCAAATCCATTTCATTAAATGGAAAGTTCATCATGGCTACTTATGGAAATAAGACAAAAAGGAGTTTTGTGTCAATATTCCCTCAATTTAAAGCATTAATCACTTATTTCCATGAGGTGAGGTGGCCAGCCAATCCATTTGACATCTCAAGCATCTCATGGATTCACCAATGGAAGTGAAACATCACTTAAACCACTTCCATTACCATGGTTAAAAGACCATCATGACTAAGCCATGGGAATGATGGAATGAAGCTTAAGTGTTACCTTATCTTGATTCCATTGAATGAGCCGGAGAAATTTCATGGGGGAGGTAAATTCGGCTCAAACAAGAGAGGCTAGAACACCTCATGGAGCATCCAATAGAAGAAAGCCAAAGCCTTAGGTTAAAATTTCACCATGAGTAAGCTTGGCATACATATGCTTGGGGATGCTCAAATGTGATAATTCTCAGCTATGAGACTTATCTATAGTCATTATTAGCATGATAGAATCTCCCCCAAGTGAACCCAAACCAGCCTAAGCTAATCCATGGCCTCCAATGCTATAATTAGAGGCTAAACCGAGAGCCTTTAAGAAGAAGAGAGACCCAACCGCACTACCCCATTCCAAAAGCTTTCAACAACAAACTTCGTCCTCATCCCATAGGCAATGATTCTCCATAAAATCAAGCCTTCAAAACCACTGTCCTCTCCCAATTTAACCACCCTGAAACACCCAAAAACAGGACACCTATCGGGTCCTACATAAACCTACCTCAATCTTCAAATTAACAGTTCCTACACCTTCCCTACGGTGTACGAAGAAGATTCCAATCAAAATTGGATCTTCCCGAAAGCTCCAACCTAGTTCCTCATCAGACCGTGACCCAACTTTAGTGAATTCCTACTTAGACCCAATTTCACCCTAAATTGGACATACCAGGAGCTTTGCAAGGACTAAATGATCGTTCCTGTCAAATTTGATTGAGGTTTCACATCATCAAACTATGGTATGGCCAAAATAACTTAATTCGTACTCGATCTGAGCTTTTATGAAGTTAAGTGATTCAAACCATCCATAAATCCGTATGGAAGAGTTCGTCTTGCCACGATGAAGCTCATGGAACAATCCCCATGAAGTTTCATTAAGATCCGAGTGAGATCTTACGCTCATATTACGAACATTTCACGGGAAGAACCAGAAGGGGAAGACGATCGAATGGCGTCCATTTCCGTGTTTTGAAAATGGACGACATAGATTGTGTCAGGCTGCTTATCCGTCCATAAGAAACAGATTAAACAGCGGGCCAGGTCAGAGCTTGCGTGGAAAGCTTGACTTATCCCGCGGCGCCGCATGTGAGCTCGACGGATCCAAGGATCTAGTCAGCGCTTGCGTTCAGAAATCTTGGAAAATTCATATCTTTGTATAACAAAATCATAAAAATAAATTAAAGATACCCTTGGATTCAGGGAGACAAGGAGAAAATTATGGAACCAACATTTGAAATTATTATTTTATATTTAATTTTTAATTAATTAATTAATCTCTTGAGTAATTTAATTATTAAAAATTATTTATAATTCCAAAAATTCTCAAATTTTTACAGATCAATATTTTCATCCTTAGAGACATTCCCTGATTTATTCAAAACTAGAAAATTTTCCTATGGTTCAATTTCCATCAAACTTTGTAATTATTTTTAAAAATAATTACAAAAATTACAGATATACAGTTTTAGTGGATCCTAGCCAATTTTACGTTCGCATAATGACCATCATCTATTTTTGTTTTTTTTTATTATTTTTATGATGCCAACCTCAAGCTTCTTCCCAAGAAATTTTCAAATTTTTGTTCTGTTCATTTGCTTATTTTTCTTTATCTTTTTCTCCTCAGAATTACTATATCTAGTTGGCAACTTTTTATTTTCTAACTTTTAAAATGTGAAGAGGGTCCGGCCCGCGCACCAGGAATCTCACTTCTTTCCACTCGACTAATGCCACTAACGGGACACCCCTTCTCAAAACATCAGCTGTAAAGGAGAAGTCACAGACCTAGGGTCACTAGACCGATGCTGTCGGATGAGTCGAGAAATTATTGCACAAATCTAGCATGAATCTAAACTTACACCGTGCTAATTTCATGTTCAGTATATTACTAAATTCAAACTCAAAATAACTTTGTATCTGTAAAAATGCGGCACAAGTGTTTTGTATGCGGGGTTTTATCCCTATGTGGCACCACAAGATTCAATTACAATCAGAGTCCTATGATCGAGTGATTTGTTGCCAAATGACACCATTATATTACAGTTATTGTTATAACTCGTATGTTCCCCAATGATATTTAATCTTTTGGGTTATGAATCATAGGGTATATTTGATAGGGCATACAACACTCCATAAGCTAAGGTCGACTTAGATTAATCTCATTAGACAAAGAATATTCACCTTAGATTTACAAAATTCGCTTAAACAAAGCGATACATAGTTGCTAACAAAGATCATCTTGTCAGATTTGGTAGACTACCCCGCCTATGTCTACGTAGATCAAAGACTACGCCAACCAGGGATGATAGAACCATGAGAAATTGATCATGTGTGTCATTATTTCCCCACCATCTACTTTTTAGGTCACGGTGATAACTTCAAAATATTTTAAAATTTAAATATATTACTACTATATACTAAGTAATCAATTTCTTAATGACTAATCATAATCAAAAACATTCTCCCATCATCAAGAGAAGTAATTAAACATAAGGGCACATATGAAAAACCAAAAACCCTATTTAAAATCCTTGATCTTATAGGTTATATTTATATTGCCTGGTTCTTAATTGGACATGTGTGTGTGGGCTCTAGGTATGCGTGCTAGTTTGAGGAAAAGTGTTAACATGGGAATAATGTTTTTGATAGTCAAGCCAAAAAAATTTAGTGATATAGTTTAGTTTGAGGTTTCATATACATTAAAAGCACAATAAAATCGCCCTCTCAACACGCACTACTTAGCGAAAAAAATTGCGTACATAAACCGTACGCAGGAGCTGCGTGCGGAATGGGGTACACGGAGATTACAATCGGGTTACAATCGGGTTACAAGCGAGCTGTAACCCCTTTGTACCCTCCCTGTAACTCACTTTTAACCTACGCGTTCATATTGTAACCTTTGTAACCTACAACTAGATGAAATAGGAGTGCGCAATGGGGTATACAATCGGGTTACAATCGGGTTACAAGCAAGCTGTAACATTTTTGTACCCTACATGTAACTCACTTGTAACCTGCGCGCTCATATTGTAACTTTTATAACCTACAACTAGATGAAATATGAGCGCGCAATGGGGTACACAGAGGTTACAATCGGGTTACAAGCGAGTTGTAACCCCTTTGTACCCTCCATGTAACTCACTTGTAACATGCGCCCTCATATTGTAACCTTTATAAAATAGGAGCGTGCAGGTTACAAGTGAGTTACATGGCTCACTTGTAACCCGATTATAACCTCTATGTACCACATTCCGCATACAGCTCCTGTGTACGGTTTATGTACGCAATTTTTTTCCCTACGAAACAGGAGAAAATTTTAAGCAGTTTCTACTGAAGCTACAACATTGGTTTTATTGTTTTCCATAAAATCAGCTCTTATCCGATTTTCATAAAACTCTAAAAAGTTCATAAATTTTCAATACAAGCAGATGAATTGAGCATACCATTTCCTTGCAACTTGAAAATTAAAGTAGCACTAGAAACACGAGCTATATTCCAAATATTGAAGAAAAATATACACCTTATTCACTTACATGTTTTGAATTTGCAGCCTCGTTCACCTGGCTTACACTGCAAGCATTACAATCATTAAATTCGATGAAGTTTGAAATGGAACCAGTTGCCTTAATTCTATTTGAAATATCAATTTCTTCCTCTCCCCAAATTTCTGCATCTGACTCTGAATGTAGGGTGAGAAGATCATCAGAAGAATAAGGACAAGATCTGCAGAATGTGTCATCATCAGATTCTGAAACACCATCCAACGGAGGTTGAAATGATTCAGAAAGTAATTGAAATGATGGAAAAATAGCGTTGCCCGTGTTTCCTTCTTGCTGACTACTAAGAAATTCAAGATTCAGATTGGGGGCGTCTGAGTCATTCATTGGTTGAAGAGAGAATTTCATATGTTCCAGAGGTGGAGACTGATATCCTGAAGAATCAAAACTGTTAGATACAAGCTTCTCTGAAAATCCATGTGCAGAATCATCCTTGTTTCCCAATTTATGTAATGTAACCGAAGATACTGCTAGTTTGGTCCTTTTTTTATCCATGCTATTAATTTTAGTATTATGTAATTTGTCGACATTATTGCTCATCAGTTCATATAATGGGCCAATACCAATCATTGGTGATTTCCTTTGAAGGCTACTTACAAGAAACCTATGTGCAAGGCTTGAAAAGCCTACTGACATGCTGATATTTCTTTGTTTTGATAAATTATTCTTGGTATGTATATCAGCTTCAGAAGAAATAATATCACCTTCTTTTCCCTGAACTCTGACAATTTCTGAACCTGTGTCATTAAAGTATGCATTTTGAGCTTTGTCAAGCTTACAAAATGAAGAAGCTTGAATGGAGCCTTTAGGACGTTGCTTGGAGAGCATAGAATCACCTTGGTCATCAGATATTTTACCCATAGTGACATCTCTTTGGGGGTAGGATATTAGATTCAATTTATCAGCCTCGAAAAACAGTTTTTTTGATTCATTTCCACTAGATAAAACGTGCGGTTGTGAGTTTGCAGCTGATCCGTCATCATAATTATCTTCACCCATATGAGCATTTGGAACACAAATATCTAAAGGTTTTGAAGGTTCAAGTCCCAAAAGACCTCCATTCGTCCATATATTTATTAATGATTTTCTAAAAGAGTCAACTGGAAAAACTTGAGACACTACAGTTGTGGCTGCAGTAACATCAGAAGATAAGATCACTGGTTTATTAGTTAAATGAGCTGATGCAATGCCACGGGGATCTTCAAAATCATTTCTTGGCGAAGAATCATTAATGGGACATCTGGAGCTAGCAACATCATAACTAATGGTTGATAAACTTAAATTGTCCACATTATTAGAAATAATCAGACCACGTAACATTGAGGAAGCATAAGCATCTGAGGAAACACAAGAAGCAAAATGAGTATCAGAATTGGGGCCATCAAAATTTGAAGTAGGGTTCACAGTTTCCATACTGATTTGATATTCAGTCTCTTGGCAATTTGAGTTATTCATTGACTCTGTTCCCTGTTTAGTTTGGTGTTTGCAAAGCACCTCTTTTCCTTTTGCAGACTTTGCACAAGAATCACCAACAGAATCCCGAGTCAAGTATTCTTCAGGTGGAATACCATCAGTGACCACAGCCTGCGTAGTAGGAAAGATAAACCCAGGACAAGGACCACTGTTAAAAAATGCCAACTGTGTTTCAAAATCGGAGTCATCCAATTTTGAAACAGCAATTACATTCTCCATACTGCTTTGATATTCATTGCCTTGACAATTTGAATCAACTGTTGACCCTGATTCCTGTTTAGTTTGGCGTACACAAAATACCTCCTCTTCACTAGCAGTTTTAGCAGAAGTTTCACTGAAATAATCCTGAGACAAGGATTCTTCAGGAGGAATCTCATCAACGACCACAGCCAGTGCACTAGAAATGATAACTGGAGGAAAGGAAGCACCGTCACGAGATACTACATCAATTTTAGAATCCGGGCAAACCAGTGTTGAAGCAGTAATCACCTTTTCAGTACTACGTAGAGAATCTGTAACGAGACAATTTGAATCAGCTCTTGACTCCATTTCCTGTTTAATTTGGCTTTCACAAAGTGCCTCTTCTTCACCAACAGTTTTAGCAGAATTATCGCCAAGAGAATTTTGAGACAACAAATCTTCAAGCGGAATCCCATCAATGGCTACAGCTTCCGGTAATGGATCGATAACCCCAAGGAAAGAAGTGTTGTCAATCCTTTCAGAGCCATTTTTCATTGTAAAATCACAAGTCAGACTTTTAGATACCGAATTTCTAAAAGAGTAAAGCAACATATTGTCAGATTCGGCAGGGCCTGATGACTGCAGATGATCAAAAATAACTTGAAGAGGGAATCTTTTTTTCAATGAAGTGTGAGCTTCATGAGCAATTCCACTATCTAAACAATCTAACCTAGGGGAGGTGACCGCCAGAGTTTGACTAATTTCACATTCCATCCCATTATAATTCATATGAGGCAATAATATCACTTCTTGCTCATTCTCATACTCAAAATTTGTTTGAACCTTAAAGTCCAATGCTTTAGTGGCATCCATGTGCTTATCTAACTGACTCGTGATTTCATTAATTTGGCATCCCTCTGTAGAAGGCACTTCCATCTTTATGGTAACTGGCAAAACAATTTTTTGGCCATGAATTTCAGAATCATCCATTTCATTCAGCCAATTTGTAGTATCAAGAGTTACAGATAACAAATCCGGATCTGGTTGCCTACAAAGAATGATGCCATCAGGAAATTTAGAACTTGAAGACTGTATAATTTCAGCATTTTCATTCGTTGCAGCAGAATAAGTGCTGAAAACATATCTGTCACAAATTTCAGGGTCACTACTTCCATATTCTTTGGATACAGAAGAAGACAAGGTAGAGATTGTTTTTACACATGCACCAAGACTATCAGTTACATTTTGATCCCAAGTCAAAGATCTGGAAATATGTTCCCCTTGAGTTCCAAGGCCATAGGTTAAATGATTCCTATTAGATGATGAACAAATAAGTTTTGCAGCTTTAGGATTCAATCTGTCTACACGTATATCATGCCATAGCATCTGGCTAACGGCCTTTATCATTTCAGACTTTCCATCACAACCACTGAAAGCAACTTTATTGTCATTATTGAAAACGCTATCAACTTTCTTTGTGGTTTCTACGTCTGGGGCAAGCATACCATCATACATTTCCTTTGGCATTAATGAAGGTAAATCCTCCATTTCAATACAACCAGAAGTTTTGTCTGAACTAAAACAAGTGAACTCAGTCGTGTAACCGGGGATTGATAATGTATCTGAAATCGACGCCTCATCAACTGAAAAGCTTAGCCCGTCTGTGATTAGTGATCCAAGCTGCATGCTGCTATCAAATTGAACATCAAAAGGTTGGGTTAAAAGTAAACATACAAAACAGAAACTAGAACAAGCCAACTAAATATAACTTGACACTGAATGCAAGGAGAGATTCTCTACCTCCTCCCACGCAGGGTCATATTTATAGAATGATGAGCAAATCCATGCAGTCCTCGTGCTCTTTGGTTCTACAAAAAAGATGAATTAAAAATATAACTAAATTACAAATAGAAAAGTTCCTCATGATGTGACTGATTTGAGCCAAGTAACTATCACAATTCCAACATACATGTATATATGCAACAAAGGTGGTACAAGAAAGGGTGTACAGATATCGTTATATGCTTTTGTTGGCATGTTTGATATGCATGAATACAGTAAAGAACCATGGAGATTAATGCATAAAATAATCATTGGTGTTTCTACTTTCATTTTAGTTTTATAAAAAAAATAAATAAACAAGAAATATTAGTTGAATGAACTCAATTGTTTGTTGCAATTGTTCTCTCTTTGGAAGTTTCAATTTTCCATGCATGTATAAATTGCTGAAATACCTATAATTGAAAATTTAAAAGGGGTTCACGCAGAAATCCCCCTTATGTTTGTATCAGGTTACTCTGCCTTCTGCAGTTGTAGCAATTGTTGATGATTATGAGGTTGTGTTTCATGTGTATTGCAATTGGCGTCTACCTCCTGCAGCCATTTCCCATCTATTCATAGTATGCTTACTATAGCTGATCCAGCTGGCTCATTCTAAACCAGATATTCCCCTTAGAAGACATTGGTTAGGCGGTTTCTTTCTGCGACCGTATTTCTTCATTATAATTGAGGTTTTGAATCCCAGTTTCATTTTCCAGTTCTATGGTGTTGCTGGAGACTGAAGATGTTTGTTGTTGGATAGGATTGGCAAAGTTGTTGAACTGCTTTTCTTTTTCTTTTTTACTCTCTTTTTGAATCATGTGAAACTGTTAATTATAGGTTTAGAATTGACTATAAATTGGTTTCTAGGAATGTAAAATTTATTCAATGTCTAGATTGTAAACAGAGAAGAAGTGGAGGAAGAAGAAGCAGACAGTGAGGAAGAATCCCATGGTTTATTCAGAAAACAGAGAAAGATGTATTTGGCATTTCCAAAACAGAGGCAATACGCATTGCAACAAAAAGGTAATGTTCACAGTAATCAGTCCATATGTTAGCAGTCTACAGTAGTGCTATTTATAAGCTAGATAGAATTTTCTAGAGAAAAGTGGTTAGAGGGTAAGGGAAAAGCATTTCAGGTTGTAAAGACTTTCCCGTTAGAAATGAGGTGAGGTTATTATTAACCCCCATCAAGCTGATGCTGATTGGTTTAACTGTCAGCATGTCACGAAGTAGCAGAAATCTGAGTTGGTAGTGACATGGCAAATATGTCAGCACACTGATCACTGGTTGAAACGTGTATGAGATCAACCTGATAGCAGTTTTTCTTGGATGAAATGGTAGTCAGTCTCATTGTGTTTAATACAGTAATGGAATACTAGGTTGCGAGCTTTGTTCGTCCTCCGAGTGCCGACAACCATTGAGGAAGAGCTGGTACGATGTTTCTAATCAATGAGAACTTTGATGCAGAGCACATGAACCTATTGATCCAAACTCTGAACGCATCGACACTTTTTGCCTGGACAGCCGCGGAGATGACTGGAGTCCTAGTCCACGTCACAAACCATAGGCTCAAATTCAGCCCTTTCACTCGAACAGTGCAACAGAAACTTCGATTGACTGCGAGGGCGTTGCCTAAACCAATAGCTGCAGAAGTCTAAAAACTGGAGGCAGGCCACATCTAGGAGGTTCAATACCCAACCTGACTCTCGAATGTGATGATGGTTCAAAAGCCCAACGACAAATGGAGAATGTGTGTCAAATTTACTAAACTTGACACCGCATATTCAATAGAAACTTATCCCCTACCGAGAATTGACACAAAAATTGATTCGGCGACCAGCTTATCCGTTATGAGCTTTCCCGATGCCTTCTCGGGCTATCACTGGATAAAGCTGAACTCTGCCAATGCCGAAGAGACTACATTTATTACTGCACAAGAAGTTTTTTGTTTTACGTAATGCCTTTCGAGCTAAAAAATATTGGGGGAACCTATCAACGCCTCACGGATATAATATTTTCAAATCAGAAGAGAAAGAATGTTGAAGTGTATGTCGACAATGTCTTCGTAAAAAGCAATCGACTGAACAACATATAGAAGACCTAAGAGAAACTTTTGAAACTCTTAGAATATTTAACATAAGTTGAACCCTTCGAAGTACACTTTTGAAGCATCACTAACAAATTTCCAAGTTTTTTATTAACCGAAGAGAGGTCAAGGCTAACCCAAAGAAGGTTTGGGGGATCCTAAACATGCCATCCACTCGGAACCTTAATGTGTTACAAAAGCTGGACGGACAAGTCGCAGGACTCGGCCACTTCATTTCAAAAATAGGAAACAGGTGTTTTACTTTCTATAAGTTCTAAGAGAAAACCATCATTTCGAATAGAGAACCTATTGTGAGTCAACATTTAAAGGCCTAAAAGACACCCAAGCATCCCCTCTGCTGTTTCAAAGTCCAAAGCCAGCGAAAGAATTTTCATTATAACTCAGAGTCAGGTGAGAAGCAGTCAGCTCAGTTTTAGTCAGAGAGGAGGTGGAAAACAATTCCTGGTGTATTACAAGAGGTGGGCTCTTCGAGCCACCAAAGTCAAGTACTAGATTATGGAAAAACTGACATTTCTCTTAATTCTGGGGAGTGATTGAGGTTGGATGCCCTGAACTTGAATTCCCCTCCCCCTCACTCCCCTCGATTCTCAATTTCTATGTGTGTGTGTGAGCTTGGAAGGTGGTATGTGTGCTCTCCCCTCTTCCTTTTCTGTTCACTGTTCAGGTGAGCGTGTGTCTGCGGTTTGGAGAAGTGCTGCCTGTGTTCCTGGGTTTACCCGAGCCTTCAGTTACTCGGTTTGAGGGTTCTCCTCGCGGCTTCCCTGTTGGTCATTTGGTTTAGGTGTTTGTTTGCTTGCAGCACTACTAAGGTACAAGCTTCTCCTTTCTCTATCTCTGTTCTTGCGGTTCATGACCCTCGGCTAGGTGTTGTTTCATGCATGGTTATGTCTCATTCATGCTTATTGGTTGGTTTTACTATGAAAAATGTGTATGTAACACCACGTGCAAGTATTTTATGGAATTAAATGATGAGTTAAGGAGGAATTTAAATAGCATACCTCATGCCCCTACTTCAAGAAATCAGTCTTAGAGAAGTTCTGGATTGAAAAGTTGTGTTAGCTATCACTTTTTCTACTTCTTCTTTCTCTATTCTTGTTGCATGTTTTACTATTGCTTATTTCATGAAAGGTGGCATTGAAATGTATGGCTTTAGTAGTGAACTTTGAGAAATGGAGGGGTTTCAAATGGCAATGCTACACTTCTCATTGTTAGTCCTTCTTTAAGCTTGATATGCTTTATTTGGAAGCTTTAAATGGCATGCTAGGTTTCACACATATTGTATTGAGGAGTGTGCTTCCTTTTTCATTCGTGTTACTAGTTCATTACATTCAAAAATTTTTGAAATGGCATGTTTCAAAGCTTTATGTTTATTTATCTTCATATAATGTTAAATGTTGTAGTTGGCCTCTAAATACAATCATTTGAGTTGGGGAAATGTTTTGGAAAGAGCCTTTGGCACTAGTTGTTATGCTACTACTTATGTGAAAGGGCTTTTTAGTTCAGGGCTCCTTTGCTGTTTCCCCGTTTTTTTTTCTTAGCTGGGCTCGGGTTTCCCCCATTGCTGCCTTGTAGCAGCCCCTTTGCACCTGTTTTTAGGGGCTCGGCTGAGTTTGGTTCAATCCTGATAGGTGGTTTAGCTTTGGTTTTTGTTGTACTCTGTTTTCAGCATGTGTAGGCATTGGTGGCAGCCTTGATTTGAACCTCGTGGTGGCTTGATTTATTTAACTTTGATATGATTTATTTGGGGTCTGTCTTGGTGCTGTTGCAATCTCGATTTGGCCCTCCCCTTTGGCCTGCTGTTGTGCTTTTGATTTAACCGGTGGGGAGACTTTCTGTTGTTGTTGTTACAGTCTTGGTTTGGGCCCTCTCTTTCGGCCTGCTGTCGTGCTTCTGAATTAGTTGGTTGAAGGGGCCCTATGTCGGTCTCTTTTGGTTTGGTTTTAAGCCCATGCAGGCTGCGGTTTAGTTCATGGAAGGCTTTGGTTTTGTTTGTTGTCTTGACGCCTTTGTGGTCATCCCTCTCGATCCATTCAAGCTGGCCTTACTGTGAGCCTGTTAGCTGCCTTATGGCCACCCCCATGGCACTTTGGGGGCTCGGTTTCTTTGTTTTTGTTTCCTTGTAGCTGCCCCATTGCACTTTGAGGGCTCGGTTTCTTTGTTTCTGTTGCCTTGAAGCTGCCCCATTGCACTTTGGGGGCTCGATTTCTTTTTTTTTCGCTGCCTTGCAGCTGCCCCATTGCACTTCAGAGGTAATGTGAAGATTCCACTGCCAGTTGGTTCTGTTTTAATGCTGAAAAAAAATGGAGCAGATCTAGCTAAACATTGCATCCCGGGAGTCAGAAGCCGGAGAGTTTCAGTTACCTTCCGAAGAATGGACATGGACAAAGCACCGTACTTTTATGAGCCAGACCCAGAGTTGGAGGGTCTCCGTCCACTGCCACTGTGACATAACTGTACCTCTAGGCATACGCAAGGGAACTTTTGTTCCGGAGCGCAGCTTGGAAGGTTGGCTTGTCCGCAAGGCGACCCCAGAGGGCAGGAGTCTACTACTTTTGTGCCAGCTTTCCGCTCAGCATATGACGTCTCAGTTTACGTTCAGATGTACCATAAATATTTTGGATGTTTTTCAGCACATCAGTTGTACTACATTTTCAGTCAGAATCAATGAAGATGTTTCTTTTTCTGCAAGTCAGATACTCTTGTTGAAATGTGTTTCCAGTTGCGCTATGAATGAAAAGCCGCAGGACCATACGTTGCTCCAAAATTACAACAAACAAAGAATGAAACACAAATATACTTCACAAAAGAAAAGAGAATGAAATAAAATTTGCAATGTCAAGAAAATTTAAAGCTAAGAACAAAAATTTTATTTACAACGAAATTTAAATTCCTCGCTCTCCTTAATCAATTCCCTCGAATTCTTCGTTCTCTCCGCGAGCTTCGTGCAATCCTTTATTCCCTGCATTGATTTTTTGTTTGTCTTTTTCTTTTCTGTCACATGTTAGGTTGGATGTGAGGTATTGCGCTTTCCTTCCTAATACGACATCCCTTCTACCTCTTGGGTTGGATGTGAGTCCTTGTGCTTTCCTTCCCAATGTAGTAAGGTTTTCCTGGAGTCGGTGCAGGGTCGTCCGATTTCTTCTATCGTTTTCTTTTTCGTCACATTATAGGTTGGATGTGAGTACTTGTGTTTTCCTTCTTAATGTGACACCCCTTCTACTTCTTGGGTTGGATGTGAGTCATTGTGCTTTCCTCCCCAATGTAGTAAGGTTTCCTGGAGTCGGTGCAGGGTCGTCCGATTCCTTCTAACTTTTCCTTTGCTGTCACATTTTAGGTTGGATGTGAGTCCTTGCACTTTCCTTCCTAATGTGACATCTCTTCTACCTCTTGGGCTGGATGTGAGTCCTTGCATTTTTCTTCCCAATGTAGTAAGGTTTTCCTGGAGTCGGTACAGAGTCGTCTGATTCCTTCTGTCATTTTTTTCCGTCACATTTTAGGTTGGATGTGAGTCCTTGTGCTTTCCTTCCTAATGTGACACCCCTTATACCTCTTGGGTTGGATGTGAGTCCTTATGCTTTCCTCCCCAATGTAGTAAGGTTTTCTTGGAGTCGGTGTAGGGTCGTCCGATTCTTTCTGTCTTTTCATTTGTCGTCACATTTTAGGTTGGATGTGAGTCCTTGCGCTTTTCTTCCTAATGTGACATCCCTTCTACCTCTTGGGTTGAATGTGAGTCCTTGTGCTTTCCTTCCCAATGCAGTAAGATTTTCCTGGAGTCGGTGCAGGGTCGTCCGATTCCTTCTATCTTTTCCTTTGCCGTCACATTTTAAGTTGGATGTGAGTCCTTGTGTTTTCCTTCCTTATGTGACACCCCTTCTACCTTCTGGGCTGGATGTGAGTACTTGCGTTTTCCTTCCCAATGTAGTAAGGTTTTCCTGGAGTTGGGGCAAGATTATCTGATTCCTTCTGTCTTTTCCTTTGCCGTCACATTTTAGGTTGGATGTGAGTCATTGCGCTTTCCTTCCTAATGTGACATATCTTCTACATCTTGGGTTGGATGTGAATCCTTGTGCTTACCTTCCCAATGTAGTAAGGTTTTCCTGGAGTCGGTGCAGGGTCGTCCGATTCCTTCTGTCGTTTTCTTTGCCGTCACATTTTAGGTTGGATGTGAGTCCTGGAGTCGGTGCAGGGTCGTCCGATTCCTTCTGTCATTTCCTTTTCCGTCACCTCTTAAGTTAGATGTGAGTCCTTGAGTTTTCCTTCCTAATGTGACACTCCTTCTATCTTTTGGGTTGGATATGAGTCATTGTGTTTTCCTTCCCAATGTAGTAAGGTTTCCCTAGAGTCAGAGCAGGGTCGTCCGACTCCTGTTGTTTCTTTTTCCGTCACCTTTTAGGTTGGATGTGAGTCCTTACACTTTCCTTCCCAATGTGACACCCATTCTACCTCCTGGGTTGGATGTGAGTCCTTATGTTTTCCTTCCCAATATAGTAAGGTTTTCATGGAGTCGATGCAAGGTCATCCGATTCCTTTTGTCTTTCCTTTTATGTCGATTCTTGGGTTGGATGTGAGTCCTTGAGCCTTCCTTCCTGTTGTCCTAAATTTTCTCGATCCGTGTTTGAGTTGGATGTGAGTCCTTGCTTTTCCATCTCGACCAGATTTTTTCCTGTCTTTCCAAGTTTGAAAATTTTGAAAGTTAAATTTGCAACTCCCAAATTGAATATTCATCTTTTGTCTCCCCAGTGGAAACAACTCTCTCTCTCAACTCTACGTTCTGTTCTAAGTACTTATACAGTTTTGTGTTGGTTTGCGTGGTGTGTCTGTCCAGTACATCACACCTATTGGGGGTCCATTTGTTGACCTCGCTTTTGCCAAGGTTTAGTTTTCCTCTTAGAATTTAGGATTCTAGCCTTAGGAGCTTCCCCGACGTTCTTAGACTTATAGTAGTGGGACCCGCCTCGTTTTATAGTGTTCGAAGCAACTTCGTTACTCTTTTGAAGTCACGCACGAGATTCCGTACCTCTAGCTTATAGCAGGTTGGAATCGACGTCAGGAATTTAAAGTGGAGTCCCCATAGAACCACTGGACATTAGGACAGCCTCGTGCACGTTTTGCACCACTGGACGCACAAATTATCGGTTTACGGCCTCGACGCATTCAATTACTCCGCAACGGATCGAAGCTGACGTAAGAATTTCAGGATGATCGACATCAAAGTCAAAATTTCGGGAAGGATGAGATTTGACGCACTTTCGACCCAACCGACGACGAAGTTGCCCGAACGACTCCGGATCGCAAAATTGACTGCGCCGATGCGTCCGGAACGCCGAATTTGCTCGAAAAGGACAAGCAATTTGTCACGGGTTTTTACATACATACCACTCATTTCCTATGAATATACATTCAAACAAGTAAATTTCACTTTTTACGTATGTACCATCTTACTATGCATGAAAAATTGTATTTCACTTTTAAAAGTTAAAATGATAGCATTTTTTTTATGTGATATGAAGGATTTTAGGAGCATAAATGTAAAGAAGCGAAGTTTAGGTGTGCAAATACATAGAATTTGGTGATAGGTATGTAAATGAACAGGCATTTAATGAATTTGGTAGAAAAGGAACAAAATAAAGGCAGAAGAAATTTTTTTTTCATTGTTAAACTTCATTTATTACTAGATAATTAATTAACTCGTGCACAAATCATACACCTATTTATAAAAAATCATGAGAATGAATTTAGTAGTATTAACGGCTTACACCAGTCTAACTCAAAATTTCCAAACTCCATAATTATTTTCATCAATTTAATAAAAATGCTAACCTTCTTTCTTTGAGCCTTTATTCTACTGTTTGCTTTCTCAACCATTACCGGATCGGAACTAGCGATTCTAAAATAGTAGGGATCAGAATATCTCTTCAGACAAGCTCCAGAACCAGCACTGTCAAATCTATAGACAAAACAGACAATATAAGTGGGCGAAAAAACTGAGCAATACATACACACCACCCGAACTTCCTATTGACAAATCCACCATCTTTCATCCATTTTTCAAATTCTCAGCCAAATATCAAAATTCATGGTAAAAACCCTAACCCATAATTTTCATTTTTGTCAAATTCTCAATAGTTTGATTGTGGCATGTATAAATGGTTCTGTGGTTCAAAAAATCACATGGGTGTTTAATTTGTAAATATCAAATTTCGGGTGCGTTATGTAATTATCCTAAATCTAGGGACAATTACATATAGACCATGAAAAAATTGCTATTTACAAATCAACCACCCTCTTTCATCCATTTTTCAAATTCACACAAAAATATCAAAATTAATGGTTAAGCCCACCCCCCCCCCCCCCAAATACTTTTTCATTTTTATCAAATTCTCAATAGTTTGATCATGACATCTTACTTATCAAGCAAGTGGAGACGTGGTGGGTCACGGCACTCTTCATAAGAATCCAGCATAAATTCTGGTAAATCGCTAAAAAGAGGTGGGCTTGGGCTAATTTGGATATTGGCATGCCAGTCACAGCCTGAAAAATAGCATCAAAATGCGTTAACAAGCAAAAAGACGAGTAGCAGGGCATTTAACAAGAAATTTCATTGTGGAAAGAGGAAAAATCACTTATTTTCAAAAGAAGAGAAAAACCACAACCCTAACAAGATAAACATAAGGAAACGGATTCATGTTTAAATGAAGCCCATCAAAAAATATAAGCATTTCTCAGCTAAAAAAATTTTATATTAGAGAATGTGAGAATGGTGTTGTGGAACTCTTTGAACAGAAAGTATTAAATGTTAGTGTCAGTGTATGTGAGTGAGTGAGAGTGAGAAAGGTTTCCCAAGCAAGGAGGATTAACATAAACGGTGTGCAAAATTAAGAGAGAAATTTCTATTCTTCTTTCAATAACAAATAACATCCTACTATAAGTAAGATATTGGCTGGGATGTCATTCTAGAAAATAGAAAACTAGAATTCTTTTTAATTAGGAATCCCACAAAATAATGAAACCAAAAAAATAGGAATTATCTAATAAAAGCAACAAACAAATATTAAAAGATATCTGAGTAAAGGAAATAACATCCTTTTAATAGAGCACATTGGTCAGTTACTTCCACTCGAGCTAGGTTGTTGAAATTGTAACAAAGTAAAAACCGAAATCTGTTATTCCAAAAATTCAAAAAAGAGGAGCTTGGGACTAAAAATCGCACGAAAGGGAAATGAACCATGGCTTATCATCACCTGGGCGCCACTCTAGGATAGTGAATACACTTATTAACCCGAAAGAATAAGTGAAAGATTATTGTAACCAATAAAAAACTCTCTCTCTCTACCCCACGAAAAACAGCCTTTATAAAGGCTAGGCTATTCTATAAACGCTAGACTATTTTCATTACAAGTATTCACTCTAGGATAGTAAATACACTTATTAGTCCGAAAGAATACGTAAAATATTATAACAACCAATAAAAAACTCTCTATCTCCACCCCACGCAAAACAGTCTATATTTATAAAGGCTAGACTATTCTAATTACAAGTATGCGACAAACCAAGTGGTTGTCAGTTTTCCAGGCCCGATATTTAGAATCTGTCATTTCTTCGTTTTTTAAGCCTAAAGTTTGACTGTGAGATGTCGATCTTTTCCTCTACCGCAGACATACATGAAAGGGCTTTGTGACCATTTAAGAAAATTATGGTCATGCAATTTATGATTGGTAGTTGGGTGAGATGCATTATCAAGTACGATACGGACTGAAGATGTAGGCTTGGATCTATCGATAACTTTTGAGTAAAAAGATTGTGATGCCTTGTCATTTTTGTTCATGATAAGATTGTGAAGACAGAATCGAGAAAACCTGCTGCTCAAACGAAAGTGAGAGGATGACTGATATCGTTTAAAGGCTCCTATAGATATTCAGGAAGTGATTTTAGTGAGGTGATGGTTGTGGAGTGCCATGTGAATGGTAATATGTGAAATTGATGGTGTTTGTAAGGGGTAAGATGCGAAATCTGCTGTGGGATGGTAGATTTTGCAACAATTAGTGGTTGTCCCGACTAAAAAACAGTGAGATGCATGATGAAGCAGTGCGGTACGGAGGTTAAGGGGTTTCGACACCTTTTTGAGCAAAGTACAAACACGCGATTTACAAAAGAAAATAATATAACACTCCGAAGAGCCTAAAACAGAAAATGTCTCCAAACACTAACAAAATCAAAAGTTCCTCAAAATATAATAAACAAACATATAGATAATCTCTTGCTAGAAAGAACCCTAATTAGGAAAAAAGAAATTGGTAATAAACTAAACATGGAAAAAATCCATGTGAAATTTGATATTGGGATGATAATTGCTTGGTTTGCCTATATTGCATTTGTGGTATTGATGTTTCTGCAACAAGCAAAATCACTCGGAATCGATTCTACTTACCGAATCATAGAATCGCAAAAATTATGCAATCGGGATCGCACAATTGGCAGAACCAGAAGCAACGCGGCTTCTAGTGGAAACAAATTATGGAACCTATGGGATCTCCAGCATCCTTCTCTTTGGTTAGGAGAGGCTTTTCATTCATCTCTAGAGATTTTTGGAATTAATCTACCACAATCATAACAAAGCCACTACCTTTCCAAATCTCTCCCGGTAGAATAAATATCTATCTTTTCGGCACAATGAGAGCTAGAACTGCACAAAGACGAGTGTTTTCACGAACCACGTTCTGAGCTGTAAATACTTAACTAGCTTCTCTCACTCCTCATACTTAAGTGATTGCATTTGATAAACAAGTTTGTTTGGAGTAATGAACCTTCGAATGGAATCTATGACTAGTTGGATCACTCCCAATAGCAACCACTCGAGACGTAAATTGCCAATCAGGTTATCTGATAACTTCTTCAATAGGGGCTGCCCCTTTTTTAATATCGGCTCATCAAATTCACTACCTTCTAATGCATATAATGTTAGGCTTGTTGAAATCTCTCGCATGGGCTCTACTTGAACCACTGCATCTCTCCCTCATCAGCTATAAGCTAATACTCCTCTTTGATTTCTTCATTCTCTCCTATGTCACTTTCTATTTCTTCAACTACTCCTTGCTCAATGAAATATTTCATCCTCCTGGTTTTGCAGTCTGCAATGTGCCTAGAACAATGGCACTTGAAGCACTTCCTAGTGGGACAAAATTGACTGTTAGTTGTCTCCACTTTTTCTCCACTCTGGACGGATTTTTCCTCAAGCACGGTTGGCTTAGGTGCTCCAATAAGTGAGATGAACAATTATGCAATCTATTCAGTGACAATTGCTGCTCATGCATACGAGAGATGGAGCAACGGTTGTGGGATAAGGCATGGCCTCTCGTGCAAACGCCAATGAAAGATTTCTCAGAGCTATAATACCAGGTGAAAAATTATGAAAAATATTTCTATTGCTCTCTCAATAACGAATTACATCATACTATAAGCAATCATGCCAGTCCACAAATTAGGAACCTAGAAATTCCTTTAATATAAGAATCCCACAAAATTACGAAACCAGAAATAGAAAAAGGAAACATCTAATAAAAGAAACAAATAGACATTCAAATATATTGTGAGTAAAGAAAATAAAATTCTTCCATATATAGCACGTAGATCACTTCTAATAGGTGGCATGAAGTAAGATGTGTTCCAAGGAGAAAGATACCCATGCCAACAGAAAATGTCGTCCTAAGTGTCTTTTATCATTGTTCACTGTACTAAAATATAGATATCACATTTATGCATTAAACACTATCATGATGCTTACTACATATAATTCAATTTTAGAAGGTCATAAGAGTGATCTTATAAGCTAGGATGCATCCACATGGAACTGACCAGCTACAAAATTACTACTTGATTGCACAAAATCACCAATTCATATTGTACACCACAAGGGCCATTCGTGTTTAAGAAAAAATAGAGACAAAATCAAAAAACTCACTAGTCGAGCTCACCAGCCATTTACATGCCAATCACTTAGTGAAATCACATGCCAACCACGAAAAGGAATATTTAATAGTTTCAAAAACAACCCACCTCAGCACCATCCACCAGGCACATTAGAACGTCCAACCCAAGCGATCATCTATGTTTGAAGAAGCTACTCAGCCCATTCTTCTAAAAGAACCACCAATTCCTCTACGATTGATTAGTAATTTGATTCCAAGTCTATAATTAGGACACTTGCTCCTATTCTTTATATTATCTTATAGTTATTAACTGTACAACAAATACAATTCATGTAGTGCTCCAAACCTTAGGTCTCCCTATTTATAAACAATGGTTGTTGAGGAGAGCATAGGGTGTGGGTTATGACTTCTTTTGGTCATGTACCTTGTACTACACTCATTTGAGACAAAATAGTGGATTTGACTCTCAAAGTTCCTTGATCTCTCTCATTCTTCACGTCTATATTTTGGATTAGTAAGGTCATGCCACAATCCGTGGACAATTCTAAATCCAGGACATATATTATGCCTCTCTTGGTTATAATTTGCACCCTTTCATCATTGGTTATAAAATTGTATTAAAATGATATGCTCAATTCAGATTAAAATTCATAGGCTATCAACAGCAAAAAATCCAAAAGCCTTTAAGCTATACTCTCATATAAACCTCTTTCTTTGTTCAACATTTATTTCCTGTACCAGTTTGAACTCTTCTCCAGTGTAGCCACCCTCATCCCATTGGGCAAGTGGAAGAGAGATAAGGAAAGAGATGGGGAAGAAGTGAGAAATAGAGAGAAAGAGAGAGAGACTAATGCAAGAGAAGATGTAAATCTAGAAGTTTTTATTACTTCTCAAGATAAAAATGAGAGACTTTAAGTGGAAACTTAATACTTGAATACTTGAAACATTAAAGTTGAAAAATCCATTTATTTGTATCCAGGCGTATGATTACATTATAATCTAAAAAACAGTATGCAATAACATAATTATTATTTCTATTATTATAAACAGTGTAATAGTTTAACATTACCTTTTTAATAATTAACCAAAAGAATTTTTCTTGAAACTTATTTATAATGATATAAATTATAGAATTATAAAAAAATGTCAATTAAAGCTTACTATAAACACAAGCATGATTAAGCAGAGCAAATGAATGACCTTTCTGATGATAATGGTATTTTTTGATTAAGAGCCCTCCTTATAGATTTGTAAGTAGTCGCGGTAAAGAGGGTTGTTTAGTCACTATTCATCTTCCTTCAATAAACTAATCAAATTTTGAAACAATACAAAATAATTTCACTATAATTTTCAACTTTCACAAATTGAAAATGCGAGTGATAACATCTGCTATAAAAAATAGCTGATTTAGAGCAGTTTATTTTAAAGTATTTATGATCTGATTAAGTAATTTATTAGCAAGAATATATCATATTATAGGGGAAATCTTGAAGAAAAAAGTGCGAGATATGATTTATCCAAACAATTTCTTTCCAATAAATTTTGATCTCGGCATTCCAAAATAAACATTCATGAAAAAAAATTGGTAGATGGATGGCTAAAAAAAGGCACAGGTGGCGACAAGCAAGTAGGCAGGCTTGTGAAGACTTGGCCTATGTCACGTCATGGAAGGCTAGACAATCACATGCACAGAGAATTTAGCATCGGTTAATATATGGAAGAAAAGTTCTTTTTTAGCAGTGGATACCTTTAGCAAATCATAATAATCAGAATTAAAATACATGATCGTTCAATGGAGGGGTACCTGCTATATAAGCAAAATGGATGTGACTTCTCTGCCCTTTAACAGCCTTCTCAAATTGTGGAAGTGTGGCTTCAATCTTCTGTATGCGATTTAGCATTTTATGTCCTCTAGCTGCTGTAGTCATCACTTGTTGATGTACACCATGGAAAACGACTGCAGCCAACCTATGGAACAACCAAATTAGTCAGTAAAGATTTCATTTTGAGAAGTGCAGACTAGGAAAATTAGAAAAGATGTTGGCTTAGCAGTTTAATCAGAGAGACAATAACTTGTGTTACATAGTTTTCATCCTCCACCGATAGGCAATTTATGAAAATTTGCCTTTCAAATAGAACTAAAGCTAGAAAGCTCATACAAATCAAACAAAAATGCCTAAAAATTTCAACTAAGCTGTATCATAGAAAAAGTTTAAAACTATATGAATGTTCATTGTATAAAAAACTTCAAATTTTTATTCATAAGAGTATATCATAAGAAAATATAAAGAACACAAATACTAACATAGACAAGTACCAAAAAAATGCTCCAAGATTCATATGATTTTGCTAAAGTAGCTTATGATCATGGGAGACGGGATAGAATTTGTTCCACTATAATGAAAGTCAAACAGATAAAATAGAGGGGATAAACCAATCTTCACCAAGAGAAGGAATTGACAAAAGTCCCAAATCATAAGTACAGAACAAAGCCATCAAGCCAGGGTCAAAAGTAGATGAACTTCCTAAATTTTTTTTCAACACAAGGAAATCACTAGTCTACGTATAATCATTTTAGAACACATACCATTGAGAAAATCATAAATATCATTGAATTTCGAGGGATATAAAAGGAAGAAGGGAAATCGAATCATACTTTAAATGCATGAACCAAATGGTGAATGAAACTTCTTCCAATCATGAATTTTCAAGCTGGTCATCCCACTTGAAGCATGTTCTTGGCTCTATGCTTGAATGAAAGCTTCCTTGTATGGATGAATCCATCCAATGGCTGAATTCTATAAGTACATGAATCCAAAAATATATAAGGTCATAAGAAAGTTCTTTGCATGTACCTTAAATATGAAAGCCATGTGATATTTCAAAGAGCCTAAACTTAATTCTTTATCTTCCATTGAATGAATCTTAATTTTTGTTTTGATCCTTGAGCTTCTTATGGCCAGCCAACACAAGGGTAGACAATATTTGCATGGCTTGTATGCATGGATAATGAATGCATTGCATGACCATTTTTACACCATAACATTTCACCATCTTTGACTGTATAACATTTTACAGCTCGCCACCTCTGCATGACATGAATATGCACCATTGTATGAAAAAAAAATATAACATATCCAAAAAAAATAAAACTACTAAATTTATTCCATGCTATCCACATCACTTTGTTTCTTTAATCAATTCATCTCTCTCTTTTAATTATTTGTACCGACCTCCAACTAAGTGATTTAGATCTTCACCGAACTGTAATGACCTCACTTTTGGTTAACCCTTTATTCACCTTAAGGATCTAAAATACTTAAAATAAAGCATACAAAAATGGAAATCAAATGCAATTAAATTCAATCAAAGTCTAAAGTTGGACTGAAATACAGCTCGAAGAGGTAATATTCTGAAATTATCGTTTTATGTCCTGAAATTATCGTTTCCTCCACAGATCATTGTAGTGCTTGACATTTCATGTTATGAGCTATGCTTGGCTCATTGTAAACGTATGAATAGCGTGAAATAAATTTCAGCGGCTATCGGGCAACTTTTTACATGAATTTTTGTGTAGCAAGCTTTCGTCCCACAAGAACTATTTCAAATGGATTGTCATTTTGCAAAGCGCACTCCACAAACGCATTTGGATCTCTGAAATCTTTCAAATGAATCCTGTATGCCTAAATCAGATTGCATCTTGAGGCTCATTTAGGCTGCGTTTGGCACAGCTTATTTGCAGCGGTGGCGTTTTCAAAACGCCAACAGTCTGTTTGGAAATCCCATTTTCGGGGATTATTACAAAAATCACTTCTCAGTTTTGTATTAGACGCAGATCGCGGGGTCGACCCCGCGATCCGCGTTTAACAGTTGCTTTTACGATATTTACCCCCTGTTCGTTCGTTTGTATGCCCGAGCCCCTTTCCTCTCTGCGATCCGCGACATCCTCCCCTCCCGTTCATCTGCCCTAGCGTGGCTAGCAGCAAGCGGCGAGATCGGCCTGGTTCGAGGATCGGCGAGATCGGCGAGATCGGCTCTCTCCTCCGTTTATTTTCAGAATGCTCGCTCTCTCCCCCGTTCGGCTCGTTTCACTCGCACCATAGGCACCGGAGCCCTGCACTCTTCTGTTCGTCACCTCCCGCGCCAAAGAACCACCTGCTCATCTCCCTGCACCGAACCAGCCCCTTCTCTCTCTCGCACGGAAGGCTCGCCTGCTGGACCTTCCTCCTCTGCCCTGCCAGAAACCGCGTCGGATCACCTATTCCTATCTCCTTGCTGCAACTGCTACTATTCTGTATCATTTTCTCGACTCCCTCCGATTAAGGTCGTATTTTTCTTACTCCCTTATTTTATCTCGTTATATCAGTTTTCTTACTTCCTGCAAAGCTTCCATTGCTTATTCTATGAATTGAAGTGCCTGCTTTGGGACGACTTTTTTTTTTATTTAATTTTTTGTAAGTGGAGAACGCTAATGTCTCGATGATCGGAGATATTGGAAGGCATTGCATTTTATTTGATTTTAAGTTTTTTAACAATGCCTTTATTACTGCGACGGATTGGCATTGCTTCGTTTTTATGGAAATGTCTTGATTTGTTTACTTCTTATTGTTATACTTGTCATTTTTCTAATGCTATTGTTTTGCTTTCCTGGATGGAATTGATAAATTTTGGTGGAATAGGGGCGGATTATTCGAACGAGGGCAGATTTGTCATTTAGCACAAACAATTACCGATTAAGTTCGTTTCCCAACGTTCAAACCAAACAGACAGACAGATTATCCGGACAATCTGATTATCAGCAGATTATCAGGATAATTTGTTTATCCTGATAATCTGGATAATCTGCAGCTGTGTCAAACAGACCCTTAGGCTGCGTTTGGCACAGCTTATTTGCAGCAGTGGCGTTTTCAAAACGCCAACAGTCTGTTTGGAAATCCCATTTTCGGGGATTATTACAAAAATCACTTCTCAGTTTTGTATTAAACGCAGATCGCGGGGTCGACCCCGCGATCCGCGTTTAACAGTTGCTTTTACGATATTTACCCCCTGTTCGTTCGTTTGTATGCCCGAGCCCCTTTCCTCTCTGTGATCCGCGACATCCTCCCCTCCCGTTCATCTACCCTAGCGTGGCTAGCAGCAAGCGGCGAGATCGGCCTGGTTCGAGGATCGGCGAGATCAGCGATATCGGCTCTCTCCTCCGTTTATTTTCAGAATGCTCGCTCTCTCCCGCGTTCGGCTCGTTTCACTCGCACCATAGGCACCACACTGGAGCCCTGCACTCTTCTGTTCGTCACCTCCCGCGCCAAAGAACCACCTGCTCATCTCCCTGCACCGAACCAGCCCTTTCTCTCTCTCGCCCGGAAGGCTCGCCTGCTGGACCTTCCTCCTCCTCTGCCCTGCCAGAAACCGCGTCGGATCACCTATTCCTATCTCCTTGCTGCAACTGCTACTATTCTGTATCATTTTCTCGACTCCCTCCGATTAAGGTCGTATTTTTCTTACTCCCTTATTTTATCTCGTTCTATCAGTTTTCTTACTTCCTGCAAAGCTTTTATTGCTTATTCTATGAATTGAAGTGCCTGCTTTGGGACGACTGTTTTTTTTTATTTAATTTTTTGTAAGTGGAGAACGCTAATGTCTCAATGATCGGAGATATTGGAAGGCATTGCACTTTATTTGATTTTAAGTTTTTTAACAATGCCTTTATTACTGCGACGGATTGGCATTGCTTCGTTTTTATGGAAATGTCTTGATTTGTTTACTTCTTATTGTTATACTTCTCATTTTTCTAATGCTATTGTTTTGTTTTCCTGGATGGAATTGATAAATTTTGGTGGAATAGGGGCAGATTATTCAGAACAGGGGCAGACTTGTCATTTAGCCACAAACAGCAGCAATTAAGCTGTTTCCCAAACGTTCAAACCAAACAGACAGACAGATTATCCGGACAATCTGATTATCAGCAGATAATCAGGATAATCTGCTTATCCTGATAATCTGAATAATCTGCAGCTGTGCCAAACAGACCCTTAGTATATGTTAATCACAATTTTGCCCTTGAAATGAGCTCAAACTCATTTCGATGCTCAAAATACAATCATATTTTGTTGAGAACCTCAAAATTGACCAATTGAAAGTTTATTTAAGCTCGTCTAAAATCTCACATTTTGTGGGGTGGGACCAATAATTTCTTCATCTTGGGGATTACTTTGACTAATACCAACTCAATTGGATTCCATGAGTTTCTTTCTTTTATAATGAACTGAGGATGTAATTTTCGCCAAAATCCCAAAATTTCAGCCCCTGGGCACGCCCCAAGGGCATCGGTGGCACGTGTGCGCCCGCATGTGTCCTCACATACCCACCCCTACATGTGCAACAATGCATGCACCCAAGAGCACCAGCGCCCCTAGAGCTCTCAAATGGCTAAATCTGGATATTTTCAATCGGCAGATTTGTCATGTTTCCATTTGATTTTATCTTTCTAAGATTATTAAGGTATAAACTATGCTAGAGTTGGAAAGGTAAAACCAGATTTAGAAAGGATTGACAGTATCAAATGGCTAAAGAATTGTCAGTCTCGAAGCGGTCTAGGTGAGCATTATCTCTCAAATGTAGAGTCAATCAACTTTATTAACAACAAACAAAACAATCCTTACTCAAACACTTATAATTTTAACTGAAAAAGTCATTCAATTTTTAATTTGAATAATAAACAAAAAATTAAAAATAATAGTTGACCTAATAATCAACCAAATCCTGTAGACAACTAAAATAATCAAAATAATAAGTTTTCCAATTCTAGACATAATTATCCTCTGAAAAATGTAGATTAAAAGCTAAACAAAATAGATAACAAAAATAAATGATGCTAGACATAGACAAATGAAATTTGATATTGGATAATTTGTTTTTTATCCAGGACAGACCAATGAAAGGTGTGCAATGATATCAGGAAAATGACAGATTTTTCCAATAATATTTCAGATGCTAGACTTTTTGATTTGGGTTATGAAGGATCAGATTTTACTTGGAAAAGAGGCAGGATTTGGGAAAAGCTGGATAGATTCTTGGCTAATCAAGAGTGGATTAACTTCTTTACCTCAACCAGTGTGAAACATCTCCCCAGGGCTGCATCAGATCATTCCCCCATACTGGTTAGGTTGTCGTTCCAGAGCTTTCTTAGTAAAGCCCAATTTAGATATCTGAATGTATGGGCTTCTCACTCTACTTTCCATAATGTTGTTCAATCTTCTTGGCTGGAACCCTTCCCCTATACATTTAACAATCCTATTATTAAATTGAAGATGCTACAAAAAAGTTTAGCTAAGAAGCTGAAGGATTGGAATTGGAAGGTGTTTGGAAACATTCACTCACAAGTTTCTGCTACTGAGGAAATTGTGAATCAGTTAGAGCAAGCTAACCTGGAAGGTAGTGTTAATGACAATGATTTAATGGTGGCTAATCAGCAACTCTTGGAAGCTATAGATATTGAAGAACAATTCCTGAAACAGAAAGCTGCATGTCAGTGGTTTGCACAGGGGGACAGAAACTCTAAATATTATCATGCTGTTATAAATTATAAGAGAAAGCTAAATGCAATAACTAAAATTAAAGGGAACGGGGGTGATTGGTTGACTGGTACCCAAGCTATTGCCAATTCTCATCGTACAATTTTTTCATCGGTTGTTTAACCTTGGCCCTCCAATCGGTCCTCTACTTCAACTCGAGATCTTACCCAACCGAAAACCAGCTTTGATGGTGCTTCTATCTGTTCCACCTGAGGAAGATGAAATCAAAGAGACTCTTTTCTCCTTGGATCCATCAAAAACGGCTGGACCTGATGGATATACTGCTGGTTTCTATCAAAAGGCTTGGGAGACTATTAAGTTAGATCTTACTCTGGCTATTCAGTGTTTCTTCCGTGGTACAGAATTACCCAAGTATTTCACTGCTACCACAATTATTCTCATTCCTAAGGAAAATAACAAATCTACATGGAAGGACTTTAGGCCAATCAGTCTAACCACAGTATTTTCTAAGGTCATCAGTAGAATTATTGTTTCCAGAATGCAACCTTTGCTGGATGAGTTAATCTCACCCAACCAATCTGCATTTGTCCAAGGGAGAAGCATTACTGACAATGTTCTATTGGCACAGGAATTAATGTTGGAGATTGACAGGCCTTGTAGAGGATCCAATCTTATCATTAAATTGGACATTGCTAAAGCTTATGATACAATAAACTGGGATTTTGTTCTACAGACTCTTAAAGCTAGGAACTTCCCTGAGGATTTCTGTTTACTTATCAAAAGATGGCTTCATAATTCTCACTATAGCATATTAATCAATGGAGAGTGTCATGGCTTCTTTACTGCTTCCAGGGGCATTAAGCAAGGGGATCCTTTGTTCCCATACATCTTCATACTAGCTTTTGATTATCCGTCGAGGTTGATTAACCATTCACGACAGCGAGTCACCCTATCCGAGATACCCGCACGCATCAAATCGTATCGTCTCGCATCTTGCATATGCGGATGATGTCATTTTGTTCACCAATGGGAGCAAAGCTGCTATTAGGAAGGTTATGAAATTGTTGGACTATTTCCAGAATGCTTCTGGACTTTCTTTAAATAAATCAAAATGCCAGCTCCTTCCTAACAACAAGCTGCCACCTAACCAGGTTAACTGGATTAAAGATCTCACAGATTTCTCCACTACTTATCCCCTCAAATATTTAGGATTCTCTTTGATCAAGGGCAGAAGGAAGCAATCCCACTATGATGAGGTGGTGAAAAAGGTGACCTCCAAGATCCAATGCTGGACCACCTCATTTCTATCTAATGGGGGAAGATTAACGCTCCTCAAATCGGTTCTCACTACTTACCCCCTGTACATCCTTCAAATGATCAAGTTAAAAAAGAACACTCAAAGAATGTTGGAAGTGTCGTTCAACAAGTTCTTATGGGCTGGTCAACATAAACAACATCACTGGACTTCTTGGAACAAGATTCGCCATCCTACTCGCCTCGGTGGATCTGGGCTTTAAAAACTTAGTACACATGAGCCATATCTTCTATCGTAAGCAATGGGTTAGATTCTCGACAACAATGTTCTCTATGGGCAAGATTTATGAAAGGTAAATATTGTCCTATTTCTCATCCATCACTGGTGAATCCTAAATTGGGGGACTCTAGAAACTGGAAAGCTCTTCTCCAGGCTAAAGATGCTGCTGAAGCTCTCTTCATTTGGGATGTGGGTGAAGGCTAAATTTCTGGCTTGACAACTGGTTGGGGAATCATTCTTTGAAGAAATATCAACCTATTAACTCTAGTATAATTAATATATCTGACTGGTGGGTGCATGGTAAGTGGAACCTCTCCAGGGTTAGTGAGGTTAATTCCCCCCACATTGTTAAAAGTATTTCAGATCTCCATATCAATCCTTCAGCTCCTGATAGACTTATTACCAAAAATGGCTCCCATCAAAGTTTGTCCAAGTTTATTTATCACTCTCACTACCAATGGCAATCTACTGATTGGGGAAAAAGTGTTTGGAAAGCTAACATAACCCCATCCATGGCATTCTTCGGCTGGAGGTTGTTTAGAAAATTTCTTCCTACTGATGACATTTTAAAACTTAAAGGTATCAGAGGACCTTCCAGATGTCATCTATGCCACTCTGCTGAGGAAAGCCTTATTCACCTGATGTTGCATTGTGAAGTCTCCAGAAGTGTTTGGGCTTCTGTACTTACAGGAGAACAGCTGCTGGATCTTATTACCAACTGGTCCAATCTTAAAGGTTGTTGGGATTCTTAGAAACATCATTCAAAAAAACATATTCATTTCATTATCTTCTGGTTTATCTGGTTGGCCAGGAATGCTGTCAAGTACCAAGCCCTTCCTGTCAGCTCTCATAAGATAAGCTTACACTGCCAGTCCTTTATCAGAAAGTTGAATGGTTCATCTTCTAATTTAATTGGGAGAGCAACCCCTCCTGCTGTCCAGTTAGTTGTTTGGAGGGCCCCCTCACCGCATTGGGTGAAACTAAACACTGATGAAAGTTACTCTAGTAGCAAGGCTGGCATTGGTGGCCTTTGCAGAAACTTTAAAGGGCATTGTTTATGGTACTTTCGTCGCTCCTATTGAGGCTCTAAATGCCCTCGAAGCTGAAACTGTAGCTGTCTTTTGGGGGCTGAAATTGGCTTTGTCTCTAAAGCTGAACAATATACATGTGGAATTGGATTGCTTACAACTCTTACACATCCTTCAACTGAAGACCTCCCCCCTTGGTATCTGATATATTGGATGAAAAAAATTCAGCATCTGGCGATTTCTACTCAAACCATCTGGTCCTATGTTCCCAGGGAAGGCAACAAACCGGCTCACCACCTTGCATATAAAGCTTCTTCCTCTCAATTACTTACTTGTCATAATATACCATCCCCTTTTTGTCTTTTTTGCTGAATGGGGATTGTTTGGACATACCCCATCTTAGATGTAACCTTTCTTTTTGATCAATGAAATTGCCTTTAAAAAAAAAAAAAAAAAAGATCTCATAGATTATTTACAAGAAAAAGATCTTGAAAAACCTTTCCTAAATAAAGATTCATGCATAAAAATTAAGTAAAATATGTAACTAGTTTTCCTTCTATAAGATAATTCAAGTGAAGCCAATTTTTTATTAGGCCTTTCCTCAAGCTTCTTCTCTCTTCTCTTTTTCTTTTTCTTTTTCTTTTCTTCTCTTTTTTTTTTATATAGAGGATTACTATATCTGGATAGCCTATTAAGGATTTTCAACTTCACTATCATTAACTTATATTTTCAAAACTTATACATTTCCACTTAATTATTATAACATGAATAAAAATTCAAAAAGATTTTCAATCTTTTCTTTTTCAAGTGATAATTTTTTATTACTTAATACTTCTAAAATTCCATTATTTCTATTATGAATAGAAAAATTCATTAATCTTATTCTTCTTTAAGTTAAATAATTCTATTCTTAAAATCAATCAAAGTTATTAAAATTTTGGTTAATTTCACTAAATTGTTTATAATTTTAAAAATAAAAGTGATCTTAAATAGATTCTTCATTCCTTAAGTTATGTTAAAAAGTTTTTATTTTAAGAAAAAAAAATATTAGCTCTTTAAGAATAAATAAAATTTAAATTTGAATGTATTTTCCCTTCCCCCAAACTTAAGTTTTGATATACTATGAAAATTTGAAAGTATGAGAGAAAGAAAATCATAATTTTAAAAAAGAAATTTTTATAAGTATGTAAAAAGAATCTTAAAAAGAAAAATTTACTTCTACTCATGCTTTTATAAATAATAAAGATAAAATTGAAGCAGGTATAAAAAGTAAGCAGGCTAATTTTTATGATTATACTAAATTTGAAATAACAGCAGAGCAAAATTACTAATTACTAAACAGTGAGATCGAAACAAACATATCATAAATTAACTCTAATTTCGAGTCTCAAACACAATATACTAAGAATATTCTAACAACGTAATCTTAACACTAATCAATCCACACAGGTACTTAAACAAATCAACATACATCAAAAATAAAACTAAACAAACCAACCAAACAAAACAAACTAACAACAAAGTAGCACAACATAGAGATCTATAAACTACTAGTCACTGGCTGTAGCCTCATCATCATCATCGTCACCAAAGAAAAACTCAACATCCTTAGGATCAACAAATGCTGTGAAACTAGAAAAAGTAGGGAAACTATCATGTTCACCCTTCAGAAATCTGACAAGGGCTTCATTATACTCAGTATCATAGCTACTCTTCCTCTGGGTATAATCAGATAAATGATCAAGTTTCCTATCAATAGTATTAACTCTGCAGTGAGTTTGAAATAACTCCTGCTGCTGCTCTATAAACTGATCATGCAATGACTCCCAGAAACTCGATGGTGGCTCAGCATAAGTAGAGGGTCGGGAAGTAGAAGGTCTACCTGGAGTAGGTGCAGAAGAAGGAGCAGTCGATTTCTTCCCTCGAAGACGATCATATATGCTAATGCTCTCCTGACCAATCGGCTTAGTAGTCTTCAACCTTTCCTCCGAAATATCTGCAGTGACTCCATTGCTAATACAAATGAATAAATCGGAGATGGGAATCCCGGTCCAACGTAAGTATCGGATCTCGCAGGTAGAATCCACGGAATCATAAATAATACTCGCCGACATCTATAGGCTTCTTTCCCGAATGCGGTAGTTTAAGATCGCTCGATCTCTAGTCACTTCACTCGATGTGGTTGGAAGGTAACAATCTTGCAAAAATAAAATAATGTCATGCTTTAGAAATACCATTTAATTTGGAGGATTTGAAGTTTACCCTTTTTCCGATCCCGATCTTCCAAGATCCGATGACCGTCGATCAAATAAGCAATGGTCATATCCAAATCTCCCTCAGATGGAGATAATCCAGAATAGTAGCACTTTATACTCAGTGGCAGGCCATAAAATACATTGATTCTTTCAGGATTAAATCCTACTTCGACACCTCTGACAAAAACTTCATAATCTTCGGCATCCAGAAAATTCGCATAAAACTCTCGAACTATAGGGATAACAGCAATGACGCAGTGAAATAACAGAATTGTTGCCAATTGTGCGCAACAATAGTGTTTTCAATCGTTTCTCCCGGATGATAGAAACTTCGTTCTGAAATGAACTTCCTCGACGTCGCAAATTCGTGGAATCGAAAATGCGCGACCACGATAGAAAATTTGCTGCTATCAAAGTTATCTCGTGCCTTCCCGCGTTTAGATTTCGGAGCCATCTAAACGTGAAAGAAAGCAAGAACAAATTTAGGAATCAAAAATTTAAACTCTTTTTAAGTTTAGAAAGCTTAAAATAAGTTTAAAAATTCAAAGAAATCACTAAAAATCAAAAAAAATTTTCAAAATTTCAGTTCTTAGCAAAACCTAGGGAAATCTATGGTGAAAATCGAAAATAAATGGTTTAAAGTGTAGATCTGACCTTGAGACGAAGAAATCGAGTAGTTTCGCGCTCAAATCCTTGATGTTTTGACCTCAAAATGGATTCTAAAAGTTGATTTTCACGAAAAATGGAGGAAGAAGAAGGCTTAGGCGTCGATAATGGCTTTTGGGGGTATTTAAGGAATTTTTCGGGTACAGGCCGAACCGGCGCTTAGGCGCCGAATTCTGGCGCCTCCTTTCACAAAAAATTATTTTTAAATTTAATTTTCCACCAAAATTCATAAATTCAACTTCCAATTACTCACATTAGAGTAGGCTTCAGTTTCTAACTTCTAAAACATTTTCCAAAAAATTTAAAAATTAAATATTAAATTCATCAATCAAACATAAGTTTAAATCAAACTTCACTAAATTCCATTTATAATCTTCAATATTGGCTCAATATATTCCAGATAAGTATCATTCTTAATTCAAGTTCCTAATACACACTCAAACACAACAATTTTTAAGCAAAAATAACATACATTGAACATGAAAGCAAATACACAAACAAACACAATCGATTCACTAAATCGATACAACGACTCAACAAACCAGATAATAACTATCTCATTACCAGAATACTCTAATCTTCACAAGGGAAATTGTGTATTCCGCTTGGAAAGAACACTAACGCTCTCGGGAAATCTATAGCCGTCTTTTCGTCAATCCACTTGTTCTTCGCATACATTTCAACTCGAGCATCTTGATAAGCCGCAAAATGATCAAATTGAAGTTTCATCTGCCATTCTAGATGTTCAATCTGATGAAACATCTCATGAAGGCGATCTCCAATGCTTTTAAACTCCGCTTCAAACTTATCCAAATGACTAGAAATTTTCTCTAAACTTACCGCGATGAAACCATTGAAGTAGGGTTGAGGATCCTTTGAGACCTTGTCCCTAGCCTCTTCTCCATGATTTCTTCCTTCCATTTCTTCAAAAATTTCTCAAATCTCTCAAGAATGAAGTGTAATGGACGTAACTTGATTGCTTGATGGTTAGGGATGAAAATGGGTTGATTTAAAGGTGAAAATCGTGTGAAAAACTGAAAATTTTCGGTTTTTGCACGACCCAGTAACCGTGGCGCTTAGGCGCCGAATCTGGCGCTTAGGCGCCGGACCTATTGATACATAGTTTAATTCGGGCGCTTAGGCGCCGAATCTTGGCGCCTAGGCACCAGAACTATTTCAACTCCGTTTTGCCTAATCGTCAAATTTAAAAGTTTCGTTCTTCGAGATAGGTAAATTATACTGGTAAGAGTAATCTAGACTCAATAACACACATTGTAAGCAATCATAATGAAGGTTAATTTGATCTCCTTTTTACTCGTATTTAGAATAGAGTGATCCAATTTCTAAATCTTACATGCTTCAAAATAATCTTCAGCCTAAGTCAACAATGATCCATAAGCATCAATTTTTTCTAAAGTAATATAAAATTAGTCAAGATCGAGGCATAACCTTACATTAAAACATAAAAACACTCAAAACAAAAGATAATTATGGGTTGCCTCCCACAAAGCGCTTGGTTTAACATCATCAGCCCTAAAGTAAATCTTTAATCAGGTTGACTCAATTCATAAGCCTCTTTATAAATCATTTTAATATCTCTCAAATAAGGCTTCAAACTTAATCCATTTACTTTAAAAAATTTTCCTGTTTTAGGGTCTTTAATATCCACAGCTCCATAATGGTATACTTTCTCAATTATATAGGGTCCAATCTATTTAGATCTTAATTTTCCAGGAAAAAGTTTTAAACGAGAAATAAACAGTAATACTTCTTGTTTAGGCTCAAAAATTTTTTCTTGAAATTTTCTTATCATGTAACATCTTCATTTCCTCTTTATAAATCCTTGCATTTTCATATGATTCATTTCTTATCTCTTCCATCTCATTCAATTGTCATAATCGTTTTTCTCCTGCTTTATTCAAATTAAAATTAAACTCTTTCATCGCCCAATAAGCTTTATGTTTAAGTTCAACAGGTAAGTGACAATGTTTACCATAAATTAACCGGTAGGGTGACTTCCGATTGGTGTCTTATAAGCTGTTCTATAAGCCCATAATGCAGAATCAAGTCTATCAACCCAATCAGATCTTTTAGGATATATGTTTAATACTTTTTAAATATATGTTTATATAGCAAAATATAATTTTAAAGGAAAATATTTTATATATTCTTTTGGGTACTACGCAAGTATACGTATCGTTTCAAGTAATATAGGGCTTTAAAACAAAGACCCCAGTATCGATCCCACGGGGAAAAAATATGGTAATAAATTTTTAAATATTATATTTCAAAATCTTTTTGTATTTTAATCTAACTATAAATTACTTATAATTTACTAGATGCAGATAAAGAAAACAATAATAAGAAAATGATTTTGTGAAAACTATATAAAACAAACAACTTTCTTTCTTTCAATTAATCCAAGATTTTTAAGATAATTTAATATTCGTTGGAGAATCTATTTTATGGTATTGTGCGAATAGAAGCATTCATATTCTTTACCCTTTCGATCCGAGCGCAAAGAACATTGATTAATTTATGGATCGAGTCCGGATGTATTGTTAGTAGAATAGGTTAATCTAGGCTCACACTACTAGATGTCCAATGGTGGCTATGGTCGGCCCTACTAGTGACCCTTCCTTATCTATAAATCAAATTATAAGAATTTAGTTTGTCACTCTAAAAACTTATCAATTCTACGCCCTTTAAATTTTATCTTCCTATTTATTTGCACTTCACCTTGAATAGCCCGCACATGGCCTTCGACTAACCAAGGATTCATGTGACATCTACAAGTTAAGAGTTCTTCTCTTTCTAGGTCTCAAAACTTTTCAACAGAATTTAACAATTTAAATGGCCAATTTAAAAAGTAAAGTAAGATCGGGTATTAATATCATCACAATGTTTTGAAAATATTTTGATTTTCAATTCTCCATTGAATCTTATATTATCTTATTTATCTTTTCATAATTGAAGGAAGAAAGTAAACTAACTACTCAGAATACATTGAATATAAACAAAGAAACATAATAAATAAACTTTGAATCAAAAATAAAATATTTATCTCAAATATTCCTTCTACAGATCTTCTGAATCCTACTGACTCCACAGTGTAATGAACTTCAGATGCAACAACTTGAAAATAAACTCACTAAACTAAATAAAAGTGGCCCTAAATTTCTCTCTTTATTTCACTCTCTAAGGATGAGAGATCCTAAAGTGGCTAAGAGAAAGGGGTTACAATGGGGGGCACATTTTTCTGAAGGAGTGAACTCCTATTTATAGGCTTCAAAGGTTGCCTTGAGGCACCTCTTCAAAACATGTCCACATTCAATGAATCTTCTAGAAGGTCTGCCTGGCGCCTAGGCGCCCTCTTCGCTTTGGCTGGCACATCTTCTCGATTAAAGCCGTTTTGGAGCGTCCAAATGCAATGTATCACATGTCTTATTATCAAGGAACAACTGTCAGTCTTCTAGAATGTCCAATAGCAGCTCACTCCGTCAAAATAACCGTCCAAACGTTGTCAAAAACTTGACAGTTTCTGTATCGAGTCTGGCGCTTAAGCGCCAACTTCTGGCGCTTAGGCGCCAACTTCTGGCGCCTAGGCGCCAGGCCATATTTTTTATAATTCTTGTATTTTGCTCCATTTTTTCTCCTTTTTGCTCATTTTTCATTTTTTTCTTTTTTGGATCTTTTTACATCACCTACATCCAAAAACACAAAAATACCTTTCATTAAAGCATAATATCCTTAGAAATTGATAAAAATTAAGGCATAAAAAATAGCTATTTTTTTATGGATCAAGATTACAAGTTGATGACCTACATCGAAAAAGGAGTCGCTCGAACAAGAAGTGGAGACATTCTTGAACAATTTTTTTCTTAAGAATTTCTTATAACACCACACAAAAAAAATATTAATAATGGAGGCAGGTTCATTCCAATATGTTGAATACTTAAATGAATTTCATCTGCTGTAGGGTTGGCATAATTCTTTAATGGTCTTTGCAAATTATGTTCATTTTTCAGCAGTTTGAATATCAATGTTATTTTGAGTGTGTTCATCGTTTTCTTAAAATTATGAAGTCATTTTTGTTTTTGAATTTTTCTTATAGTTCCTCATGAAATGTTAAAAATATGAATTGTCTAATTAAGTGTGTAACCACAGGTTTGAACAATACTTAAGAATTCGCGGAGTTTGCATGCCCCAATGTTTAGCAAATACTCAAAGAACTTGAACACGAGCAATGAAGTCGACAATGACGTCTAGACATTCAATCGACAAGACATAAAATGAACAGCCTGCAATGCTCATGCATCATATACCTATCTCCAAACTTGATTGGGTAAAACTATGGATGTGGTTCTCTACCCAGTAGCGACAAGCTCCGCGGAGAGTACCAAGCAAATTACCGCAGAGTTGAGCCTTGACGGTTATCCTTGTGAAAGCAGAGACAACATTCATTTAATAAGCTTAGCATAGGGAGTATATTACCTAAGGACAGAGATTCGACCAAGCGAACGAGACTCGACAAGTGTAAGATGCAAGCCGAGCATCAACATCAAAAACCGAAAAAGATAAAAGACGTTTGATTGTTGTAAGAAAATAAAAATTGATTCTCAGTCAAGCAACGAAATATCGTGTCTAAATATGGGTTGGGTGAAGCTCTAGGAGAGATTCCCTGCACATAGAGGCAAGCTCCACAAAAGCACTAAAAAATCACCCTGCGAGGCATACCATAACGATTAGTCTTTTTGAGGCAAAAACCTGACCAAGCAAACGATATGAGGTTGAATATGACATAAGTTGGGTAGAAACAAAGTCAAAATAGACTGAAATGATTTTCTTAACGGGTAAGCAATCAAACGACACACATGCATCACAAGCAATAGACAGTCAAGTGCAGAAACGGCAAAAGCAAAAGAATGGTAAAAAATTGCCTGAAAACCGTATTTTACTTCATTTAACCTGTCGGTTACAAAAATTTTCATTTCATAAAATCTATATAATCTTTTCCATTGCATGCACAAAAAGAAACACTTTCTTGGGTGTAGAAAACAGAAACGGCCAAATCATGTATTGGATGTACCATTGTCTGCCACTCCACTATCTCCAGACTTGCCACTCCCACCCTAAGTTACTGAAGCAGTTGAGAAGAGCTTAGTGACCTTATCTAAACCAGCATATTATGGGTCAAGAAATCTAGCCCACACGAACTGGTCGATCGCCAGTTATGTGTCAAGCGGAGGATGATTGTCCTGACCATCGATAAACTCCTCCACTTTCTTTATGTTTGCAACCTTCTCGTTCTCATCCTGAGCCACGAAGAGCAACCCAGTGACACCCTCCAGCCCCTCAGCAACAGATGCCCAACCCATAGCTGCGTTCACCCGCTCCTCAATTGCTTTTACTCGAGCCCTGAAACCTTAAGCTTCTATACATTTTGTTCGGCCCCCTTACCATCAAGATAGTGAGGGTTTAGGTGATGTGTACCTGTGAGGCCCGACAATTGGTTGCAATCGACAGAATGGCAGAGATCAATGGGATCAAAATAGTCCGACCTCTCTTCAAAGCTCTCAGACCAGAGAATGTCCGTGATGGTTGAAGCATATTTGTTGGCGCCCTGACCAACTGGGTATCAGTCCCTCTGTATGTCGATAAGGGTAAAGTGGGAGTTCTTGATGATAAACACCTTCAACCGCTCTTTTTGCATAGGAATCCAGCCAAAGAAGCTTCGCTTTGCCTTATCCCTATGGGGGAAGATTAGCACCAGAATAGTCCCTTGTGGCCATGTCCATTCTTTATCGAACTTCATCAGTAGCAGAGATCTCTGACTCCACCCAATCCCCTTCCTCCCCAAGTGTTTTCTCAGCAGTCTTTGTAGTCTCGACCTCCCCTCACAGAATTGTCTACAAAACTTACGAGGGCGGCCTGTCTAGGGGTCACTGGATCCTAACCCGACTGATCATCTGGTATCTCTACATCATCCCTAAGTTAGTTTGCGTATGGTCATCCTCATCCTTGTGAGCCCTCGAAAAACTAAAGTTCATGAAAGAAGATTTTCGTTCGATCAGAATAAGTTATCCGGTGGAAATCCTTCAAATAACTACTGTGGTTTCAAAAATGGAGTGAACATAATCCAAACTTGGAAGATCAATGCCCGGATATGTGGTTGCTTCTTCGTCTTCCCTCGCCTCCACTAAAATCCTCGATCAGGCTACTGACCCACTAAGAATATGTTAAGAATTTCATGTTTATGTTATATTGATTTTGATGATATTGCACTTTAAAGAAGGGTATTTTTGATGATTTGTTACATATTTGAAGATTTATGGACATTGGAATGAATATGCAAAAAGAAACGAATTTGAAGCAAAAAGAACCAAAATTATGAAAATTTAATCTAGGGCGCCAACGGCAGATTTTTCCCGAGAGTTCAGAAAAATATTACAAGGGAGCCCGCCGATGGCGAGGTCGAGGCCGCCGACAGCGGGCCTTATGCAAGAGGGTCCAAGGCTAAGTATTTTAGAAGGCCGCCAAAGGCGAGCTCAAGGCCGCCGACGGCAAGAAAGTCGGTTCTCTCACAAGGTGCATTGAATGTGGACGATTTTTGAAGAGATGCTTGGAAAACTCTTGAAAACTCTTTAATTACTTTAAAAGAAACAATTTGGGGCCGAAAAAGTGGTCCACTAGCGTCCATTTGTGTCCACCACGTGTCCATCTAGTCCACTAGAGAGTCAAGTGTGTAAGTCTAGTGAGTCCATAGAGTTTCTAGAGTGTTAATTAGTGAATTCAAATGAGTGATATTTGCGAGGAATTCTTCGAGAGATTGTAAGAGTGGAAGGGAAGTGAGAGATTTCTTCCTCATTGCCATTTCGAAGGAGAATTCTGCGTACTGTAAAAAAAGAGATTCAGAGGAACCTAAAGGAGTTTGCTTGGGGAGGAATTTAACATAAGTTGTATTTACTTATTTTAGTTTGTAGAACTTTGTTTTAATATATGAAATCTTAGTTTTATCGTATCTTCTCCATGAAATCTGAGTAATTTTTCTGTTTTTCTCCTTGTTTTGATATTTTTGTGAAATAGTAATTTGAATTAGTGTGTCAAGAAAAGTTTAAAGAAGTTGTGATAACATTTATTTAAATCTTAATTTACTTTCAATCTGGTCAATTAATTAGTTAAAATATGTTGAGTTTAACAACTAAAGTAAAGATTACATCCGAGATTCAGGGAGGTCAAAGTCCCTAAAAGTAAGGTGCAAATAAATAGGGAAATAATATTCATCGGGCGTAGAATTGGAGATTTTGGGTGACGTGATTAAAATCCTCGATTCGGTCCTATCAATTGAGTCGTTGAAGTGTAGGTGTTAGCCTCGGGCGAGAGAAACGGGGAGCTCCGAAATGAGAGCCGGTATCCTCCCAGCCTAGCCGCAGATTCAGTAACCAAGCATAGGGTTAGTCAATGTTCTTTATGCCTAGACGAAAGGGTAAAGAATAGGTATACTCCTATTTGACACAACACAGTTTTAAACTAATTCTAATTATCATTCACTTAAATTTTTTAATAAAAGAGAAATATTCTTGCTTGTATATTTGAACTTCACTTTATTAGTAGAATTAGTTATCTATGAGTAGAATTAGTTTATTAAATTTCATATTATTGTCAATTGCATATTAGTGAGAGATATGCAAATTCGATTTCCAAGTTGTGATTCTGAATTGGTTTCTATAATCCTAGTTCGTAGCCTCTAAAATATTCTCTGTGGGATCGATATTCAAGACTCCACTAGAGCCTTGTATTACTTGAGCGATATGTATACTTGCGTTGAATAGTAACTCTGCGATTATAGAATATATTATATACTTATTACAAAATTAAAATTACGTTAAGAGCGAGGAACGGTTCAGCTACCTTCTAGCGCAACTCCTTCTGTGTGCTAGGAGAGCCTATACAACATCCTCTTTTCCTCCGCATTTAAGGTGGCCCAGAGCTCTGTGATCATTGCCCCGTACTTGTCTAAGTTAAGAACCATATTCACAATCACCCCCTTGGTGTACTACACCACAGATTATTGCCTCCCCTCAACCACCAAAGACAGGGATCAAATCCGAGGAGGCACGTATTTTGCCATCTTACAGACTCCTCAAGTCGGCTAGGCCTGGACCCCCGGTCCCTAGCCAACCCAGGAACGAACCGATACTTCAAGCGATTTATTTTCTTCTCAAAACCAGTTAGGTGAAGCTTGCCCGCCAACCAAAAACTAAGCAGTCGTCCGGCTCAATGATAAAGGAGAACATCTTAGAGAAAATATCTTGGGATGACAGAATCTCCATCCATCAACAGTAAACCGCATAAGATGTGATCGTTGCAATCGAGTTTGGCATGATCTAGGCAGGATCATACCGAAATGATTTAGGATAGATCGAAGCCCTCTACAAATCGGCACCCGGATACCCCACTGGAACTGGTCTCAATAGTAGACCAAGTCGTTCCAAATTCGTTTGTCGACCGATTGTCCGAGCCAACAGTGCACATGTGAATCCTGGCATCAAAGACACAAGTCTCCTCAACTAAGACAGCGTCGACTGATATACCTAAAATATATAATGTTTTTAAGCACATTTTTATAACTATTTTTGATGATATTGCACTTTAATGGAAGGTATTTTTATGTTTTTTCTTGCAGGTATGATTACAATGAGTGAATATGATGAAAGGAGCAATAAAGAATCAAATTTGAAGCAAAAATTGAAAGATGTGCAAAATTGGCCTCTATGTCATTCGTTAAAAAATGATGTCTTATTTGATTTTGATCATAACTGTCTAATTGATTTTAATACTTTGAAAGATAAGTTAGTCACTGCTTCCATCATCTCAAATAATTATGGGAGACCATTTGAGTTGATATGTGATGCGAGTGACTACGCTATTGTGGCAGTGTTAGGACAAACGCACAATCAGATGTTTCAAGCAATATGTTATGCTAGGAAGACCTTAGTGAAGCTCAAAATTCAGAGTATTGAAAAACTTCCTCCGTTCACTGCTATGAGAGGAGTTAGAAGTTTTTTAGGAGATGTTGGATTTTATAAACGATATATTAAAGATTTTTCCAAAATAGCTAAACATCTGTCATTTGTTAAAAAATGATGTCTTATTAGATTTTGATCATAACTGTCTAACTAATTTTAATACTTTGAAAGATAAGTTAGTCACTGTTCCATCATCTCACATAATTATGGGAGACCATTTGAGTTGATATGTGATGCGAGTGACTACGCTATTGTGGCAGTGTTAGGACAAACGCACAATCAGATGTTTCAAGCAATATGCTATGCTAGGAAGACCTTAGTGAAGCTCAAAATTCAGAGTATTGAAAAACTTCCTCCGCCCACTACTGTGAGGGGAGTTAGAAGTTTTTTAGGAGATTCAGGATTTTACAAACGATATATTAATGATTTTTCCAAAATAGCTAAACATCTATGTCATTTGTTAAAAAATGATGTCTTATTTGATTTTGATCATAACTGTCTAACTGATTTTAATACTTTGAAAGATAAGTTAGCCACTACTTCCATCATCTCACATAATTATGGGAGACCATTTGAGTTGATATGTGATGCGAGTGACTACGCTATTGTGGCAGTGTTAGGACAAAAGCACAATCAGATGTTTCAAGCAATATGTTATGCTAGGAAGACTTTAGTGAAGCTCAAATTAATTATACCACTACTAAAAAGAAGCTTCTAATGATAGAATATGCATTCGATAAATTCAGACCGTATTTGATTAGTATCGAGTGTACTGTTCATATCGACCATTCAACAATTTGATATCTTATGTCGAAAAAGAAAGTCAAACTGAGATTGATTAGATGGATCTTATTGATGCAAGAATTTGATATCGAAATTGTAGATGGGAAAGATATTGAGAATCAAATAGTCAACCATTTATAGAGACTGGATCAGGGAATTCAGGAGTTTATGAAGAGGAGATCAATGAAAATTTTCCTGATGAGCAACGGTTTTCTATTGTTGAATGGCATATTCTGTGGTATGATGATATAGTAAATTACATTGTCAGCGATATTCTACCTTATGATCTGACATAGAGGAGATCAATGAAAATTTTCCTGATGAGCAACGGTTTTCTATTGTTGAATGGCATATTCTGTGGTATGATGATATAGTAAATTACATTGTCAGCGATATTTTACCTTATGATCTGACATACCATCATGAAAGAAATTTATCCATGACGCCAGATATTATTTTTGGGATTACCCTTACCATTATAGAAAATGCAATGATCGAGTGATTATAAGGTGTATACTCATTAAAGGAACCCTAGAAATTATTAATAAATGTCACGATTCTGAGTTTGAGGAATATTATGGAGTATATAGAACTGCTACTAAGATATTACAATCTGGATTTTATTGGTTTGTTTTACTTATGAATGTGAATGAATATATTAAAACTTGTGATAGATGTCAGAGTGTAGGTATTATTTCTAAGCGAGATGAAATGCCTTAAACTTTACTTTAGAGATTGAATGATGATTGAGGTGTAGACCCCACGTGACGCTTTATACCTTTGTTAGGAAATTTATATTAAAATTGTTGTGGACTATGTCTCAAAGTGAATAGAGGCAACGGCTCTACCAAATTATGATGCTCAAAGTATAGTGAATCTTTTAAAAAAGAATATTTTTAGTAGATTTGATATGCCTAGAATGATCATTAGAGATTGAGGGAGTCATTTTAACAATAGAAAAATTAGGGAATTAGTTGCAAAATATGGTATAAATCATAGAATTCTCATAGCTTATCATCTTCAGACGAGTGGATCAGCAGAAGTTTCTAATAGGGAGATCAAAAGCATTTTAGAGAAAATTGTCAATCCTAGTATAAAGAATTGCTTTTTGAGATTAGATGATACATTGTGAGCCTATAGGATTGCATGTAAAACACTTATAGGATGTCTCCAAATAGGTTCATATTTCGTAAAGTTTGTCACTTGCCACCTAAATTAGAGCACAAAGCATATTGAGTTGTTATAGAGTAATTATAATATGAAAGAAGCTAGTGAGAAAATGTTGTTGCAGTTAAATAAACTTTATGAAATTAAACAAGAATGTTATGAACATGCGGAAATATATAAAGAGAAAATGAGGAAATATAGCGAGCAAAAGATTCTTAGGAAGGATTTTGAGCCTAAACAGAAGGTTTTAAGTATAATAAACAATTGAAATTTTTTCTCGAAAAACTTAAGTCCATTTGGTCAGGAATATTTACTGTGGTAAAGGTGTATCCTTTTGTTGCGATTGATATAAAGGATTCTAAGAGTAGTAGAGTGTTTAAAGTAAATGGGCAGAGACGTAAACCCTACCTGGATAGTGTGAGACCTACGGTTAATGAGGTCTTAATGTTGGGTTATCCTGAGTAAATATCTGGATTCGTTGGGCTGAGGACATTAAACTAAGCGCTTCTTGGGAGGCAACCAAAGTTAGTATTTGTGTTTGTGTTTGTATGTTGTAGCTGTGTTGTGTGCTTGAATTTGTATTGATGTGTTTGTGATTGATTTGGTATGATTAAGAATGTGATTTGAGGAAGATTTACTCTTAGCTTATGACACTAATCCTCGGTTTTCTCATTGTGTTAGAACTCAGATATTTCTTTTAGTAGTTCAAAGGAGTGACTGAGTTCTTTAAAGCCTAGTTCTAAATTGAACATTAGGTTAAACAAGAAATATGTTGTGTTTTAACATTGGATAGGTCCATCTCAATTCTTTTTTTCCTATTTGACCTTGATCTTCAATCACGAGGTCCTCTGTTGCTTAGTGATTAGAAGGTCTAGTGGATGATTTCTTCATTGTACAGGTCAAGGTGTATACTTTATCGGACATATACTTTATCGGACATATACTTTATCGGAGTAATACTAAAAATTTGCCAACTTATAAGCCAATTCAATTGATTCACGTGCTATTTGGACCATAATATTTTCCTTACAAAAAAGTGTGAAAGCACCTGGCAGTCAATAAAGAGTTTTATTTGGAAATTAGGAAAAAGAGGAGAGAGATGTGATGAGAAGAAAGATGAGCAACCCTCATTTATATTTAGCATAGGATATTGTTAGTATATGTGTTATGTGTGATTAAGAATTTTGGGAAGATAAATTTTGAAATTGAGGTAAATTGAGCTTAGGGGTAGACCGACGCCTAAGCGCCAACTAGTTAAACTAGGGCTTAGGCGCCGCGCCTTGGGCACCTAAGCGTTGTCTGCTCGGGTAAGTAGAGGCGCTGCTTTGCGGCGCCTAGGCGCAATACCCATTGTTCGGCTATTAAGCCCTAAACTGAGTCGATTCACATCATTTTAGCAATTTTCCTTCCCCTGCTCTTCTTCGATGACCGAGAGGCGAAATCTAGGGCATCCAATTTTCTTCTCATTTCTCTTGATCCATGAGGTTTTTGTGAGTGAAATCGCTCCCAAGAGGTAAATTTCACTCCTTTAACCTTCTCTTTCGATTTTTTCATCTTTCCTTTTCGGATTTTTGGTAGGAGAGAGTTTGGATTGGAAATTTTTGGGGAAAAACTTGATTTAGCTCTTGATTTTCATTTTATTTGCATGTTTGTGATTTTCATCCTTTTCAATGGCTCCTAAAATCAAAGGTGGCAAATCAAAATCTTCATTTTGATAAGAAATTTGTAAGCTCCAAAGCTTAGGAGCGTTACAAAAACCTCTTGGTGTCAAAGAGGATGATTGCAGAGAGGAGATTTAATAGCCCTGTGGGAGCCATAGAGAGTATGATTGTAAGTCGTCATTGGAGAATATTTGTTATACTACTTTAGCCGTAATTTATGTGGTATGAGAATTCTTTGCAAATCTGCCTGATGCTTCTGATGATTCAGTTTTTGTAAGAGAGAAACAGGTTGAATCTCTCCTTCTCCAATTAATGTTTTATTTTCATTGAGAAGTGTCCCTGGGAGTTTTTACTCCAACTTCGTTCCTATAGATTCTAATTTTGATGAAATTATCAGATTTTTACTGATGCTAAGGGGGCTTGGAAAGTTAGAAATGATCATAAAATTAATTCTCCTTCATCTAAACTAAATGCAGCCTCCAAGGTTTGGCACTACTTCATCTCTGCCAAGCTACCCTCTACCAATCTGAGTGAGGTTACTAGGGATAGAGTCTCTCTAAATTTTTGCATTTAAATCATGAAATCTATTGATATTGATTCTCTCATTTATAAGGAGGGATCCACCCGATTAGGACACCCTTCTATTATATTTTCCCCGTGACAAAGTACTAATGTGTCTTTTGCAAGTTGAAAGGAGCTGCTTCATCCCCTGAAACCTATCTCCAAAACCAACTTGAACTTGTATGATAAGCATGTTGTTTTTTAGCATGGGGCTAGTTCTTCTCATCCCTCCACTTCATATTCCCAGCCTCGCCCATCCACCAGTATGGTTGCTATGTCTGACAGATTGAGAAAACTGGAGAATGATGGCTTGATTATCCAGACGATTGTATATGATTTAGCGGATCAACTATATCATGTGGATTGACAAAATAAAAGCCAATGCGATCATTTTAATAGTTTCCAAACACAGTTGGAAATGTATCAGAAGAATCAGGGGGTTAGAGAAAATCCCATTGAGTTCCCGATATATACTACCTACCAGCCTTACGAGCATATCCGCCAGTAAATGGAGGAGGATACTGAGTATGATGATGAAGAAGATGAAGAAGAAGGTGATGATGATGAAGATGATGATGATGGGGATGATGAATAGTTTTAATTTTCTTTTATGTGGATGTATTAGATAATATTTTTATTTCCTGCTGTTGTTGCTGATGTACTTTCATTTGACCGGTCTGTATTTTTATTGTGGAACTCTTTTTTATTTGCCTGTTGTAATAGTCAGACTTTCTAGTGTAATTTCAATTGATATCCTGTTTAGTATAAATTTAGTTGTCATTTCATATATGTTTATTCCTGCTTATAACTGTTGATCTTGGTGATAGACAACCATGGTAAGAAGTATTTATGTACTATTTTCTCCTCATTTATTCATGTTTTAAATTATTGAATATATTTAGAATTACGTTTGGGAGGAAGAAAAATCGTTTAAAGTTAAACTTGTCATCATTAAAATAAGTTTGAATTGTTATGTTTAATCAACATGAGGAATGTAGGGTTAAATCTAAATTTTCACAATATTGATAAAAGAAAAACATAGTTTACTCATTTTAAACACTATGTAAATTACGCTAGACTAGTGTTGAGCTAATTTTTGCAATTCAAAATGTAAAAAAATATTTAATATTTTAATTTTAAAAAGTGTTACATATTTGTTAAATTATGTGCACTTAGATATATACTTCACAAGAATTGAACCTCCTTAAAATTATATTTTCATCTAATGCTTCTGAATTTTTAGAAAAATTAAAAAAAAGAGGAATGTGGAACATTTAATTTAGTAATGTCTATAAAGGGGGAGGTATCAAAACTGATAGAGTATTGATGAAGGTGGGTGTTAGATTGAGGTTCTTAAGGAGAATTGAGTGGTAGAAAGAGTTTTGTTGTAAAGTACTAACCCTTCTTCTTGTTGTTGTTGTGAGGAGAGAGAGTCTTCAGAAGCAACAGTCGGAGAAGCATTTGGTGGAGCATCTTTAGGTCATTGTAAAGGAGAGGAAGATAAGTGCTTGTGTGTTTCATTTGTTGTATTTCCTTAAACACATCATATATTGGAATTCTGTCGTTTTCAATGAAGCTTTGTGAAATGTTTCATATATTTTCTGAGTAGTACTTTTTACCTTACCTTATGATGATTAAGTAGGAGGAATAGGAATGCAAAAATATTTTCATTTTTTTAATTATTTAATGCGATAATTAACCTTCAGATCTTCATTTACTTTTCATTATGACCAATTAAAATGTTAAAATGTGTTGTGAATCATAATAACTCTGGAGAGTTATGCTAAAACCAACTAGCCTAATCATGTTGAGTATCGGGCATAGGTCGATATGCTTCGTATGGAGATGCAAATATTAGGGAATATTCGTTGATGGATTCAAAACAGGATTTAAAGAATTAAACTCTTTTTAACCAAATTTTTTTATGCACTAGGGAGAAGGTAAACAATAGAGTTGCTTATATTTGTCACTAGTCGCATTTACAATTTATACTTCACATTTCCTATGCTCCACTTGCATCATTACAACAGAGGATATCTTAAGAACCTGATATCCATCAATCCAACACCAAGTTAAGTGGGATTTCAACTTTACAATTGCTTGTAATACTGTAGAATTAGTTTATAGAACTATAACTCAATCTAAATTTCAGGATAAAAACAAAATTAATAGGCTATAACTTTTCATAAGTCTAATTCCCTCTTTCCCTGTGGGATTAACATTTCGAACTCCAATATCCGATATTATTAATACCACACGTGCAATTGTGTGAGCCCCCAAAGTGTAAACAGTCAACAGTCGAAACGAAACAACTGACAGAACAAAATCTTGATGACTGAAGGTTCACCAAAGCCGAAAGACCGCCTTAGCTTAGCACAATCGACCGAACTTACCATGTCAAACGAAGGAATATAGATCCCACCTGACCGAGCGATGGGGTGTTGTACCATAAGCTGATTTATTTTCTATATGCCTATAATATATAACACCCCCATAAAAGCAAGGGCAGTCATGTAATTTGTCACTGTATGTCCTCTTGCCTATAAATAAGGGGGTGATTTCAATCACCATCAAAAGAATCAGATTCTTAGGCCCCGTTTGTTTCAGCGGTGGGAGCTGCGGTGCTTTGACGCGCCGCATAAATTTGGCTAGCCGGGCGGAAGCGAGGCCGGATTCGCGGTCGTTTGCCGCGAAGTCGCGTAAAAGCCGACCGCGGGATAAACCCCGCGGCCCGACTTTTATCTCCGCTGTAAGGTTATTTTTCCTACCGCTACCCTCGACCCTACGCAGCCCATCAGGGACGAGGAACTCTGCGATCCGCCGTCGACGGCGAGGGCCGATGATGGCTGGAGGCTCAGCCCCTGCTCACTCCTTTCCCACCTCATCCGAAGCCGGAAACGTCGGATCCTGCACCTCCTTCGATCCTGCAGTTCTCTGCTCCAATCCACCGCCGCCCATCAGCCTCTCACCGGAACAAGCGAAACGAGTGCTCCGACGCCCTAGCCGCCTTCAAGAGGAAGCTCCTGACTCCGGGCAAGATTGCCCAGGAATTCGATCGTATCCAGGTCCTCTTTTTTGGTTTGCCTGATATTTATGTTCTGATAGAAAAAGAGAAAATGCTTACATTTGTTGGCAAGCAATAAAATTTCTATAAGCGTATTCTATCCTGCAATTACTTTAAGGCTAAATTTTTTTAGTGCATTGAAGGGGCTGTTTGAAAGCAAGCTGGTGCTACAAATAAAGTAGTCAGCGCTGCTAACGACTCCTTGGGGAAGATTGTTCGGGCAAATAATGAAAGTAGGGAGAGGGATAACAAACACGGGAATTAGGGAGAAGCTAGATATTCTTCATTACCTTCTTTGCGAGAAAAATGCATCCTTATATGTTAAAAGTCCTCTATCATTGCAAATCAAAACTATTCTACTAGAGCACGATAATCAAAGTTTGTATGCAGTAGAAATTTATCAAGTCTTAAGGGTGTTACACCTTTCGTAAATCTTACCATATCAAAGTTTTTATCCTATAGAAAAATTTCACTCTCTTTTCTTGCTTTCTCCATTCAACTTTCTCATATGAATATTCCAAAAAAATGTGCGGAGGCTCTATAAATACACTGAATGGAAAGAAGCGATACTTGAGAAAAATAGTACTTGATGGTGGACTTTGCCTATAGGGAAGGTTGTAATTGGTTGCAAGTGGTTGTTTTAAATGAAGTTTAAATCAGTTAAGGCTCTCAAGGACTATATAAAACTTGATTGGTTGCTGAATGGTTCACCCAAATCCATAACATTAACCACATAACCACAGATCATTTGCATAAATAGAAAAATTGAATTTTGGACAAGTCTCACTATTTATAACGATGAATGTCGATTGATTTATACATCAATTGATTATTATTAATGAATCCCTCAAAACAGAGCTTGAAGAAGTAGTTTATATTGATCATACAACTAGATTTGAGTTGAAATTCGACTCAAAGGTATCCAATCGAAAGAATTTTTTATATGATCATACAACTAGAATTTTTTAAATGCATTTAGAAATCCAGTATATCATATAAATAAATCGGAAATTTCAAATGAGTTTAATAAACGGAGCGATACAGTCTTTTTACGAGAAAAAGTCTGTCCATATTGTTTTCCACAGTTACTGCAAACAAACAGATCAACTTCCCATGATTACTTCGCAAGGCAGTAGTATTCTGCATTCTAGTTAGGAAAGCTGCAGCCCTACCAAACAGGCCCTTATTGTCTCTTTCCTTTCTCTCTTTTGTTTTAGGCACTATTCATCAGGTATGATTCGCATGAAAGATCCAGATTCAACAACACTCATGCCAATCTCAAGCAATTTAAGAACTTTACTGATTAAACCATCCATATATATTAACATATTATAAGAAATAACTGAAAATTGTTCAAATTAGGTAAATTATCTTGATAGACATATCGTCTACTTCGCCAGCAAGACGCCGTTACACTCCCTAACAAATAGTACCTAAACTCGACATACACTACCAGGCGTTTTTCAAAAATTAACGTTAATAACCAAAAGAATGACAGAGTAAGTCAATTTTTGAAGCAACATAAAGCCTTAATTAACATCATAACCCTACAAAAGTCTGCTAACCACTTCCGCAAAACAGAATCAAAGTATCCCAGCAAGCAGAAAGGAACACCACAGAAAATAAATTTAGTTCAACAGCGAATCTCACTTTCGGCCCCAGAAATTCAACAACCCATTAAAATTTATATCCAAGTCAAAACTCAAAAGTAAAAACACCAAATTCTTAATGCTCTGCGACTAAAACAGTCCAGGGCAATATCGTCACTTCCATTGCAATAAATACTGACCTAGGGCAAGTAAAACGGTTCAAATTGAAAGGGAAAGTGACATAATAGGCACAAGAAGAGTATCACTGACTCTGCGAGATCGCCCAGTTGCCGCAAGATCCCGACGAGGCCGGAGATGGTGACTCCTCCCAAAATGTTCATGGGATCCTCCTCCTCCTTCGGAGCTCCTTGGTAAAGCCTTGGGTCCCCCAAGCCGTACTCATTCTTTAGCTCAAATCGAACTAGCGGCATTCTCCTTAGCCCTTCTCTCGGTGCTAAGGTGCTAATGGGAGAAAAGTGTGGAGAAGACGGACGGCGAATGGCGGCAGTTCTCAGCCAGCCAAGGCCGTAACGATATACTGTGGTGTCTTTTTGTCTCCAACTTGATCCAGCTAATCACCACACTTCCACTGGCGCAGACTAGCACCACGACCATTTTCCATTTTATGAGTTGCCCCATCAGCTTCCGATTGGGCTGTATGCTAGTCAAGCCAAACAATAGTTATTCTCAAATTGAGCTGAGCTTGGCTAATCGTGGAGATTCAGCTCCAATTTAATTTTATGAATTTAAGATAGATTTATTTATTATAAATAAGAGAATAATTGATACACCACTAAATTTTCATTATCTGGCACGAATTTCGATGCAATCTTTTGAGCAATAAATATTCAAATGTTGATAAAAAAGTCCTCCAGAGCTTCGATTTCAGCAAACTTATAGTCAAACTGACCAGCTCGATGAAACAAACCAAATGATATCAAAACTAGTACAATCCGAGTCAAATCAATCTCGGATCAAGTCATTAAATCACTTTTAGAAGATTTTCGGACACATTGGAAAGTCAAATGGATGTCGACACTAGCAAGCCCATACTCGAATCGAGCGTCTCGACAAGACGAATCTAACGAGCCCAAGATCACTCAATTCTGACATCGTTAAGGCCATCAAATGCCCCTCAAATGTCGTCTGATCGAGGGAAGCTCTATGAACCATCAGATCGAGGGAAGCTCTATGAACCATCAGATCAAAATTGCTGCATTAATTGCACTCAGAACCATACGAATAGATCTCAACTCTCACATGAGAAGGGGGAAGGATAGAAAGAGCCTGAAGCCTTAAGGAGAAGCTGCAGCTTAGCACCACCGCCGACCCCTGTCGACTAACCGCCGACCGCCGTCGACCACCGCCGACCTCCGTCGACTTCCGCCGACCTCCGTTGACTTTCGCCGACCTTCTTTGTCGTCGACCTTCGTCTCAGTCGAACACCGCCGACCTCAGTCGACTTCCACCGACCTCCGTTAACTTCCGTCGACTTTCGCCGACCTTCGTCATCATCGATCTCTGTCACCGTCGACCTCCGTCACCGTCGACCTCCATCACCGTCACCGTCAACCTCCATCACAGTCGACCTCCGTCAACGTCGACCTCCGTCACCGTCGATCTCCATCACCGTCGACCTCTGTCACCGTCGACCTCTGTCACCGTCGACCGCCATCACCGTCGACCTCCACAAGGTCGGCCTCTGTCGTCGTTGATCTCCATGACCGTCGACCTCCATCACCGTCGACCGCCGTCACCGTCGACCTCCATCACCATCGACCTCTGTCACTGTGGACCTCCACCAATCATCGTCAATCACCACCAACCAGGACAGCGTCGATCGACATTGTAGTACGAAACATATAATTACTCTCTCCCGTTTGTGGGACGGGGGTTTACGTAAGCGTCGATCGATAGTGGATTTTCACGGTAGGTCGAGCCCGTGGTTTTTCCCTTTATGGGTTTTCCACGTAAAAACTTCTGGAGTCACTGCATGTTTTCTTTTCATCTGTATGCGTGTTGGATTCTCGTACAATGCTAAGACGATAATTTGTTACTCTACCGCTGCGAATTTTCTAGCACGCATCAGTTTGGCGCCGTATGTGGGAAGTTCTTAATTCCCCACCACTGAAGTACTTGCTCAACTTGCTACATGGTCACCAGAAAGAATATTCGGGATAACAGAGCAGCTCGCTCCAACACCCATCGTTCCAGGGAACTGTCACGAAGTCAAGGATGGCATATTTATTCATCTTCCCGTCCTGGAACATGTTATCCTGCAACGAGGGGGTTTCAGGTCCATCTATGGAAGAACGCATGCGAAGAATGGAGGAGTCTCAACTGCAAATCATACAATTCTTACGTGAGACCCAACCACCGATGAAAGAAACTTGTTTAGCATTAAATCTGCATCATAGGAGAACTGTGCCCGGAGGAACTCGTATTGTCCCCCTCCTCAAGAAGGAACACATCCCCGTGCCAGGTCCTGATGTTGAACTCCAAGACACTGCAATTTCTACTCATCCATCTCATGCAGCTCACCTAGCACCTTCACATCTTGCTACCGTTCCAAATGATGTCATCCGTAACGAACTACGTCTCCTCGCCAGGAAGAGTTCCCCCTAGAGAAAAAGGATCACTTCCAAACTCACCATATAAATGAATCCTCTCCCTTAGCGAATTCGGTCCTCCAACACCCCATCCCAACTGGCTTCATGCTACCGAGCATTGACGCGTATGAAGGGATAACTGACCCCTATGAACATATTGATCATTATCGAACTATCATGCACATTCAACATGCCTTTGACGTGCTTCTGTGTCAGGTGTTTCCTGCCACTCTTATGGGACAAGCTCGAACCTAGTTCTACTCTCTACCGGGGGGCACTATAAACACTTTTAACGAGCAGCCAGACTATTTGTGAAGCAGTTCATAGCAAATTGACGAACCATCAAGGATTCATCCCATCTGTCGTGAATTCGTCAAAGTGAAGGAGAATCGCTCAAGGACTACTTCCACAGGTTTTCCACTAAAGCCCGACAGATTCCGGGAGTAGATCCGGAGTTACTAAGAGGGTTTTTTCTTGGGGGGCTCCGCCTAAGACCCTTCTACTCATCATTGATGCGGGAGACAGTTTGTACTTTTGCTGACCTTGTACACCGTGTTGAGGCACAAATCTCTGCAGATGAGGCCATCATTGCTCACAAGGAACAATTTGAGCGATTGGGAGGCAAGCACAAGAATAACACTAGGGATACCAATTAAATCACACAGCGGAAAAAGTTTAGACAACAGGGGATCGTGAGCAATGATCAGAAAAAGAATACACGCCACTCAACACATCACGTGTTAACATCTTAATGGCCATCAAAGATGAAGAGACTGTCAAATGGCCAAAGCCATTAAGAAATCCAAATGGTGGAGACCAGTCTCAACATTGTCATTTTCACTGTGCAAAAGTACATTCAACAGAAATATGTTTTCAATTAAAGGAAGAAATTGAATATCTAATACGCCAAGGTCACCTGGGTCGCTACTTACAAGAACAATGTGAGGGAAACCGAAGAGAATTGTTGGAGTTATCGAATGAGAAGTATAATTCCAACTCATCTTATCTGAGTAAAAGACTATCTTATAAACTCTTAATTTTATGTTGCTTTAAAATGTCATTTCATATAAACTTTCTCATCTTCTCATGAAAGAATTTTTTGTAGAAAGTCCCCTTGATGAAAAGAGATGCCATATCCCTGGAAGTCGAGCTCAAGAGGCAAGACTCGACGGGAAGATACGGTACTTCTGAAAGTCAAGCCCAAGAGGCAAGACTCAATGAGAAGCTACGACGCCCCTGGAAGACGAGCCCAAGAGGCAAGTCTTGATGGGAAGTTAGTAGCGGATAGGGTCCTCAGTAGAAAGACTCCATGAGAGCAAGTGGTTGACAGGGTCTCCACTGAAAGACCTCAAAAGGTTACAAGCTTCAAAAGGCGTAGGTACCTTAAAGACCTCAAAAGGCTACGAGTCTCAGAAGGCTCAGCTACACACAAAGACCTTAAAAGACTATGGCCTCATAAGGCACAGGTATACTCAAAGACCTCAGAAGGCTACATGCCTCAAAAGGCACAGGTACATCAAAGACCTCAGAAGGTTACAAGCCTCAGAAGACACAAGTGTATAAAATTCCTCGGAGGACTACGAGCCTCGAAAGAAATTTACGCAATTAAGAAGCCGCAACACCCTGCAGCGACGTACTGCGGCAATGCATCTCTGCGACGTACTGCCGCAACGAGTTGTCGCGGCACGACGTCCCGCTCCAACACATCATCGCAACGCTTTGCAGTAACTTTTCTCCACAACATATCACCGCAACACTATTCGGCGCTGCAAACTCTGCACAGTAACAAACTGCCGCAATGCGTCGCCATGAAGCACCTTTGCAACATGTGTCGTCGTGACGCCTTATTGCGATGCATCACCCTCGCAGCAACGCGTCGCCCCATCGCAACGTGATATCATGATGCCCCACCGTGACACTCCGTCACAATACATCGCCACAACGCATCAACTCGCAATAATACTTGATCTACCTAAAAAATACCAATTTTTATGTCTTATTTATGATTCAATTCTTAAGGATGTTATGCTTTAATGAAAGGTATTTTCATGTTTTTGGATGTAGATGATTAAAAAAGAGTCCAAGAAAGAAAAAAAAGTAAAAAGGAGCAAAATGGAGCAAAATATTGGAATTATTGGCCTGGCTCCTAGGCGCCAGAATCCGGCGCCTACGCGCCAGCTAGATACAGACGCTGTTAAGATTTTTTGATGATCTTGAGGAGTTATTTTGACAGAGTTAAGCGGTTAATAGAGCTTCTAGAAGACTGGAAGTTACTCCTAATATATATGACATGTGATACAATGCATTTGGACACAACGAAAATGTTTTAATCATGAAGAGGTCTGATCCAAAGTGAAGAGGTGCGAAGACCTGGTCATGGAGTCCGGCGCCAGATCCTAGCGCCTAGGCGCTACAGTTACCTTCTAGAAGATGCATTAAATTTAGACGGATTTTGAAGGGGTGCCTTAAGCAACCCCTGGTCAAATTCAGAGCTTTATAAATAGGAGCACATTCTACAGAAAAAAGAGCACCTTCTCTCCCCTCTCTAGTTTTACTTAGTTTTTTTAGTCTCTTCCACACTTAGGATGTCACTTCACTTTGTATCTAGTGAGTTTAGTTTGAGTACTAATTATGTGTTGTTGCTGTTGGAGTCTTTCATCATTGCTTTGGAGTCAGTAGAAATCAGCGGATCACTTGAAGGAATACTTCAAATAAGTATTTGTACCTTGGTTCAAAGTTTTATAAATATGTTTTGTTGTATGATTTCAATTTGTTCTGAGTAGTTAGTTATCTTTATCCTTTCAAGTATCAAAAGATAATAAATTAATTAAATTTTGTAGGAGAATTAAATTTAAAATATTTAAAACATTGTGATGATATTAATACCTGATCTTAGTTTACTTTTTAAATTGGCCATTTAAATTGTTAAAACCTGTTGAAGAATTTTGAAACCTATCTGGAGATAAATTCTTAACTAGTAGATATCACTTGAATCCTTGTGTAGTCGAAGGCTTTATGCGGGTTATTCAATGTGAAGTGAAAATAAATAGGAAGATATTATTTATTGGGCGTAAAATTAATTAGTTTTTAAAGTGACAGACTAAATTCTAATAATTTTGTTTATAGAAAGGGAACGGGTCACTGGTTGGGCCGACCATATCCACCCTTGGACATCTAGTAGTGTGAGCCTAGATTAACTCATTCTACTAATAAAACATCCTGAACCGATCTATAGATTAGTCGATGTTCTTTGCACACGGACCAAAGGGTAAAGAATAGGAATGCTTCTATTTGGCACAATACCATAATCTAAATTCCACACAAAAGATAATTATTCTAAAAATCTTGGATTAGTTGAAAAGGAGAAAGTCATTTTTATACTTGCATTGAATTTTAATTACTGCTTACTGCTTACTTACTTATAGTAAAAATTGTTAGTAAATTAAATTTGAATTTATATATATATATTACTTTTAATTTGAAAATTTTCAAAATATTTTTTAAATTTCTTACTTTTTATAAAAACATTATTCAGTGGGATCGATAACCATGACTCCACTAGAGCTCTGTATTACTTAAACGATACGTATACTTGCATTTAAAATTGTGACTTTTACAATAATTATAATAAAATCTAAATATAAATTCATAAGTAAAAGTAAACATCGCACATCAAGTTTTTAAAGCCATTTGCCATGAATTAAATATTCTAAAAAGTGGTATCAAACTCTTGTATTTAAAAGCATATATAAAGTCGCATCGCATCAAGTTTTTGGTGCCGTTCTCGGGGGTAGAATAGAATAAAAAGTAAAAAAGAAAGATAAGAAAAATAAAATAAAAATAAAATAAAAATATTTTAAATTTTATGCGTAGTTCTGGATCTGAAGGATTACTACCTTTTGATTCTGAATTAGAAAGAACAATTAAAAGAATTAAAAAAGAAAAAAACAAATTTCAAAACATCAAGAAATGACTAACTTACATAACAATAACCAAAATCCAATTGAAATTAATGAACAAAATATTTATAAACCATTAAGGGAATATACAAATCCTACAGCTGATGGACTTCATGTTAGTATTCAAATGCCAGCTGTAGATGCTAATTCTTTTGAGCTTGAACCTTATATTATTCAAATGGTTCAAAATAATCAATTTGGAAGAACATCTAATGAGGATCTAAATTTACACCTTGCTAGTTTTTTAGAACTTTGTGCTACCTTTAAATATAATAATGTTTCTGATGATGTTATTAGGCTTAGACCCTTCCTTTTTCCTTAAAAGATAAAACAAAGATGTTTCTTAATTCATTAACAACTTATTCTATTAAAATTTGTTCAGTGGCACAAAAATTCCTTGCTAAATATTTTCCTCCTTCTAAAACTATTAAATTGAGAAATGAAATTACTTCATTTATGCAATTTGATGGAGAAACAATTTATGAAGCTTGGGAAATATTTAAAGAACTATTAAGAAAATGTCCTCATCATGCTTTATCAGATTGGTTAATCATTCAAACATTTTATAATAGACTTATTGGATCACTTAGATATATTATTGATGCTGCTGTTGGTGATTCTTTAATGGCTAAGACATTTGAAGAAGCTTACACCTTAATTGAAGAAATGGCTAATAATAATTTTCAATGGCCTTCTGAAAGGGTTAATCCAAAAAGAATGACCAGTATTCAAGATAATGAAGCATTTTCTATTTTAGCTTCACAAGTGGCTGCGATATCTAAAAAATTAGATAATTTTGCTATTAACATATCTCATGTAAGTAATGATAATTCTGCAAATTCTGATGATTCTCAAACAATGGAAATTTTGCAAGCTATTGTTAGTAAAACTAATAACCCTTATTCTAATTATTATAATCCTGATTGGAAAAATCATCATAATTTTAATTGGAGTAATGGACATCAATAATGAAATAACAATCAAGTTAATCCAAATTGGAACAATCAAGGAAATTCAAACTATAGACCAACTTACCCTCCTGGTTATAATAATCACCAGAAAAAGTTGTCTGTAGAAGAATTAATCTTGCAACTAAGCAATCAGCTACAAAGTCAAAACACTGATATTCGTAATATTGAGAATCAGATGGGTTAAATCGCTTTTCATTAATTACAGACCTCAAGGAACACTGCCTAGCAATGTCGAAATTAATCCTAAAGAATCTGGAAAAGAACATGAACAAGTAAAAGCTATACAACTCAGAAGTGGAAAGAAATTAAAAGAGAAAACAAGGAATGAGATTGAAAAAGAGAAAGAAGTTGAAGAGATTGAAAAACTTAAAGATACCCTTTCTCCAAGTAAAGATCAGACTGTAGTACCTATTGAAGTGGAAGTTGAAAGACCACCACCACCTTTTCCTCAAAGACTAAAACAACAGAAGCTTGACCATCAATTTTCTAAGCTCTTTGAAATTTTTAAGAAACTTAACATCAACATTCCTTTTGCTGAAGATTTGGAGCAAATGTCAAGCTATGCAAAATTTATGAAGGATATAGGACATTTTAAGCAGAAGAGAAAAGTTGAAGCTTATGAAACTGTTGCATTAAGTGAAGAATGTAGTGCAATAATTCAGAAGAAATTACATCAAAAACTTAAAGATCCTGGAAGTTTTACTATACCATGTGCTATTGGAGAAAAATTTTGTGGAAAAGCCTTATGTGTTTTAGGAGCTAGTATTATTCTCATGCCATTTTCAATCTTTTGAAGGTTAGATTGAGGAGAGATTTCTCTTACCATTGTAACCCTTCAGTTAGCTGATCGATCGATCACTCATCCTAATGGAGTTATAGAGGATGTTCTTGTTAAGGTAGATAAATTTATCTTCCATATGGATTTCATTGTTCTAGATATGGAAGAAGATAAAGAAATACCTATCATTTTAGGTACACCTTTTCTAGCTACCGGACGAGCTATGATTGGTGTGCAAAAAGGAGAATTAACGATGAGAGTTAACGATCAAGAGATAACATTTAATGTTCTAAAATCAATGAGGTATCCTGATAAAGAAAAATGCTATCAAATGTATATTTTTTATTATATAATTGAAAAGCATTATCAAGAAAAATGTAAGGTCATTTCTGATGATAAAGATAAAGAATATATGTTATATAATGAGTCATTAAATGAAGAAATTGAAAAATTAAATGAAGAAAATTTATTCGAAGAAACTCATTATATTTATGAAAATTGGGAAATTTTAGACACAACTAAAAATGATATACTTTTAACCTCGATTGAAAAAGTACTTGAATTGGAATTAAAGATGTTATCTGCACATTTAAAGTATGCATTTCTTGGAAATTCATTAACTTTACTCGTAATTATATCTTCGGAATTAAGCAAAGATCAAGAAGAAAAATTAATAGGAGTTCTAAAGAATTATAAGAAAGCTTTTGGTTGGACTATTGCGGATATAAAAGAAATAAGCCCTTGAATCACGTATGCATAGGATTTTAATGGAAGAAAATTGTAAACCCACTATTGAACCCCAAAGAAGATTGAACCCAATTATGAAAGAGGTTATTAAGAAAGAGATTTTGAAATGGTTAGATGCTGGAATTATTTATCCTATTTCGGATAGCCAATGGGTAAGTCCTATTCATTGTGTTTCGAAGAAAGGAGGAGTAACTGTCATTGTTAATGAAAAAAATGAATTAATCCCAACAAGATAAGTTACTGGTTGCGAATTTGTATTGACTATCGAAAATTAAACAATGCCAAAAGAAAGGATCATTTTCCTTTACGTTTCTTGGAGCAATTTCAGGATAAACTAGCTGGACACTCATATTTCTGTTTTCTGGATGGATATTCTGGTTATCATTAATTACCAGTTGCTCCTGAGGACCAAGAGAAGACAAAATTTACAAGTCCTTATGGAAGATTTGCCTGTAGAAGAATGTCTTTCAGTTTATGCAATGCACCTGCAACTTTTCGAAGATGTTTGATGTCAAAATTCTATGATTTTATTGATAAAGGAATTGAAGTATTTATGGACAATTTTTCAGTTTTTGGAACTTCTTTTGAATCTTGCTTGGAAAATATAACGAAAGTTCTAAAAAGATGTGAAGAAACAAATTTAGTTCTAAACTGGGAAAAATGTCAATTTATGGTCACAAAAAGAATCGTACTTAGACATAAAATTTCACAAATAGGGATGGAAGTTGATCAGGCAAAAGTGAAAATTATTGCTGAACTTCAACCACCTACTACCGTTACTGATGTGAGAAGTATCCTGGGTCATGTTGGATTTTATAGAAGATATATAAAGGATTTTTCTAAAATTTCTAAACCTCTTTGCCATTTATTAGAAAAAGAAGCTAAATTTGAATTTAATAAAGATTGTCTGAATGCGTTCAATATTTTAAAAGAAAAATTAATCACTGCACTTGTCATTATTGCACCTGATTGGAATAAACCTTTTGAATTAATGTGTGATGCAAGTGATTATGCAATCGGAGCTGTATTAGGACAAAAATATGAGAAAATTTTTAAAGTTATATATTATGTGACCCACAATTTTATATTATGATATTTTTAATTTAATTGCAATGGCGCCAAAAACTTGACCCCGCTATATTATATGTATAGAATTGTAATTGTTTATGTTGTGGATGCTACGCAAGTATACGTATCGTATCAAGTAATACAGGGCTCTAGTGGAGTTCTGGTTATCGATCCCACAGGGAAAGAGAAAATTAAATAACAACTAATTTTAAAATAATAATAATTTTAAAATAGTATATGAAAATTTGAAATTCTAAATTTAAGCGCAATAAGTAAACTAAGTATTTTAATTAGGTAACTTAACTAAGTAGAAAATTAATACGTATTGAAAGTGCAGGAAATTAAACTAATTCCTAAATAAGTCTTAACTATTCATAAAAAGTATCTTTCCCCTTGTTTAGAAATTTAAGTGATTGATGAATTTAAATAGATAATTTTAAGGTATTTTGACAAATAGGAGCATTCCTATTCTTTACCCTTTGGTCAGAGTGTAAAGAATATTGACTAATCCTATGTTTGATTACCGAATTTGCGGCTAAGTCGGGAGGATACCGACCGCCACTTCGAGCTCCACGTTCCCCTCGCCCGAGGGCTAACATCTACACTTCGACTCTCAAACAATAGGACCGAATTGAATATTTTAGTCTGTCACACTAAAATGCTCGATTCTACGCCTAGTGATATTATTTCCCTATTTATTTGCACCTTCCTTCCAAGGCTTTTGAATTCCCGAATATCGGATGTAATTTTTACTATAGTTGATATTCAACATATTTTAACAAATCAAATGGCCAGTTTGAAAGTAAATTAAGTTTTAAGTAAAAAATATCACAATTTAGTAATATTTAAAAGTACTTCTATTTTTAGTTCATCTAGTCACTTAATTTCATAAACAGGGAGAAATACTAATAAACTACTCAGAATGCATGGGAACTAAACTAAGCATGGATTTCATTTAAAGTTAAAAACAATAAATACAAATACTTATGTCGATTTATCCCCAAGAAGACTCCTTGCAGTTCCTTTGACTCTTCCTTCCAGTACAACAAGACTCACTAACTCACTAAAGACTCATTAAAGACTCTAATTAAAACTCTAAATACTGCTCACACAAATAAAAGACTCTTAAGACACACACACAAATTAACACACTTAGAACACACACTTTGAGACTGAATTTCGGCCTCTATATATAGAGGTGAGCAAAGGACCAAGAGGTGTGTAAGCATCCCTTCAAAAAGTGTCCAGGTTCAATGTATCTGCGCCATTTGAACTAGCTCACCGTCGGCGACGAACTACCTCGGCCGTCGGCGAGGCTTCTAGAAGATCTTCAAACCGCGCTATCTCGCGCGTCGGCGGGCTCGGGCTCGTCGTCGGCGAGACGGTTATAAATCCTTCGGAATTTTCTTCCTCGTACCCTCGCCGTCGGCGAGCTCGATCTCGCCGTCGGCGACTCGAGCCAAATTGCATTATTTCCTTCCTTTTTGCTCCAAATCCGCTCCTTTTTATGATTTTTGCTTTTATCACCTAAATTCTACATTCCTGCAACAAAACAAAGAAAATACCTTTCTTTAAAGTGCAATTTCATTAAAAATAGGTATGAATTTCTTAATAAAATTTTCAGTGATCAAAATCCCCCAAACTTACTTATTTACTTGTCCTCAAGTAATTTTTGTACTACATAAAAAATAATGAGTTCTATAATAAGATTTTTCAATTTAAATAAACTATGAATTAGATTAATTAAGATCATAATAAAGTTAAATAAAAATAATTCATGTAATTTAATTAATCTTACGTAAATAAATTATTTAGTTATCGAGTCTAAGATTTCTAACTTACTATTCATTTCAGGAATGACTATATTTAAAAGAATAACTACTTAAGATATTCATATGATAAGAAATTCAAGAAAATACTATTAGGTAAAATTTTAATCCATAAACATAAGTTTGGAAATATCTAAGTTTTTCCCTTTAGGTTAATTCAAATGAAGCCAATTTTTGATAAGACATCTCCTCAAGCTTCTCCTCATTTTTCTTTTTCCTTTTTCTTCTAATGAGGATTACTGTATCTGGAGAGCCTGTTAATAATTTTGAACTTCATTTTCATCTTCCTAAATTTGAAACTTAGAAATATTTCTTAGCTTATATATACTTCATAGTTTTTACTTCATTGATTTTCAATCTTTTCTTTTTCACTTGAATACTTAAGAATTTTAATTTTAGAATATAGTTTTCCTTACTAAAAATAGTTTACTATATTCTTATTCCCTTTAACCAAATATTTTATTCTATTTAATCAATTAAAGCACTAGAAATATTTCATTTAACCTTTTATAATAATTAAATAAAATAATTCATATTAATTAAATTGAAAAATTTGCTATAAAAATCATTTTATAATAATTTAAAAATAGAAATTGAGAACAAGTTAATAACTAAATTTGTATTTTACTCTCCCCCCAAACTTAAATTTTTATATCTACTCTAAATAATGAAAAAGAAGGAAAGTAAATAAATCATACCTTTGAAGTTTAGGTATTTCTTTTTTTCTTTGAAATTTTTGCAGGCTTTTTCATTTTTCATTGAACCTGTACTGTTAGTATTCTCCATATATATATAACAATTTAAAGAAAATGCAGGGATAAAATCTAAGATAAGTATTAAACACAACAATTAAAATAACTCTACACTACACATATGAATTACTAACATATTAAAACAATTTAACTAACATATTAACAATTTTAAAAACTTAAAACAATACAAAATAAAATAAAAACATACTAAAGAAAACTAGCATCCTATTTAACATAAAAACAAATGTAATTAACTAACACAAAAATAAAAACTAAACTACTATAACAATTCAAGCAAATAATCTAACAAACATCCAATGTCTCACAACATAAAGTACTGAATGTTACAAACATATAAAAGTTTCAAAAATAACTTAACATCAAACAAACAAAACAAATAAAGTCCTAATCTTCAGCATCAAAATCTCAAACTATATTATCATCCCCTCCTTGATCTGTAGGCTGAGAAGACTGAGCAGGATGATACTGAGTATACCTCGGGCAATCTGGAAAGACAACATCTAAATCTCCACTCCTGTAGCGACGTTCAGCTTCATAGTATGCAATTTCGTATTCCGAATGTCGCTGGAGGTACTCACTATTATAATCATGTCTCCTCTCCAGATTATCAATCCTTTGATCAAAATGATCAAATCTTCTCCCCATTGTTTCTCCAAACTGCTCAAAACTCCTCCTATGTAGGGTCAATTCATTCATCAGATCTTGTAGGGTAGGGGTGGTAGGCTCAGGAGGTTCATAGCTAGTAGAGGGTATATCTCTACTGAGTGAGTGAAATAACTTCTCACTCCCGATCTCCACCCTTCATGAGATTCATACTTCTTGATATTGGCGAGTTGTGAGTGGTTTCACAGGTTCCACCCATTCTTCATCATCTCTAGCCTTAACTCCGGAGAGTTGGCGAGTGCGAAAATTAATCCGGGGTGTCCCAATCCGAGCTCCACTCTCATTTCGAGGAGTGGCCGGGATGTTTTGATAAATAATTCTCCCAATGTTGATGCTTCGTTTTTCGAATACGAAATTCGGAATTGCTCTATCTCGTGTTACCTCACCTGTGGTGATATGTGGGTAACGAGTAGAACAAATAAAGTAATGTCGAGCTTTTGAGACTACATTTAATTTAGAAAGAGGAAAATTCACTCTTTCCCGTCGCTTAATTTTCCAAACTCCGGTCCCATCGATGAGAAAGTTAATGACTTCCTCCAGGTGGTCCTTCCATCGTTCCAAAAGTTTCATACTCACTAAAGTGCGAGTCATGAACTTCATAGAACGAGTTAATTCTTGCGGCATTGAAATCTACGAAAAACCCTCGTACCTTTCTTGGTGCATCTTCGGCGACGATCAAATTGGCATAAAATTCTTTAACCACTTCTACAATTGCTTTATATTGAACGTAACGTAAATTCTCCCAACCTCGTTCCTTAATAATCCGCTCTACTTCTCCTCCGTGATTTCTGAAAACCCGATCCGCAATGCACTTTCTTCCTTGTATGTTTTCAAAATATTTAGTCTGTGCTCGTGCATTGATGAATCGGTTTTCGTCGAATTCTACTCGACGTTTTTGTCGTGGAGCCATACGATCGATCTGTGAAAATCATGAAAATTTTCACTAAACTTAAGAATAATACTAAGAAGGCTTTCTACAACATTTATAAGTAATTTAAATCAAATTTCATGGATTTCCACCGAATATTTCTTCCACATTTTGAATTTTTCCCAAAATTTGCAATGTGGTGAAAATATATGGTGAAAATAAAAAATTTTTGCATAGGAGTGAAGCTCTTACCAAGGGAAGATGAAATCCGGTGTCAAAAAGTGTTGAAATCGCTTCAATCCAAGATCTCTCAAGCCCTAGGTCGGTTTTTGTGAAAATTGAGAGGTTGGGGGTGATGAATAGTGTTTTTGACCGGTCAAAATATATGTTTTTCCCGACCTCGCTGTCAGCGAGATTTTTCTCTCCGTCGGTGAGTTAATATTTTTCGGAACCAAAAACTCTCGGGAAAAATCAGCTGTCGGCGAGAAATTCTTCGCTGTCAGCGAGATCGATCTCGCTGTCGGCGGGATTTTGCTCGCCGTCGGCGAGATTCCAAAAATTTAAATTTCCGAAATTCGTCACTCATTTTCGTCCTTGATTTGCCTTATATTATATTTCCTATCAAATCATTTATTAATTTAATATGAAGATTAGCTACTTATACACAAACAAATTCACACAACACAACAAATTAACTTTAATATTGAAATCCATGAGATGTAAAAACTAACATAATTTTAAACTCTATAATCAAACTTCAAACTTCAATCCTTACTAATAATCAGCATCGCAAACCAATCCACGACACACTAAATGCTGATACAAAACTACGATGCATGTCTCAATTAAGTTTGAGATATTCAAATCATCACTCCACACATAACAAAATCTAAATCAAATCAAATAACATAAATACAAACATACTATGGAAATCTTTACTACTACTCTTCAATATCAGAATCTTCATCTTCTCTGATATTTCGATATGACGATGATGCACAAATAAGTTATAGAAAGGCCTGAAGGGAAACTCCGAAGCAGATTCTTCAGTGATCCAACCCTTCTGTCTCAGTAAATGAAGAAAGCTAGCTTCCAGGTGTCCAGAATGATCAAAGTGTTCCTTCATCCTCCAGTCAATGTGATCAAATAAATCAGATATATTGTCGATTAAATCTCTCACATTCTGCAGTTCTTTCTCCATTCCTTTAATTTTCTTCACAAGTAACTCCGTTTTATCTGAAATATGCCTTGCTATAGGATTATTCTGTGAAGCTCTATCAGAGATAAATGTAATATCATCATTTTTGTCCAAAGTAGGGAACATATTTGTAGGATCAAGCGGCTTCCAAGGTAACGAGAACCTTTTCCCAAGCTTCATAAGAAACTCAGTACCGATCGCATAATGCAAAAATAGTAGATGGGTGTCCTAGTCCGTGAACTGACCCATGCACAATTAAGCCCAATGCAGACTTAACAATTATTGATCCAACATCAATAGGCAATCCATTTTGAATACAATAATTCAATATAGCGCATTCCTTCGAAACCTTGTTTACCCTCATAGTAGGTAACAATTTAGATGAGATGAAAAAGTGCCAGTGCTTTGAGACAGGGTTCAAAAGTGATGTAGAGAAACTAACATACCCGTCTTCACGCATTTCCCAATCTTCCAGTTCATCAGTCAGATATCGAAATATCTCATTCATAATGGTTCGAATATGTGATGATTCTTAATAATAATTGAGTAGTAAAGTTTCAATAATATAGACTAACTATTAAGATACAATAAAAATAGATAACTAATATGGGTTGCCTCCCATAAAGCGCTTGGTTTAACGTCGTCGCCCAACCTAATTTTCATTATTAATCGAGTCGACTAAGCATTAAAACCTCTTTATAGTTAGGTCTTATACCTTCGAAATATGGTTTTAATCTATGTCCATTAACTTTAAATTTATGTCCGAGTTTTGGATCTTCGATTTCCGTAGTTCCGTACGAAAATATTTGAGTTATGGTGAAAGGTCCCGACCATCGAGACTTCAATTTTCCAGAAATAATTTCAATCTAGTATTATATAGCAAAACTTCCCGTCCCGGTTCAAAATTTCTCCGATTAATCTTCCGAACATGCCATAATTTCATCTTTTCTTTATAAATCCGATCATTATCATATGATTCATTTCTTAATTCTTCCAATTCATTTAATTGCGGCAATCTTTTCTCACTGACTTCCTTCATATTATAATTGAATTCTTTAATCGCCCAATATGCTTTATGTTCTAATTCAACTGGTAAGTGGCATGTTTTTCCATATATAAGCCTGTAAGGAGTCATTCCAATCGGAGTTTTATAAGCAGTCCTATAAGCCCATAATGCAGTGTCTAATCTAATAAACCAATCTAACATATTTGGGGTTTACAGATGTTCATGTTCTTTTTCAGTTTCTCTTGGGTTGATTTCAACATTACTAGGAAGTGTTCCTGGAGGTCTGTAATTAATTAAATTAGCGATTTGCCCCATTTGATTCTCAATATTACGAATAACAATGCTTTGATTTTGTAATTGATTACTCAGTTGTAAAATTAATTCTTCTATAGATAACTTTTTCTGTTGATTATTAAATCCAGGAGGTTTATAGTTTGAATTTACTTGATTGTTTCAATTTCCAGTTGGACGAGATTGATTATTACCCCATCGTTGTTGTGAATTATTCCACTTAAAATTAGGGTGATTTTTCCATCCATGATTTTAATAATTTGAATAAGGGTTATTTTTACTAGCAATAGCTTGTAAAGTTTCAATAGTTTAAGAATCTTCAATATTAGCAGAGTTGTTATGTGATACATTGATAGCAAAATTATCTAATTTCTTAGATATTGCAGCTATTTGTGAAGCTAAGGTAGAAAAGGTATCGTTATCATGAATACTTGCCATTATTTTAGGATTAACCCTTTCAGAAGACCATTGAAAATTATTGTTAGCCATTTCTTCAATTAAAGTATAAGCTTCTTCAAATGATTTAGCCATTAAAGAACCTCCAGCAGCAACATCAATAATTGATTTCAGTGATCCAATAAGTCCATTATAAAATGTTTGAATAATTAACCAATCAGATAAAGCATGATGAGGAAACTTTCTTAATAATTCTTTAAATCTTTCCCAAGTTTCATAAATTGTTTCCCCGTCAAATTGACTAAAAAAAGTAATATCATTTCTTAATTTAGCAAGTTTAGAAGGAGGAAAATATTTAGTAGGAATTTTTGTGCCATTTCAGCACATGTTTTAATAGAACTTGTTGCTAATGAGTTCAGCCACATCTTTGCTTTGTCTCTTAAAGAGAAAGGAAAGAGTCTAAGTCTAACAACATCATCAGAAACATTGCTATATTTAAAGGTAGTACAAAGTTCTAAAAAACTAGCAAGGTGTAAATTTGGATCCTCATTTGGTGTCCCCCCAAATTGATTATTTTGAACCATTTGAATAATAAACGGTTTAAGCTCAAAAGAATTAGCATCTACAGCAGATATTTGAATACTAGCATGAAGTTCATCAGCTGTAGGGTTAGCATAATCCCTTAATGGTTTGTAAACATTTTGTTCATTAGTTTCAATTGGATTATGTAAATTGTTATGTAAATTAGCCATCTCTTAATATTTTTGAATTTATTTTTCTTTTTTAATTATTCATACAGTTCTTTCTAATTTAAAGTCTAAAGGTAATACTCCTTCAGATCCAGAACTACGCATAAAAAGCAAATAAAAAGTAAAATAAAATATCAAGAAATAAAATCTCTTCTTTTTTTATTATTGTTTTTATAAATATTTTTGTATTTTATATTTTTGTATTTTGACAATAAAAGAAATAAATAAAATAAAAAAAATATTTAAACTCTAAAAATTTGCCTCCCCAGCAACGGCGCCAAAAACTTGACCCGACCGCAAATAACGCAGTAATTTATGCTTCCAAAAGTTGTTATAGCCAATACTTTGACCCATGTAATAATAGTGGCTAGTGTATATAAATATAATTTTATGGAAAATATTTTACACACTAGAGGTACTACACAAGTATACGCATCGTTTCAAGTAATATAGGTCTTTAAATAAAGACCCCAGTATCGATCCCATGAGGAGATTTATTGATTTTTAAATATTTTAATTTTATTTTTATGTATTTCTTTTAAAGTTATAAATTTAATATTTAATTTACTAAATGCGGAAATAAAGCGATACTAAAATAATGAATGATGTAAATAATAATAAGCAAACAACTTTCTTCCTTCCAATTAATCCAAGACTTTTTAGATAATGTAATATTCGTGGAGAATATAAATTTATGGTATTGTGCCAAATAGAAGCATTCCTATTCTTTACCTTTGCTCGATAGTATAAAGAACATTGGTTAATCTATAGATCAGGTCTGGATGTATTGTTAGTAGAATTGGTTAATCTAGGCTCACACTACTAGATGTCCAAGGGTGGCTATGGTCAGCCCTACTAGTGACCCGTTCCCTTTCTATAAACCAAATTAAAATAATTTAGTCTGTCACTCTAAAAACTTATTAATTCTACGCCCATTGAATAATATTTTCCTATTTATTTGCACTTCACCTTGAATAACCCGCACAAGGCCTTCGACTACCCAAGGATTCATGTGATCTACTAGTTAAGAATTCATCTCCTTCTAGGTCTCAAAATTTATCAACAGATTTTAACAACTTAAATGACCAATTTAAATAGTAAATTAAGATTCGGTATTAATATCATCACAATATTTAAACATATTTAGTTTTTAATTCTCCAACGAATTTTATATTATCTTATTTATCTTTTTATAATTGAAAGGAAAAAGTAAAGTAACTACTCAGAACTCATTGAATTTAAATAACAACACATATAAATAAAATTTTGAATCAAATTACAAATACTTATCTCAAGTGTTTCTCCAACTAAACCTCTGATTCCTACTGACTCCAAATTGAAATAGACTTCAAAAGCACCAACTCTTCCAAACTCTCAATACAAACTCTAAATAAAATAAACTCACTTTATGAAGGAAAGTAAACTAAAAGTGTGGCCCTATATTTAAAATTATCTCTCTGATTGGGGGCCTCTTTCTTTGTAGAAATGGCCTCCTATTTATAGTCTTCAAGGGTTTCCTAAAGCATCTCTTCAAAATGTGTCCAAGTTCAATGAATCTTTTAGAAACTGTGTCTGGGGCCTAGGCGCCGGACTCCGCGTCCAGTTCTTCGCACCTCTTCACTTTGGATCACACCTCTTCGCGATCCAAACCGTTTCCAAGCGTCTATATACAATGTATCACATGTCCTATAATCCAGGAATAACTGCCAATGTTCTAGAAGGTCCAATAACCGCTCTAACCTTTAAAATAACTGCCCAAAGTAGTTACAATTTTGGTATCAAGCTGGCGCTTAGGTGCCGGATTCTGGTGCTTAGGCGCCAGACCCATTATTTTGGCAATTTTGCATTTTGGCTCCATTTTTGTTCCTTTTTGCTCCTTTTTGCTCATTTTTTATCCTTTTTCATATTTTTTTTCTTTTTGAACATTTTTACATCACCTGCATCCAAAAACATAAAAAAATACCTTTCATTAAAGCATAATATCCTTAAAATTTTAAAAATCAAGGCATAAAAATAGGTATTTTTTTATGGATCACCTATCATAGAAGCTGACTCATTTGAAATAAATCCTGAGATTATCCAACTAGTGCAGAATGATTAGTTTAGGGGAACTCCTTTGGAGGATCCCTATTTACACTTATCTAGTTTTCTAGAACTTTGTGCTACATTTCGTTACAATGGCATGCCAAACGATGCTGCTAGGCTAAGGTTTTTTCCTTTCTCACTAAGGGATAAGGCTAAAGTATGTTTATACTCATTAGCACCTGGCTCTATTAAAAATTGGGAGGAGTTAACTCAGAAATTCCTAGCTAAGTATTTTCCACCTTCAAGGACTACTAAACTTAGAAACGATATTATCTCATTTTCTCAATATGAAGGAGAAACAATATACGAAGCCTGGAAAGACTTAAGGAACTCCTAAGAAAGTGTCCACATTATGCTCCGCCTGATCGGTTAATCATTCAAACTTTTTATAATGGGTTAGTAGAATCCCTTAGGTCTATAATTGATGCTACTGCTGGTGGTTCATTAATGTCAAAATCATTTAATGAAGCGTATGCATTAATTGAAAAAATGACTACAAATGAATTTCAATGGCCCTCTGCAAGGGTAAATCATAAAAATGTTGCTAGTGTTCATGATACAGATGTGATTACAATTCTTGCATCTCAGGTTGCTGCAATATCAAGGAAGTTAGACTAATTTGGAATGAACCAGCCTCAATTTACTTCAGTAAGTGAGGAAAGTTCATTAGGGCGTATAATTGATTCTAACTTATCATATGACGCTTTAAATACCATAAACAACCCATATTCTAACTTTTACAACCCGTGTTGGGAGAACCATCCTAAATTTAACTGGAATCATACTACTGATGGTAGAAACCAAAAATGGGAAAATAATCATGCAAATCCTAATGAAAGTTAGAATAATCAGGGGAATACAAACTATAGACCTTCATATCCACCGAACTTTAACAATGATCAACAATTTGAGGATAAGATGTCTATGGAAGAAGTGGTATTACAAATGGGAAACCAGTTGCAAAGTCAAAATGCTGCGATTAAAAATAGAGAGAATCAAATAGGACAAACGACTAATTCACTTAGCAATAGACCCCAAGGAACACTTCCTAGCAACATTGAGATCAACCCTAAAGAGAACACTAATGAACATGTAGAAGCTGTCAAATTAAAAAGTAGAAGAGAGATAGAGGATGTGGTTAGTAAAGAGAAGGATGTTGTGAGAGAAACAAAGGAAACTAAAAGACCTGAAAAATAGGTTTCTAAGGATTTGGAAAAATTAATTTCTCTAACTAAAATCAGTTTGGAAAGACCACCACCTCCATTTCCTCAAAGGCTTAGACAACATGAGTTGGATAAGAAATTATCAAAGTTCATGAAAGTACTTAAGAACTTAACGATAAATATTCCTTTCACTGAAGCTTTGGAACAGATGTCAAGTTATGCAAAGTTTATGAAGGAGATATTAAACAAGAAAAGGAAATTTAGGGATTATGAGATAGTTGCACTAAGTGAGGGATGCAGTGCTATACTTCAGAAAATTTTTCGTCAGAAATTTAAAGATCCTTGTAGCTTTATAATTCCTTATGCAATTAGAGAAAGATTATGTGGAAAAGCTTTATGTGATTTAGGAGTGAGTATTAATGTGATGCCTCTATATATATTTAGAAGGTTATGTTTAGTCAATATTTCCCCCACTACTGTAACCCTTATGTTAGCTGATCGATCTATCATTTATCCAAAAGGAGTTATAGAAGACGTGCTTGTTAAAGTGGATAAATTTATCATTCCTTTGAACTTTATTATATTAGATATGGAGGAAGATAAAGAAATTCTAATTATTTTAGGTAGACCTTTCCTTGTTCTTTGACAAGCTATGATAGATGTGCAAAAAGGAGAATTGATTATGAATATTAATGACCAGAAAGTCACTTTTGATGTATTAAAGACTATGAAATATCCAGCTGAGAGAAAAGATGATGATTGTTTTTGGATAGATGAAATTGATTATCTAAGTAAAGACCATTTCCAAGAAAGTTTTGAGAGTAAATTAACAGATGAGATTGAAATGGATTTTCATGATGATTCAAAAACATTATTTAAAGATGACTGTATGTATGTTCAGGAGAGGTGTGAAATGATGGACGCTACCAAAAATAATAAACTTTTAATTCCATTTGTTGAAAGATCTCATGAACTTAAGATGGATGTACCCCATACAATTTTAAAGCCTACGTATTTAGGGAATTCATCAACATAACCAGTCTTTATATCTTTAGATGCGACTCAATCATAAGAAAAACCTGAATTGAATGATGAACATGATAAAATTATTGAACTAAGACTTGGAAGAGAATTGAGGATAAATTTCAAAAGAACTTTGAGTTGAGAAAAGAGGATAAGGATATTGGAAGACCATTATAAGAAATCCCTAAGGAATTAGAAAAACCTATTTCCTCAACTAAGATAGATCCTTCATCATTTAATAATTATAAAAGGAGAAGAATTAGAAGATAACTTGAAAAAGAAGAGTGACATAGAAGAACCTGATCCAGAATCTGAATTATGTAAAGAGAATCTGATCCAAAATTTGGGAGATATTGAAGTATCTTATAAAGATCCATTTCTTATAAATTTCAAGGATGATATTAACGCACAAATTCAGAAAATTAATAGAAGAATATTTGATCTAGAAAGAAATATGAGGAACAATGATATAAATCAAATTGAAAAATGAAGAGCTGAATGAAAAATTAAAATTTGAGGATTTTATAGGAATCCTTGTATTTGGAAATGATTGGGCGATTGATCGATGATTACTTAATCGAAATTTTGATCCAGGAGGAATCATTTGTCAGGCCCGCAACGTTAAAACCAAGAGCTTTATGGGAGGCAACCCGTAGTAATCAGTGCGCTTTGATTTAGTGTGCTTGTAAGTCATGATTGTTTATGTGTTTTTTGTGTTTTCTTTAGTGCAAAATAGATTAATGTTGTGAGGTTATGCCTTGGTCTTGACTAAATTTGTATATGACTTCTGGTAGTAGCAGGTTGACGAGTCTGTTATGACTCAGTTCTCAACCGGAGCTGAGCATTACCTTGAAGCATGTAGAGTTTGGACTTGGACCACTCCATGTCAGCTCTATTACTTCCTTTATCTAACTTTGTTTTCACTAAGTAAGGTCATGAAATTGCTTAATGAACAACATATGAATGAACTGCACTATTTTTATTTATCAGATTATCATTATTAGTGTAGTTTCTTCCATTAGAAATTGAAAGTAAGGAGGGAAAATGTGAGTAGAAAGGAGATCAAATTAACCTCAATTGATATTTGTTTATGAATATGCGAGTCTAGGTATTTTAGTTTATGTGTTTGTGTTTGTGTTTGTGTTTGTGTTACAACAATTTAGAGATTTGAATAACACTTAAATATATTCCTATGCCAATACATGTCCTGCTTATTTGACCTTTCTTTAGTTTAATTTTATTCTAGCATGTTTAGTTTAGATTTTCTTTCTATTGCAAATTGTTATATCTTGATGAATATTTATAGATGTTTTTGACAAATATTTGGGGTAGATAGACTTTCTGAACTATTTTTCTTCTTGCTTATATTTTTTGTGCTGAATGCTATACATGTTCAAATTCAAGTTTGAAGGTAGGAAGAAAAATATATTTTAAAGTTAATATACTTCCTTTAAGTTTAATATTATAACAAGCATGTTTTAGGCTAGATTTACTTTCTTCTGCAATCATTCTATCCTGAATATTCATGTATATAAATTTGATAGGATGTTGTAATAGTTAGTAGATTTAACTTTTATTTTTCTTCCTCCTACATTTTATGGAATTAATTGCAAAATATTTTAAAATTCAAGTTTTGGGGGGGGAATGAATTTTTTTTTCAAAAACTTAAAATTTATTTGTCTTCAAAAATGCTATAAATAAATTTGATTTTTGATTGAAAAATAATTATGTGTATGAAGTTATATTAGGGAAATAAAGTTTTGAATATTGAAATGAGTAAGAAAATTTAGTTAAAATTTATAGAAGTGATGAAAAATTTAAAGTTAAACTTTTCTTAGTGAAGAAATGATAAATATTGTGCAACCATCTTTAGTAAGAAAAGTTGTATTTTTAGAAAAATAGAAGGATTAGACTTTTGTTTTCAATATTTAAATTTCTTTTATTGAAAAATAATTTTCAAAATTGTTATTATATTTTTAAGTAAAAGATATATATATCTACCTTATGCTTTAGGAAAGGAAGGGTGGAATTCAAAATTATTAAAGGCCTATCCAGATATAGTAATCCTCGCCTGAAAAAAAAGAAAAAAGAAAGAAAGAAAAGGAAAAGAAAAAGAAAAAGAAAAAGAAAATAAAAGTAAAGAAAAGAATAGTATGTGAAAAAGGAAGGAGAAGCTTGAGGATTAAAGGGCCTAATAAAAAATTGGTTCCACACCTGAGCTTTTTAAAGTATAAGATTTGAGAAAATCTTAAGCTTAAAAATATAATATAGTTAATATAATTATTTTTAATAAAGGTTTTTAAGTAAAGAAAATAAAATGCCGAACCCCTGTATTTTGAAAAACTTACAAGCATTTCTGAATTAGATAACAACACATATTTTCATACTCTTTCATCTAAAAGATTTCGAAACTTCAAATTGGTCTCATTTACTAAAATTTTTTATGAATTGGACTACTACATTTCTAGAACAAAATTTTAGAAACTCCTAAAGAAACTCATACACATTATTTGCTTATGTGGTTTTTCATGATTATAGTGTTACTTGAGGACAAGTAACGTTTAAGTTTGGGGGAATTTGATCCCTTTAAAAATTACCTATTTTTAGTGTATATTTCATGCTAACTTTAAGCACATATTTAAAGATATTACACTTTAAAGGAGGGAATTTTGCATATTTTTGTCTTCAAGCATAAAAATATGATTTTAGAGAAAATTAAGCAAAAACTATACAATTTTGTGCCAACATAAGCAAGGAAGAAAATTCTGACTTAGCACATATTGATGTCTTTCTATGCTTAATATCTTTTATATTTCTCACATATTTTTAAATGAAATTATACTTTTGAGAAAGATTGTTTTTATGTCTATCTTGTAGGTGAAGATGTTAGAAATTCAACGCAACTGAAATGGATCGAAACAGAGTTGAAACGGAGCCAAAAGGAGCAAAACAGTGGAGCTGCGCACAGGGTGGTGCCTAGGCGCCAAACCCGACACCCAGGTGCTAGTGATGATGAGTAAACGACGCCAAGGTGCCAGAATCAAGGCCTAGGTGCTAGAATCATCTAAAAATGGTTATTGGTTTAACTTTTGACAACTTTGGGAGTTATTTTGACGGTGTTAAGTAGTTTCTAGACCTTATAGAAGACTGAAAGTTGCTCCTATTATATAGGACATATGATACAATGAATCTAAACACATTGGGCAATTTAGATCACGAAGAGGTGCGACCCAAAGTGAAAGGGTGCGAAGACTTGGTCACAGGATTCTAGCGCCTAGGAGCCAGATCCCGGCGCCTAGGCGCCAGATCCCGGCTCCTAGGCGCCAGAGTCGATTTCTAGAAGATTTAAGGGATGTGGACTACTTTTGAAGAGGTTCCTTAAGTAACCCTTGGCCATTTTCAGAGCTCTATAAATAGGAGATATTTCTACAGGAAAAGGGCCTCTCTCTCATCTCTCTCTCTCTCTCTCTTTCTTGCCCCTTAGTCATTTTAGTCATTTTAGAGTCATGAAGATGTGGATTTCTACATTTATTGGAGAGATTGGTGAGGGATTTTGATATATTTATGTAAGGGATGTACGAGCGGTGTATGGATCGATGGGAGACTTTGGTGGAGAGATATTCTTCTTTCCTTCAAAGGGAAAAAGCTAATTATTGTGTTCTTCATTCTCTTGTAATTGTTGTAAACACTTTCTAGTGGATTTTCTTTGTTTTAAACTGAGTTTTCTGTCTTGATTTATCCATGCTTCCTAAGTGATTTTCTTTACTCTTTTATTTAATATGAAGTAGTGACATGTGTAGGAAAATCATTTTTATGATAGAATTAACTATTAAATGTTTCTAGGTGACAGATAGTTGCATAAATATAATTGAATACTAATGAAATAAGTTCCTTGTTGGCACTTAATTTATTACATAATTCTATCAATTCTTTTACTTCTTATGCCATTATTTTCATTTACTTTTGTTTTGTAATGAAATAGATGCATGTTTAGGAATTAAGATTTTCTTAGATATTCTCTTATTAAATTATGGTGATGATATTCATACCGGATCTTCAATTACTTTACAAATTAATCACTTGTATTGTTAAAATTTGTTGAAGAATTCTGAGACCTAACCGGAGAAGAGTTCTTAACTAGTAGATATCACATGAATCCTTGAGTAATCAAAGGCTATATGCGGGTTATTCATTGTGAAGTGCAAATAAATAGGGAGATATTTCTTATTGGGTGCAGAATTGATTATTTTTTAGAGTGACAAACTAAATTCTAATAGTTTGGTCTACAGAAAGGGAATGGGTCACTGACAGAGCCGACCATAGCCACCCTTGGACATCTACTAGTGTGAGCCTAGATTAACCCATTATACTAATAAAACATCCTGAACCGATCTTTAGATTAGCCAATGTTCTTTACACCTGTGTTGACCTCATTTTTGATGAGGTCTTCTCTTCTTCTTTTTAGTACTTAGGATCTAGCCTTAGGCTTTTCCTTTGACTATCTTAGAGGACTAGAATTGGGATCCACCACCTTTTATAAGTTCAAACCACTTCTTAACTCCCCGCAAACTCCACAAACTTGATCGTAGACCCCTAATCACCTAGAGGGTTGAAATCGAATGTGGAAGTTTAAAGGATGGGTTCCTATAGGACTCTTTGGCCTTAGGACGCCTACAGGTGGCCCTGGTGCGAGTGAAGGGGCCGACTTACACACACACTACACCTATACACTACACTTTCACACACATCCTAGAACCACACCCATACATAACTTCACCTCCTGACTCATGTAGGTGATTCACATGGATGGTCCTTAACCCCTAAGCCCTTGGCTAAGAGGGTTAGGAACAACATAGTGAATGCCTCAAATGAGTCCCTTCATGGCTCATGTGGGTTTGATATGGCTTCATGGCTCAACCAAAATGATTTTATTCCACTTATATTCACCCAATCTTCAATTTTCCAAATTTTCAATTTTTGACCCCCGGACCCTACACGCTTAACCTACCCAAAACCCTCGAAACTACCCAAATTTCTCAAAAATTTCCAAATCACCCAAAATTCTCCAAAATCATTTCTAAACATTTCTCTCCACTCAAATTGATCATCCATAGCCAAAAATATCAAAAATTCCAAGAAAACCTCCCAATACCCTCCAAATACCCAAAATACCCCTCTTGACCCAAAAATCCAAAAATTCAGAAAATTCCCAGAAAATTTCAAAAAATCCCAAATATTTCTAATTTCATTTTTTTCAACTACACCATGGTCCAATTCTGTCAATCTACCCCACTTTTGTCAAAACCCCCAATTTGACCCATTTTAACCCAAAGTGGATCTAATGTCAAACCAAACCTACCCAATTGACCCAAATCCTGGTCCAATTCAATCCTAAGCTTCAATTCAACATTCCCAACACCAATCTAGACCAAATCCAAGTCCAACTTGATTGACATTTGGATCCAATTTCACTTTTGGCCTTAAAGCCCAATTTGGACACATGACCCAAACCTAACCCAAACTCACCCAATTCAACTCCAATTAACCCCAAATATTTTCCAAATCTTCCTTAACATCCCCATAAAAAAAACACTAACATGATTTTCCCAACATTTAAGCCCAAACCCCACTTAAATTCAACCCAAAACCAAAAAGCCCAATTTTGACCTAAACCCAAACCTAACCCAAATAAGCCCAAACCCCAAAATCAAAGCCCAACCAAAGTCAAAACCTCTTTGAAACACTCCCATAAATATTTCCCAACATTTATTTTACATCAATTTCAACCCTAGCCCAACATTGGCCCAAGTTAGCCCAATTTGACCTACATTAGCCCATTCACCAAAGGAGCCCAAATCCAACCCAATTCAAACCCAAATCACTCCCAATTTGCTCCAAGTCACTCATGACACATCCATGAGCTAAACCTAACAATTATTTGGCCCAAGCCTTTACTAAAATTCCATCCTAAAATCCAATTTAAAATCCAAAAGCCCACTTCCTAAACCTTCTAAAAGCCCATTTCCACCAAATACAAAAGCCCAAAATTGGCCCTAAAGCCCACATGACATTTCAATTTGCCATCCATTTAATCAAAGCCATTCCCTAAGTTATAATCCCATCATCAAATAATTTCAAATCAAGCCTCATGCCAAACCACCCCTAAATACCAAAATTTTACTTAAATCCATTTCCATGAAATTGACTTGACTTTTCCCAAGCCAAAGGTGAGCCATGAAGCCATGCATGAGCCACATGGAAGCCATGAGAGCCTCTTTACATGTCACAATGCCATTAATGGCAAGAAGAGGGGACCCTTTCCTAACCCTTCATTAAGCCTTTTTAACCATACTCATGTCACACTCTAAACCATGCTTTGCCACCTAATCCTTGATGGAGACACCACCACACATGGGAGGTTGACCCACCTGACCTCCTCAGCCCAAAACCAGGTCTTGGGGAGGTGCACCCAACCCATTTGCATGGATTGACCAAAATAAGCCAAAATGACCCCTTCCCCTTTCTACTTTGATTCAACCACTTTACACATGTCAAACCTCAATTGAATGCACCAAACCCCAACCACGACCCACCTGAACAAGATGGTGACCAATGCCTGGCCGGCCAGCCACCAGGTCGCCGGAAAACACCATGGCCGAGAGCTCACATGTGAGCCAACTTTGGAATTCTACCTTGCTGAGCTGCCCCATGCCCAATGGCCACCATAGCTGTTCTGCCCTTGACCTAAGCAACTAATCCCAACCCTTGGCCATCCCTGTGAGGCTCTCCAGCCACCTCTATTTAAACACCACCCCCTCTCGGCCATGGGAGGTGCTGAAACAAACCTTAAGGAAACTCTGCCAAAATTGTTCCAGACTACTCCCCATACATAGAGCATTTGATGATCCCCACTGAATTCCAGCCCCATTTCCCTCCAGCTGAGCTCAATTTTGAGCTCAAACTTTAGCCAAAAAACCAGGACACTTCTTCACAGAGGGTCAATCTTCAAATTGATTGTTCCTACACCTTCACCAGACCAAGAGGAGAAGTTTTCCACTGAAAGCCCCATCTCCAGGCCACCCAGTTGCTCCAGCCTCCAAGCTTTATGATCGGGCTTGGTCAAAATCACACCTAGACAATTCACCAGACCAGGAGACTTCATCTGGAGCTTGCTGGGATCCAATCGAAGGTGAAACAACCCTCAGATCGAAGCCACACTTCTCTGAGCAAAGGTATGTCCTCACTCTTCTTCCCGAGCTTCTGAACATTCTCCATTTTCATTAAGTCAATTTCATGCCACATAAACCGTATGGATGTGTTCGTCTTCTCGAGACGAATCCATAGAGCATAAGAACGTTAGATTTGGTCAAGTATCGAGTGAGATCTTAGGCCTAGAAGATGGATGGTTCTCGGGTTAGGAGGCTTGGGGACGATGAACGAATGCCGTTCATTTAATACACGCGCGGACGGACGGCCAGGATCGCGTCTGATGAGGAGACGGAACGATACAGGCGGGACCCGGGCTGCTGACTCAAGCGGCGGCTTCGAATGGGAGCGCGCCGCGTGGCCGTTCGGAGATGCCGAGGATGACGCGGCGCCGATTCAGATAAATAGAAAATTAGGGATTTTTCTATTTATTTAATTCCCTGAACTTGGAAAATTCATAACTTTGTGTAGGAAAATCATAAAAATAAAATAAAAATACCCTCTTGCTCAGTGAATAGAGAAAAATAATGTGGAAAAGAAATCATTTAATTTCATCAAGTATTTTATTTTTAATAATTTATTTACTGTCTGCACTATTTTAATTCTCCATGCATGTAGGAAATTCACCATGGCATGTGACCATAGGGCTTTTGAAGCCTCTGAACTTGGGAACATTCCCTGAATTTTCCAAGGTCAGAGGCCATCCCTATGAAAAGTTATTGATTTTTCAAATTCATGTTACTGTTTTGTTGACCTCATTTTTGATGAGGTCTTCTCTTCTCTCTTTAGTACTTAGGATCTAGCCTTAGGCTTTTCCTTTGGCTGTCTTAGAGGACTAGAAGTGAAACCCGCCTTTTAGAAATTCAAACCACTTCTAAACTCCCTGCAAACTCCACAAACTTGACCATAGACCCCTAATCACCTAGAGGGTTGAAATCGAATGTGGAAGTTTAAAGGATGAGTTCTATAGGACTCTTTGGCCTTAGGATCGCCTACAGGTGGCTCAGTGCAGTGAAGGGGCTGACTTACACTACACTTACACACTACATTTCCACACACTTCCTAAAACCACACCCATACCCAACTTAACCTCCGACTCATGTAGGTGATTCACATGGATGGTCCTTAACCCCTAAGCCCTTGGCTAAGAGGGTTAGGAACAACATAGTGAATGCCTCGAATGAGTCCTTTCATGGCTCATATGGGCTTGAAATGGCTTCATGGCTCAACCAAAATGATTTCTTTCCACCTAGGTTTACCCAATCTTCAATTTCCCAAATTTTCAATTTTTGACCCCGGGACCCTACACCTACTAAACCTACCAAAACCTTGAAATTACCCAAATTTTTGCAAAATTTCCAAATTACCCAAAATTTTCCAAGATCAATCCCAAACATCTCCACATCACTCAAATTGATCATCCATACCCAAATATACCAAAAATTCCAAAAATACCTCCCAATACCCTCCAAATACCCAAAATACCCTTCTTGGCCTAAAAATCCAAAAATTCAGAAAATTCCCAGAAAATTCCAGAAAATCCCAAATATTCCCAATTTCATTTTGTCCAACTACACCATGAGCCAATTTTGTCAATTTACCCTACTTTTGTCAAAACCCCCAAATTGACCCATTTTAACCCAAAGTAGACCCAATGTTAAACCAAACCTATCCAATTGACCCAAATTCTGATCCAATTCAATTCTAAACTTCAATTCAACATCCCCAATACCAATTTAGACCAAATCCAAGTCCAATTTGATTGACATTTGGATCAATTTCACTTTGGGCCTTAAAGCCCGAATTTGGACCCATGACCCAAACTTAGCCCAAACTAACCCAATTCAACTCCAATTAACCCCAAATATTTTCTAAATCTTCCTTAACATCCCCATAAACAAAACACTAACATGATTTGCCCAAGATTTTGACCCAAACCCACTCGAATTCGACCCAAAATCAAAAAGCCCGATTTTGACCTAAACCCAAACCTAACCCAAATAGGCCCAAACCTCAAAATCAAAACCCAACCAAAGCCAAAACCTCTTTGAAACACTCCCATAAACATTTCTCAACATTTATTTTACATCAATTTCAACCCTAGCCCAACATTGGCCCAAGTTAGCCCAATTTGACCTACATTGGCCCATTTACCAAATAAACCCAAATTCAACCCAAATTTAACCCAATTCAAACCCAAACCACCTTAAATCTATTTCAAATTATTCATGAAACATCCCTAAACCAAAACCAACAACTATTTGGCCCAAACTTCTACAAAAATTCCCATCCATGAACACATCCTTAAACTTAAAAGCCCGCTTCCCTTAAACCTTCTTAAAAAAAAACCCATCTTCATTAAATTTTAAAAGCCCAAATCATCCTAAAGCCCACATGACACTTCCCCTCATCATCCATTTGATCAAAATCACCCCTAAGTTTCAAAATCATCAATTAAACCATTCCAAATCAAGCCGCATGTCAAATTACCCCCTAAATGTCAAAAAAATTTCTAAAACCCTTTTCATGAAACAAATCGAACCTTTTCCCGAAGCCAAATGAAGCCATGAACAAGCCATTCTCAAGCCACATGAAGCCATGAGGGCTTTGACTTGTCATTAGTCCATTTATGGCAAGAAGAGGGGTTCTTTCTTAAACCTCCTTTAACCTTTTTTTACCTTAATCATGTCGCACACTAAACCATGTTTAGCCACCTCATCATGGATGGAGACTTCACCACTCCTTCTAAGCTGACCTAAATGATTCCCTCGGCTCGAAATCAGAGCTTGGAAGGGTGCACCAAGCCCAAAATGGTGGGTTGACCCAAACCAAGCCAAAGTGAGCCTTCTCCCATTCCATTTAAATCGAACTCCTTTACACATGTCGAACCTCGATTGCCTACACTAAACCCGGCCACGACCCACCTGACCGAGATGGTGACCATTGCACAGCCGGCCGGCCACCGGAGCCGCGGGAAAACACCATGGCCGAGAGCTCACATGTGAGCCGACATTGAAATTCTCACTTGCTGAGCTGCCACATGCTAGTGGTCACCATGGCTGATCTTCTCCTCACCAGAGCAGCTGATCCCAAGCCCTAACTCCCTGCGAGAGGCCTTCCACCCTCTCTTATTTAAACTCCACCCCTCTCGGCCATGGAGAGAGCTAAGCACAAACCTTGCCAAAACTCTGCCAAAATTGTTCCAGACCCTTCTCCACTCTTAGAACACTTGATCCCCAGTGAGATCCCCCTGCCATTTCTCCTCCGTAAGCTCGATTTCGAGTTGAAATTCCACCAAAACCGGGACACTTCTCCACGGTGAGCTAATTCTCGAATTGATTGGCTCTACACCTTCACCGGACAAAGGAAGGTGTCCACCAGCAAAAGCCCCATCTCCGGGCCACCCGGTTGCTCCGACCTCCAAGCTTTGTGATCGGGCTTGGTCGAAATCATATCCGGACAATTCCCAGGACCGGAGACTTCATGCGAAGCTTGCTGGGACCCGATCGAAGGTGCAACAACTCTCGGATTGAAGCCACACTTCTACGAGCTAAGGTATGAGTTAATTCTCCATCCCGAGCTTCGGAGATTCTCGCATTTCGAATGCCTTAGTTTCGATGCATGTTAGCCAGTATAGATGTGTTCGTCTCTTGAGACGAATCCGTAGAGTATAAGAACGTAAAAATCCATTGAGAATCGAGTGAGATCTTAGGGATTTAGTGTGGACGGCTCTCGGGTGAGAACACTTGGGGACGATGAACGGATGTCGTCCATTCGATACACGCGCGGACGAACGGCTCGGATGGCGTCGGACCGGGAAACGGTGCGAGAACCGCGGGGCCCGGGACGGATGACTCGGATGGCGGCGCCCGATCACGGCGCGACATGTACCCCTTCGGAGCTGCCGATGTTTCGGCGGCGCCGCGTGGATAAATAGATAAATAGGGTATTTAATGTATTTATTAAATATCGAAACTTTAAAAATCCATATCTTTGTGTAGAAAAATCACAAAAATAAAATAAAAATACCCTCTTGCTCGGTGAACGAGAGGAGAATAATGTGGAAAAGAAATCATTTAATTTCATCGAGTATTTTATTTTTTATAATTTATTTACTCTCTGCATACATTTAATTCTCCATGCATGTATACAATTCACCATGGCATGAGACCATAGGGCTTTTGAAGCCTACGAACTTGGGAACATTCCCTGAATTTTCCAAGGTCGGAGGCACATCTCAATGAAAAGTTATTTATTTTTCAAATGCATGTTGCTGTTTTGAGTATTTTAATTCCAAAAAATAGCATGTTGTGAAATAAATTCTAGGAAAATTTGGTGATGTTCCTTATGACCGGAGAACCACTAGGAAAAATAGGTTTTGGCTTAGTTCATTCAAAACAACCCTAATTGGCTTAAACACTCAAAATAGGTCTTTAATTAATTAGAGTTAACCAGGCATCAAATTGACTTGAAATCAATTCTCCACTGACCTTTAGGATTAGAGGAATCCACCATAAAAATTTGAGGTCGATTGGACTTGGTTAACCCCACTAATTGGGTTGATTAAGTCACTTAGCCATTTTAAACTTTAAAAATTCATAACTTTTAAAATACTTTTCAAAAATTCACTAAATTGGTTTTGGAGCCTCTCTGATATCGGGGAACCTAAGAAAATTAAAATTTCAATTTTCATGAAAAAGTTGATTTTTAATAATATTTTAATATTTTAATAATTAAAAAATAATAAAAATCACAAAAATAATAAAATTCACCAAAATGTCACATTTTGAATTTTAATCACTTAGGAACAAACCACATATTTTTCCTAAGTCTATTTAGTGAGATATTAAATTTTAAAGCCCTAGGGTAATTTTAAAATTAAAAAAATGTATTTTCTAGCATTTTCACTAAAATAATTACAATAAATCATAAAAAAATCAGAAAATTGCAAAATTTGCTTCTCTGGTTTCCTTGATATCAGAGAGATTTTTGAAAAATATAAAATCCATTTTTCAACATTTATTTTATTTTTAAATTAATTAACACTCCAAAACTCAAAATAATTATAATAAAAATAATATAATTCAAAAAATCACCAAAATTGGTCCAAGTGCTTCTCTGGTCATTAGGAATGTCCCCTAATTTTCTTAAGGACAGAAACTTTCCCTTGGTCATGTTATTAAATTTTCCTTGAAAATCTCTATTTTCCACCAAAAATAATTATATAAATAAATTAAATACAGAAAAATCACATTTTCTCCTCTCATGTCTTTATTGACATATGAGTGAAGTCACATAAAAATTTCAAGTTCATTTGAGTTCAATTTAGTGAGTTATGAAATTATTAAGCTAAAGGGGTAAAATGGTAATTAAACTTTTAACCCTTAATTAAAACTTTAGGTTTAATAAAAAATCAACAAGTAAAATATTTGATCTTAATCTGATTTGGATGATTGAAATTTAAATAATTAAAGGGTAGAAACCCATTAAATAATTTTAAAATGATTAAACTTTAATTAAATAATAGATTAAATTTGGAGGAATAATAAATTGGAATTATTAAAATAAGGGATATTTATTAGGAAGAGATTTATTCTTTAATTTAAAAAATCCCTAAACTAATTATATCATTAATACTCAATTTTTTAATTAAAATGATAACTCAAATTTAAAATATTAAAAGACTTAATTAAATTATTAAACTCTTTTAAAATTTTAATTAAAATTAAAAATAAAGTAAATTAAAGATAAATTAAATTAAAATTAAATTAAATTTAACAATTAAATTAAATTAAATTAAATTAAATAATTAAATTAAATTAGATTAAATAATTAAATTAAATTAAATTAAACAATTAAATTAAATTAAATTAAATTAAATTAAATTAAATAAATTAAATTAATTAAATAAAATTAAATTAAATCAAATTAAATAAATAAATTAAATTAAATAATTGAATTAAATTAAATTAAATAATCAAATTAAAATTAAATCAAATTAAATTAATTAAACATCAGAATCAAATTAAATCAAACTCGATCAAATTAAATTAAATTAAAACTCGATTAAAATTAAATTAAATTGAATTAAATATAACATCACACTAAAACAGAAGAAAATAAATTTAAAAGCAACTTGAACACTATTCCAAATTTAAATTCTTTAACTTAAACCAAATCATTTGAATACTAACTTACCTTGAAAGCTTTAGTTATTATAACTCTAAATAAAACATTAAATGAAGTGTCACTTCACTCATAGGATATTCGAATGTCTGGATTCATTGAGCGAGTTAACAAAACTTGAAATTCTTGGACGATTAATTCATTTGTATAATTAAATTCATTTGGACTTAAAACGATCATAGAAATATTGAAAAGATGTTTAAGATCCTTCTTAAGCACTTCCTCGATATGATAGGACATTTATAAGAACAATTGAATTTGATTATTCTTTGATGAAGAAAATCGTCCTTAAACAAAAACACGAAGAACACTAGACGTCATAGGAAATGACTAAGTATAGGATTAGGAATTTGGTAGAAAACCATAACCTTTCCCTTAGCCTTACCTAGGAACTTGCTTAAGTATGCTAATTGTGTTTTAAGTGCGGCTTGGGATGACGGGAAGACCCTCAGGGTACGCATTTGTATTATTGCGATTTACTTTCCTGCAATTTATTTTCCGACAATTTACATTATTGCAATTTACTTTATTACGAGTTGCGTTTATTTTTCTTGCATGATAAAACAAGCTATTGCATGAAAACCCGCACCTTTAGGATAGCCACTAAAGCTGAAACCAAAATTAAGTTAAAAGTCATTGCGAGATAAAATTCACCGCACGACATTTGAAAATATAAAACAACTCGAAATTTAATCACGAAACAGAACACAAAACTACGATTACAACTAAATTAAAACGTCTCGTTGGATGATCGGGAATACCTCGGATGATGTAACCTACGTGTTGCTAGCGGGATTTCCACGGTGCAAATGAAAGTGTGGAACTCATTCGGTTGAGTTTAGCAAATTCATACGGACTAAGTGAATCCGATAAAAATAATGATGCGGAAGGATGGAACAGTGGGATCTTAGCAGGTGTCGTTATAATCAACTTTAAGATTTGTTTTAATCGAAATATAAAAAAAACACTTGGAAAATTAAGACTTCTCTGAGACCAAAACACTTCTCTCATCTCCGATTTATGATTTCTAAAACTAAACCTCTGCAACAACCGGGAGCTTGGAGCATGGTGGGCGACACGGCCATCGTCGTCGACAAAACTTGAACCTACTTCAGCAAAACTTTTCTAGAATTAAACAACGAAGCCATAGGATTTCGAGGTAGCTTGCTGGTGCGGCATAAATCCTCGACTCTTCGTTAGGCATTTGCATTGCAAATTAAGCCCTAACTAGGTCTTAGGATTCCGAGGTAGTCGTCAGATACGACATAAACCCTCACATTTTCTAAGTTTATTTGTTTGATTTTATCATACAAATATAAGCCACTAATTAATTAAAATTGGCGAGATCGAAACATTTAAATAAGTATTAGGACTTTCCTAAACTTCAAGTCGAACGATAGGATAGTCGGGAAATTACCGAAGTTCACTTCGAATCGGTGATTTCTCCTACCTTTCTTCCTTTGGATTCACAAAACAAAATGTTCCAAAATTTGATCCATTCCACTATTGAAATTCCAAAATTCAATCTTTGAAAACCTTAAACTTTGAAATTCTTGAGAGCGGAATTATTGGTTATTATCGAGAGTTTTCTTAGGTGATTCCCGTCACTTAAGATGTAATTAAGCTATAGGGGCTTGCCCTTATAGAGAATTTTAAAGAACCCGAGTAATATAAACCACTGTTTAATGTTTTCATATTAAGCGAGGGAAACTTGTCGGCTTATAAAATTGGTTCGCGAGACCGAACGGATGTCACTAATCTTCTAGTTTATTTAATCGAGCCCCACCATCGAGCGGTGTGTCTATCCTTAGGGATAGATACACGGTTTGTGGTGCGGTGCTCGTTTATATAAACTATTTGGGATGTGAGGTCGGTTTAATCTCATATCTTAAAACCTTCGAATTTAAAATTATTTTCAAAATCAAATACTACTTTTCAAATTATTTATTTTAATTAAATTAAAAATTCGCCGACAGATTTCTGTTAGGCGACCCCTCTTCAAAATAAAACACGACCTAAAAATATGCCGACATGTTTTGAGTATTTTAATTCCAATAATTAGCATGTTGTGAAATAAATTCTAGGAAAATTTGGTGATGTCTCTTATGACCAGAGGACCCTAGGGAAAATAGGTTTTGAGTTAACTCATTTAAAATAACCCTAATTGGCTTAAACACCCAAAATATATCCCTAATTAATTAGAGCCAACCATACATCAAATTGACTTAAATCAATTCTCCACGACCTTTAGGATCGGAGGAACCCACCATAAAAATTTGAAGTCGATTGGACTTGGTTAGCCTACTTAAATGGGTTGATTAAGCCATTTAGCCATTTGAACTTTAAAAATTCATAACTTTCAAAATACTTTTTAAAAATTCACCAAATTGGTTTCGGAGCCTCTCCGATATCGGGGAATTTAATAAAATTAAAATTTCAATTTTCTAAAAAGTTGATTTTTAATATTATTTTAATATTTTAATAATTAAAAAATAATAAAAATCATAAAAATAATAAAATTCACCAAAATGTCACATTTTGAATTTTAATCACTTAGGAACAAACCCCATATTTTCTTAGGTCAATTTAATGAGATATTAAATTTTAAAGCCCTAGGGTAATTTTAAAATTAAAAAAAATGTATTTTCTAGCATTTTCACAAAAATAATTATAATAAATCAAAGAAAAATTTAAAAATTGCAAAAATTAATTCTCTGATTTCCTTGATATCAGAGAGGTTTTTGAAAAATATAAATTTCATTTTTCAACCTTTATTTTATTTTTAAATTAATTAATACTCCAAAACTTAAAATAATTATAATAAAAAGAATATAATTCAAAAAATCACCAAAATTGGTCCAAGTGGTCCTCTGGTCATTAGGAATGTCCCATAATTTTCTTAAGGACAGAAACTTTCTCTTGGTTATATTATTAAATTTTCCTTGGAAATTCCTATTTTCCACTAAAAATAATTATATAAATAAATTCAATACAGAAAAAATCACATTTTCTCCTCTCATGTCTTTATTGGCATATGAGTGAAGTCACATAAAAATTTCAAGTTCATTTGAGCTCAATTTAGTGAGTTATGGAATTATTAAGCTTGAAGGGCAAAATGGTAATTAAAATTTTAACCCTTAATTAAAACTTTAGGTTTAATAAATTAACAAGTAAAATATTTGATCTTAATCTAATTTGGATGATTGAAGTTTAAATAATTAAAGGGTAGCAACTCATTAAACAATTTAAAATAATTAAAATAAACCTTAATTTAAATAATTGATTAAATTTGGAAGAATAATAAAATTGGAATTATTAAAATAGGGATATTATTAGGAAGAGATTTATTCTTTAATTTAAAAATCCCTAAATTAATCATCTCAATAATATTTAATTCCTAATTAAAAATGATAATTCAAATTTAAGTTTTAAAATGTTAAAGGACTTAATCATTAAATTAAATTAAAAAAATATATATATAATAAGTTAAATTATTAAACTCTTTTTAAATTTTCAATTAAATTAAAGTTAAAAATAATATTAAATTAAAGATTAAATTAAATTAAATCAAACAAATTAAATTAAATTAAATTAAATTAAATTAAAGATTAAATTAAATTAAATTAAATTAATTAAATTTAATTAAATTTAATTAACCTAAATTAAATTAAAAAATGTTAAATTAAATTAAATTAAATTAAATTAAAACATATTAGAGATTAAATTAAATTAAATTAAAATTAAATCAAATGAAATTAAATTAAAGGAAATTAAATCAAATTAAACTAAATTAATTTAACATCAAATCAAACTAAATTGAATTAAATTAAATTAAATTAAAATTAAAAATAAATTAAATTAAATTAAAGTTAAATGAAATTGAATTGAATAACATTACCTAAGACATAAAGAAATTAAATATAAAGCAACTTGAACACTATTCCAAAGTTAAACCCTTTAACTAAAGTTAAACTAAATCATAAACCATTTGAACACCAATTTGCCCTCGAAAACCTTTATTATCATAACTCCTAAATAGAACATTAAATGAAATGTTACTTCACTCATAGGATATTCAAATGTCCTAGTTCACTGAGCAAGATAACAACAAAATTTGAATTCCCGGACGATTAATTCATTTGTATAATTAAATTCATTTGGACTTAAAACAATCTTAGAAATATTGAAAAGATGTGTAAGATTTGTCTTAAGCACTTCCTCGATATGATAGGATGTTCATAAGAACAATTGAATTTAATTATTCTTTGATGAAGAAAATCGTCCTCGAACCAAACACAAAGAACACTAGACGTCATAGGAAATGACTAGCTATAGGATTAGAAACTTGGTAGAAAACCATAACCCTTCCCTTAGCTTTACCTAGGAACTTGTTTAAATATTCTAATTGTGTTTTAAGTGCAGCTTGGGATGACGGGAAGACCCTCCAAGTACGCTTTTATTTTATTGCAATTTACATTATTGCAATTTCTTTAATTGCATCGCACTTACTTTTTCTTACATGATAAACAAGCTGTTGCATGAAAACCCACACCTTTAGGATAGCCCTAAAAGCTGAAACCAAAACTAAATTAAAAGTCATTGCAAGATAAAATTCACCGCCACAATATTTCAAAATATAAAACAACTCAAAATTTAATCACAAACGAACACAAAACAACAATTGCAACTAAATTAAAACGTCTTGTTGGATGATCGGGAATACCTCGGATGATGTAACCTACGTGTTGCTAACGGGATTTCCCACGGTCTAAATGAAAGTGTGGAACTCATTTAGTTAAGTTTAGCAAATTCATACGGACTAAGTGAATCCGATAAAAATAACGATGCCGGAAGGATGGAGCCGTGGGATCTTAACACGGTGTCGTTATAATCAACTTTAAGATTTGTTTTAATTAAAACACAAAAGCACTTGGAAATTAAGATTTTCTCTAAACCAAAACACTTTTCTCATCTCCTGATTTATGACTTCTATAACTAAACCTCTGCAACAACAAGGAGCTCGGGGCATGGTGGGCAGCACGACCATCGTCATCGACGAAAACTTGAATCTACATCGACAAAACTTTCCTAGAATTAAACAACAAAGCCATAGGATTTCGAGGTAGTTTGCCTAGTGCAACATGAATCCTCAACCTTTTCGTTAGGCATTTGCATAATCATGTCATGTAAATTAAGCCCTAACCGGTCTTAGGATTTCCGAGGTAGTCGTCCGATACGACATAAACCCTCACATCTTCGAGGCTATTTGTATGATTTTATCATACAAATATAAGTCCAAATTAATTAAAATTGGCAAGATCAAAACATTAAATAAATATTAGGACCTTCCTAAATCCAAGCCAAACAATAAGATAGTCGGGGAATTACCGAAGTTCGCTTCGAATCTGTGATTTCTCCTACCTTTCTTCCTTTGAATTCCCAAAACGAAATGTTCCAAATTTGATCCATTCCCTTTTGAAATTTCAAAAATTCATTCCTTTGAAAACTTAAACTTTGAAATTCTTGAGAGCAGAATTATTGATTATTATCGAGAGTTTTGTTAGGTGATTCCCGTCACTTAAGATGTAATTAACTATAGGGGCTTGCCCTTATAGGGAATTTTGAAGAACCCAGGTAATATAAACCCTGTTTAATTTTTTATATTAAGCAGGGGAATTTGTCGGCACACAAAATTGGTTCGCAGACCAAACGGATGTCACAAATCTTTCAGTTTATTTAATCGAGCCCCACCATCAAGCAGTGTTTCTATTCTTCGGGATAGATACACGGTTTGTAGTGCGGTGCTCGTTTATATAAACTATTTGGGATGTGAGATCAGTTTGATTTCATATCTTAAAATTTTCAAATTTAAAATTATTTTCAAAATCAAATACTACTTTTCAAATTATATATATTTAAACTAAATTTAAAATCTTAAAATTCGCCGACAATTTCTGTTAGGCGACCCCTTTTCTAGATACAACACCAACCTAAAAATAATGCCGACAACCTGGACCAAAGGGTAAAGAATAGGATTGCTTCTATTTGGAACTACTACATAAAATTCTAATCATTTCTTTCCTACACATTGTCAATGTAATTGCAAGAGAAAGGTAGTTTTTAATATCTCAAAATTCTCTAAACCAATTTATCCATAAGTCATATTTTTATTTAAGAACTTTATTTAGGATTAGTTATTAAAAAAACTATTTTAATCGAAATTCCAAATTTAGGCCTTATAGAAATAGACTGGAATTAGCCTAAAGGATTGCTTACCTCGCTTCTCTGTGGGATCGATACTGGGGTTATAAAAGATAACCCTATATTACTTGAAACGATACGTATACTTGCGTAGTACCCCTAGTGTGTAAAATATTTTCTAAAATTTTACAACATTTTAATTTTATACACTAGCCGCTATTTAAAAATTGGGTCAAGTTTTTATCCATCTTTTGGAAGCAAAAATTACTGCTTTATTGCGGGTCAGGTCAATAGGATTCACTCCTGAACATATCAATATTTTCTATGGCCTGCCGCCAAACATTGAGTGCTATTACTCCGAATTATCTCCATCTGAGGGAGATTTGGATATGATCATTGCCTACCTGATTGATAGTACTGGAGCCTGGAAGATTCGAAATGGAAAAAAGGTAAAATTTTCATCTTCTAAGCTTAATAGTGTTTCAAAGGCTTGACACTATTTTATTTCTGCTCGTCTCCTTCCATCAAATCATCTGAGCGAGGTTACCAAAGATAGAGATATCCTCAACTATCACATTCAAGAGAGGAAGCCTATTGATGTAGGGAGCATTATTTATGATTCTGTATAGGGTACTGCTCGTTCTAGCACTTCTATTGAACTTTGTTTTCCATTTCTGATCTATTCTCTATGTGAAAGTGTTGGAGTAGTTGCTAAGCTTTTTGAGGAAAAGTTCAAGTCGACAAAGCCTATAGGAAGATTTCTGAAAGGTGAGTGATGCGACTTTTTTATATGTAAGAATTTATGACCTCAGATTTATATATTTATAATGATTTTTGTAAAGTCACAATTTCAAACACAAGTATACGTATCATATTAAGTAAACATGGCTCTAATGGAGTCCCATTTATCGATCCCACAGGGAAGCGAGGTAAAAAGGTCCTTAGTCAAATTCTAGTCTACTACTATCAGACTTTAGTTTAGAAGGTTGATATAAGTGGGTTTTCTTTAACAACTACTCCTAAAGGTAAATATTAATTTTAAAATAACAATAAATACTCTTAAAGGAAAATATTGCTTCTAAAGATAACCCTTTTTGGATAAATTGGTTTGGTGAATTTTGAGATAATAAAATTTACTAATCTTATGTAATGAATTAGATAAAGTTTAGGAATGAGATACATTAAATATTGTATGTGCCAAATAGGAGCATAAATGTTTCTTTACCCTCAAAAGAGTACATCCTCTTCCAAGCATGTAAAGATCATTGAAATATCCTAAGTTCAGTCACTAAATCTAAGGCTAGGCTGGGAGGATACCGGCTCTCACTACGGAGCTCCCACTCACCCTTCACCCGAAGGCTAACCATTGACTTTAGTTACCAATCTTAGGACCAAATTGGGGATCTCAGTCTGTCACCCTGAAACATCCAATTTAAAGACCATCAAAATACATTTCCCTATTTATTTGCACTCAATCCCCATGAACTACACAATTCATTTACAGACATTGAATGTGGTTCCACTTTGTTGAGAATTACACCTCCCATTTCGGGTCAATGCAATTACAACAAATTTTAACACTACAACAGGCCTTTATTGTAATGTAAATGAAGTGCAAGTAAAAACCATCACATTTATAATTAAAACTTTTTTAGCAAGCATCCCATCATCCTAATCATGAATCCTACTCATTGCAAAAGAAAAGTAGAATTAAAATAATGACATAAACTTCTTATGACACTATTTCCAAAGAAGAAAAGGAGTAAGAGAATGACATCGCAAAGCATGAAGAAAACACAACAGAAAACTTCATTTCAAAGCAAATCCACAAAATAAGTGTTTACAAAACCATAAGATGATGAAGAACACAAAACATAGCTTTTTTTCCCTTGAAAGAATGATGAAATCTCCCACACAAAGTCTCCCATCGATCCATGCAATGCTAGAACATTCCCTTACATATTCTCTCAAAATCCCCTCTCCAATCTCTCCAAAAAGGTAGAAATCTACATTTCTACTCCTATTCTAAGATCTCTAATCATTCTCTACGTTTTCCCAACTTCTACTCCTCTTTTATGGCTTCAAATTCGGTTTAAAATAGTGTAGGGACGAATTTCCCAAGAGGTGCATGAAGAAACTTTCCAAAAGCCTCCAGATTCAATGTATTTGGCCAATAACCGCTCCTGGCACCGCCAGCGCCATACTGGGGCACTGCCGGCACCCAAAAATTGTGGTCGCGGGATCCTGGCGCCGCCGACGCCCTATTCTGCATAGCTCCACCATTTTGCTCCGTTTGGCTCTGTTTTAGCTCCGATTCGCCCCGTTTCAGTTGCGTTGTGTTCCTAACAGATAACCCTACAAAATAAGCATAAAAAACACCCTTTCTTTAAAGTGTAATCTCATTCAAAAATATGCAAGAAGTGTGAAAGAGATTAAGCTTAGAAAGACTTATCGAAAGGTGTTAGGCTAAAATTTGCTTTCTTGCTCGTTTTTTCTCCAAATTGCACCATTTTTGCTTCTTTTTTCTTCAATCACCATTTCTTGTACCTAAAACCAAAAAAATAAAAAATACCTTTATTTAAAGTGTAATATCATAAAAAATGAGTAAAATTATATAGCAAAAAGCGTATATATTTTAGGCGTGTCAAATACCCCAAACTTAACTGTTACTTGTCTTCAAGTAACACTTTTACTACATAAAAATATAACTCAAGGCAATGTACTTTTCACCTGTAAGACACTAAAAATTTTCATTTAAAAGAATATATTAGTTAGACTTTTAGAAAGAAATTCAGTAACTCGGGTTAACACTACAAGTATAAGAATATTCAGCAATCAAGTCTAAGGGTTATAGTCTTCTATTTATTTCAAGATAAACCATAATTTGTTACATTAAGAATGCCTTGAAAGATTATGTGAAAAAGGAGTTCATGTAAACTTCATCAGAATGTAGGCTGATACTTTAAATATAAATTCAGAAATGAAATCAAGTTCTCCCTTTAGGGTGACTCAAGTGAAGCCAATTTTTTATTAGGCATCTCCTCAAGCTTCTCCTCATAAATATTTTTCTTTCTTCTTTTTTTTGGGATTGTTTTTGAATACTTCTTTTTTTTTCTTTTTCTCTTCTTTTTTTAATGAGGATTACTATATCTGGATAGCCTGTAATGATTTTGAACTTCACTTTCCTCTTTCTAAAGTTCAAACTTGTAACACATCCTTACTTTATAATTAGGTATGAGCTTTATTATTCATCATAAAGTCACAATCTCTTCTTAACACAAAATACTTTAAGTCTCTTAACATTTCAAAAATACAGTTTTCTTTACTTTAAATAGTTAACTATAATCAAATTCTTTCATACCAAATATTTTATCCTTATAAAATTAACTTTTATTACTAAAAATTTTCATCAAATCCTTCCATAATATTCAACTGAAATAAAAAGTTTTAGTTATCTCAAGTGAAGTTCAACTGCCAAAAGTTATGCTAATAATTTTTAAAAATATAACAATTGAGAAAAAATAAGAGTTAATATTTTTCTTCCCCCCAAACTTAAATTTTAAAATATTTTGCAATTAATTCCATAAAATATTGCAGGAAGAAAAAGTAAAGGTTGAATCTACTTACTACTACAATATCCTATCAAATTTATATACATGCATAATCAGAATAGAATGACTGTAGGAGAAACTAAATCTAACATAAAACATGCTTGTAATAAAATTACACTAAAAGGAAGTATTTTCACATTAAAATTTTATTTTTCTTCCAACCCCCAAACTCAATTTTTAACATATATAACATTCAATACAGAAAATATAAGCAGGAAGAAAAAATAATTTAGAAGTTCTATTTACCACAAATGTCTATCAAAACCATTTACAAGTATTCATTAGGATAGAACAATATGCAGCAGAAAGTAAATATAAACTTATCATGCTAGAATGAAATTAACAAAACCAAAGTCTAACTAGCATAGCATGTATCAGCATGGAAATATAAAAATGTTCTTCAAGTCTTAAATAAAATTGTAACACAAGCATAAACACACATATGATAAATCAGGACAATTCTTCCTTTAACTTATCACATCTCACTAAATTACCTCCAATTTCTAACGGAATCACTACACTAATAAATTAGGTACTTTTAAATGATTTTATAGATTATAATCCCAAAGATAATTATCCCTGATGTATTGGCTCCTAGGCACCAATCTCAGGCATAATCTAATCTCTTTAATTAAGCACCTCTAACAATTATAAATCGTAGTGTATGATCATCCACAAGTTATTCATCAAATAGGTTCGCGACTCCTTCCAAATGAATTCAAAGTCATAGAAAGGAAGTAACAAAATTAAGATGGATCTGTTACAGTTTAAATTCGTGATGTCTCTTGTAAAACTTAAATTTGGGTAAGACTCAAGTCATAGTGGACTCGTCAATCCAACTACTACAAGAGAACATAAAAGTCTAACCATAATAAGAAGTTAAGGAATTAACTCCCTCATGACACACAAAGATCAAATAAAACAACAAACAATCCAAACATCTATCAACAACAATCAAACTTGAACAATTCACACTAAAGCAAGCACAGTACAACACTAACAATCATGACTCTCAAGCACACTAAGTCAAAGCACATTAATAACTATGGGTTGCCTCCCATAAAGCACTTGGTTTTAACGTCGCGGGCTAGACAAATGATTCCTCCTGGATCAAAATTCTAATTAAGTAATCCTCGATCAATCGCTCAATATTTTTCAGATCCAGGGAATCCTATAGAATTCTCAAATTGTAATTTTTCATTCAGCTCTTCTTTTTCAGATTGATTCATACCATTGTTTCTCATATTTCTTTCTAGATCCTATATTCTTCTATTGATTTTCTGAATTTGCATATTAATATCATCCTTGAAATTTATAAGAAATGGGTCTCTATAAGATAATTCAAGATCTCCCAAATTTTGGATTGGATTCTCTCTAGATAATTCAGATTCAGGATCAAATTCTTCTACGTCACTCTTCTGTTTCAAGTTATCTTCCAATTCTTCCCCTTTATAACTATTAAATGATGGAGGATCTATCTTAGTTGAGGAAATATGTTTTTTCTAATTCCTTAGGAATTTCTTCCAATGGTCTTCCAATATCCTTATCCTCTTTTCTCAACTCAAAGTTCATTTGAAATTTATCCTCAAATTCTCTTCCAAGTCCTATTTTTATAATTTTATCTTGTTCATCATTGAATTCAGGTTTTTCTTGTGATTGAGTCACATCTAAAGATATAAAGACTGGTTGTGTAGATGAATTTCCTAAATAGATAGGCTTTAAAATTGTATGGGGTACATCCAACTTAAGTTTGAGATTTTTCAACAGATGAAATTAAAAGATTACTATTTTTGGTAGTGTCCATCATTACACCTCTATTGAACATACATACAGTCTTCTTTAAATAACATTTTCGAATCATCACAAAAATCCATTCCGACCTCATCTGTTATCTTACTCTCAAAACTTTCTTGGAAATGGTCTTTACTTAGATAATCAATTTCATCCATCCAAAATTATTCATCACCTTTTCTCTTAGCTGGAAATTTCATAGCGTTCAACACATCTAAAGTAACGTCCTGGTCATTAATATTCATAATCAACTCTCCTTTTTGCTCATCTATCATAGTTTGTCTAGTAACAAGGAAAGGTCTCCCTAAAATAATTGGAATTTCTTTATCTTCCTCCATATCAAATACAATAAAGTCCAAAGGAAAGATAAATTTTTCCACTTTAACAAGCACGTCTTCTATAACTCCTTTTGGATAAATGATAGATCGATCAGCTAACAGAAGGGTTACAATAGTGGGTGAAATATCGACTAAACCTAACCTTCTAAATATAGATAGAGGTATCACTTTAATGTTCACTCCTAAATCACATAACGCTTTTCCACATAATCTTTTTCCAATTACACAAGGAATTGTAAAACTACAAGGATCTTTAAGTTTCTGAGGAAAATTTTTCTGAAGGAAAGCGCTGCACTCCTCACTTAGTGCAACTGTCTCGTAATCCCCAAATTTCCTTTTCTTGTTTAATATTTCCTTTATAAAATTTTCATAAATTGGCATCTATTCCAAAGCTTCAGTGAAAGGAATATTTATCGTTAACTTCTTAAGTATTTCATGAGCTTTGAAAATTTTTTATCCAACTCATGCTGTCTAAGTCTTTGAGGAAATGGAGGTGGTAGTCTTTCCAAACTGATTTTAGTTGGAGATATTAATTTTTCTAGATTCTTAAAAACATGTTCTTCAGGTCTTTTAGTTTTTTTGTTTCTCTCACAACATATTTTTTTTCTAACCATATACTCTATCTCTCTTCCACTTTTAATTGGACAACTTCTACTTGTTCATTAGTGTTCTCTTTAGGGTTGATCTCAATGTTGTTAGGAAGTGTTCCTTGGGGTCTATTGTTAAGTGAATTAGCAATTTGTACCAGTTGATTCTCTATGTTTCTAATCGCAGCATTTTGACTTTGCAACTGGTTTCTCATTTGCAATACCACTTCTTCCATAGACATTTTCTTATCCTCAAATTGTTGATCATTGTTAGAGTCCAGTGGATATGAAGGTCTATAGTTTGTGTTCCCCTGATTATTCCAACTTCCATTAGGATTTTCATAATTATTTTCCCTTTTTTGGTTTCCACCCTCAGTAGTATGATTCCAGTTAAATTTAGGATGGTTCTCCCAACCTGGGTTGTAAAAGTTAGAATACGGGTTGTTTATGGTATTTAAAGCATCATATGATAAGTTAGAATCAATCATTTGCCCTAATGAACTTTCCTCACTTACTGGAGTGAGTTGAGGCTGGTTCATTCCAAATTGGTCCAAATTCCTTGATATTGCGACAACCTGAGATGCAAGAATTCTAATCACATCTGTATCATGAACACTAGCTACATCTTTATGATTTACCTTTGATGAGGGCTATTGAAATTCATTTGTAGCCATTTCTTCAATTAATGCATACACTTCATCAAATGGTTTTGACATTAATAATCCACCAGCGGTAGCATCAATTATAGACCTAATGGATCTTACTAACCCATTATATAAAGTTTGAATGATTAACCAATTGGGCAGAGCATGGTGTGGACACTTTCTTAGGAGTTCCTTAAATCTTTCCCAGGATTCGTATATTGATACCCCTTCATATTGACAAAATGAGATAATATCGTTTCTAAGTTTGGTAGTCATTGAAAGTGAAAAATACTCAGCTAAATATTTCTGAGTTAAATTCTCTCAATTTTTAATAGAACCAGGTGCTAATGAGTATAACCACATTTTAGCCTTATCCCTTAGTGAGAAAGGAAAAAGCCTTAGTCTAGCAGCATCGTCTGACATACCGTTATAATGAAATGTAGCACAAAGTTCTAGAAAATTTGATAAGTGTAAATAGGGTTCCTTCGAAGGAGTTCCCCCAAACTGATTGTTCTACACCAGTTGGATAATTTCAGGATTTATTTCAAACGAGTCAGCTTCTACGACAGGGTTTTGTATACTTAAGTGAATTTCATCTGTCGTAGGATTTACATAATCCCTAAATGAAGTATGATGATTTTTTAAGTTATTATCTTAAACATTTCCATCTCCATTTCTAGTTTTTCGAGTCCTTTCTATATTTTTATTTTTTTTATTTTCTTCAAACTCAGGATCATAAGGCACAAGTCCTGCAGATCCTTTGTTTCGCATACGTAACACAACAAACAATATAATAACAATTAAATAAATAAAATGAAAAATAAATTCAACACAACTAAATATTTTCACAAACAACTTATTTTTCACACAAAAAAATTTTTTCACAACACTTTTTCATATAAAAACACTTTTCACACAAAAAAATTTTTACGACACTACAGTTTTCAAATTCTAAGCCTAATTACTTCAAGTAAAATTCTCCTAAAGTTCGTACCGAAGCTTCCCCGGCAACGGCGCCAAAAACTTGATGCAACTTTTTTATATGTAAGAATTTATGACCTCAGATTTATATATTTATAATGATTTTTGTAAAGTCATAATTTCAAACGCAAGTATACGTATCGTATCAAGTAATACAGGACTCTAGTGGAGTCCCGTTTATCAATCCCACAGGGAAGCGAGGTAAAAAGGTCCTTAGTCAAATTCTAGTCTACTACTATCAGACTTTAGTTTGGAAGATCGATATAGGTGGTTTTTCTTTAACAACTACTCCTAAAGGTAAATATTAATTTTAAAATAACTAATAAATACTCCTAAAGGAAAATATTGCTTCTAAAGATAACCCTTTTTGGATAAATTGGTTTGGTGAATTTTGAGATAATAAAATCTACTAATCTTATGTAAAGAATTGGATAAAGTTTAGGAATGAGATACATTAAATATTGTATGTGCAAAATAGGAGCATAAATATTACTTTACCCTCAAAAGAGTACATCCTCTTCCAAGCATGTAAAGAACATTGACATATCCTAAGTTCAGTCACTAAATCTAAGGCTAGGCTAAGAGGATATCAGCTCTCACTACGGAGCTCCCACTCACCCTTCACCCAAAGGCTAACCTTTGACTTTAGTTACCAATCTTAGGACCAAATTGGGGATCTCGGTCTGTCACCCTGGAACCTCCAATTTGAAGCCCATCAAAATACATTTCCCTATTTATTTGCACTCAATCCCCATGACTACGTAATTCATTTACAGACATTGAATGTGGTTCCACTTTGTTGAGAATTACACCATTTTTGGATCAATGCAATTAAAATAAATTTTAACACTACAACGGGCCTTTATTGTAATGTAAATGAAGTGCAAGTAAAAACCATCACATTTATAATTAAAACATATTTTAGTAAGCATCCCAATATCCTAATCATGAATCCTACTCATCGCAAAAGAAAAGTAGAATGAAAACAATGACATAATCTTCTTATGCCAATATTTCCAAAGAAGAAGAAAGAGTAAGAGAAAGACATCGCAAAGCATGAAGATAACACAACAGAAAACTTCCTTTCAAAGCAAATCCACAAAATAAGTGTTTACAAAATCATAAGATGATGAAGAACACAATACTTAGCTTTTTTCTCTTGAAAGAAAGATGAAAATCTCCCACACAAAGTCTCTCATCGATCCATGCAATGCTAGAATATTCCCTTACATATTTTCTCAAAATCCCCTCTCCAATCTCTCCAAAAAGGTAGAAATCTATATTTCTACTCCTATTCTAAGATCTCTAATCATTCTCTATGTTTTTCTAACTTATACTCCTCTCTTTTTGGCTTCAAATTCGGTTTAAAATAGTGTAGGGACGAATTTCCCAAGTGGTGCATGAAGAAACCTTCCAAAAAGCGTCCAGATTCAATGTATTTGGCCAATAATCGCTCCTGGCACTGCCGGCGTCATACTTGGGCGCTGCTGGGGCCCAAAAATCGTGGTCGCGGGATCCTGGTGCCGCCGACGCCCTTTTCTGCACAGCTCCACCATTTTGCTCTGTTTGGCTCCGTTTTAGCTCCGATTCGCCCCGTTTCAGTTTCGTTGTGTTCCTAACAGATAATCCTACAAAATAAGCATAAAAACAACCTTTATTTAAAGTGTAATCTCATTCAAAAATATGCAAGAAGTGTAAAAGAGATTAAGCATAGAAAGACTTATCGAAAGGTGTTAGGCCAAAGTTTGCTTTCTTGCTCGTTTTTGCTCCAAATTGCACCGTTTTTGCTTCTTTTTCTCCAATCACCATTTCTTGTACCTAAAACAAAAAAAACATACAAAATACCTTCCTTTAAAGTGTAATATCATAAAAAATGAGTAAAATTATATAGCAAAATGCGTATATATTTTAGGCGTGTCAATGAGCACGATGTTCAGTTCCCTACTTGTCCAAGATATTCACCATATGTTGATCCAAAGGATATGGAGTTTTCTTTTGGTGATGACGATGATGAAGCTACAAATAGTAATTTGTAGCTTGAATTACCTCTGGAGATGTGTTTAGTGTGTTTCTTGCTTCTTATACTGTTTATTGTGATGTTATTTGTTAGTGTTGATGTGAACTTCTTATGTTGAAACTGTTTTTAGATTATCTGATGTGTGTTTTAAGACTGAAATATGAATGAATTTTTATAAAAGTTTATTTCTGTTTCAGCCTACTATTTAGGGTTCATGAATAGTTAGTAATTTTGTATGTTCAAAAATAAAAAAAAATAAAGTAAGATATTTTTTTAGAAATTAACTCATGCTCTGCAAAACTTTTCTATATATGCTTAATCATTTCTGTTATATTCATATTAAGGCGTGTGCATAAATAGAAGTTAGTTTTTCCTTACTATATTATTATTACTTAGATTAATTCCTATTTATTTTTTTCTCTCATACTTTAGAAAATTTGATGATTCATATTTATACTAAAGCTGAAGTTTGGGGGAAGGGAAAACATTTATTATATTTAAATATTATTTGTCCTTAATGAACTAATATTTTCTTTAAAAATATATTAACATAACAGAAGGAATGAAAAATTTGTTTAAGATTACCTAAATTTTTGAATTTATAAATAATTTAGTAAACTTAACTAAAATTTTAAAAATTTTGATTGATTTTAAAAATAAAATTATTTAACTTAAGGAATAATAAGATAAATTTTTTTTATTTATAGTAAATAGAATTTTATTTTTTGAAATACTAAGGAATCAAGATTATTACTTGAAAAAGAAAATATTGAAATAAGTTTTGAAAAATAATAAATGATTAAAAATGTCATCTTTATTAAGTAAGAATGTATAAATTTTTGAAAATAAGTTAAGGATAGTGAATTTCAAAATCATTAACAGGCTATCCAAAAATAGTAATCCTCACTTAAAAAAAAAAGAAAAAGGATTGAAAAACAATCCAAAAGAAAAAAAAAAGAAAAGAAAAATAAAAAAAGAAGAAAAAAAGAATGTGAGGAGAAGCTTGAGGAAATGCCTAATCAAAAATTGGCTTCACTTGAATTATCTTATAAGAAGAAAATTGATTACATCTCTAACTTAATTTCTATGTACAAATATTTTTACTAGAAAAATATTTCATGAAAATTTTTTTCTTGTAAATATTCTATGTGACCTTAATATGATAAACTACAATTATTCTTGAAATAAATGAAAAATTGGAAGTCTTAAAATTTGATAGTTAAATGTTCTTTAATTCTTAAAATTAAACTTAATTAATGAAATTTGGTTAAAGATTTACTAAAGCATTTATAAAACCAAAAATTATAAGGAATATTAAATATTTTAACTTCATTCCAAATGTTATTTATTGTATGTAAATAAAAGGGTTACTTGAGGACAAGTAACGTTTAAGTTTGGGGGAATTTGATCTACCAAAAAAATACCCATTTTTATGTCTTATTTATGATTCAATTCTTAAGGATATTATGCTTTAATGAAAGGTATTTTCATGTTTTTGGATGTAGATGATTAAAAAAGAGTCCAAGAAAGAAAAAAAAAGGAAAAAGGAGTTAAAAGGAACAAAATGGAGCTTATGGAGCAAAATATTGGAATTATTGGCCTGGCGCCTAGGCGCTAGAATCCGGCGCCTAGGCGCCAGAATCCGGCGCTTAGGCGCCAGAATCCCGCGCCTAGACGCCAGAATCCAGCGCCTAAGCGCCAGCCCGATAAAGACGCTGTTAAGATTTTTTGATGATCTTGGGGAGTTATTTTGACGGAGTTAAGCGGTTATTGGAGC